>JAPVLO010000581.1:600000-768305 GCA_027257055.1 Cephalopachus bancanus | reverse complement strand
AAACATAGAAAATGTACAGTAAAAATACAATATAGAAGGTAAAGAGTAGTACACCTATGTAGAGCACTTACCATGAATGGAGCTTGCAGAACTGGAAGATGCTCCAGGTGAGTCAATGAGTGAGCAGTGAGTGAATGCAAAGGCCTAGGCCATTGCACTACTGTAGACTTTATAAATACTGTACAGTAAATTTATTTAAAAATTTTCTTTCTTTAATAATGTATTAATTTTAGTTTACTGTAACATTTTTTACCATATAACCTTAGAATTTTTAATACTTATGACTATTTTGTAACAACACAGCTTTAAATACAAACACACCGTATAGCTGCACAAAAATTTTTTTTGTTTACATCTTTATTCTACAATTTTTTTCTATTTCTAATAATTTTAATTTTACTTAAAAATTTTTTGGTTTGCTTACACTAACATTACCACAAACACATGAGTAATGTGTTGTGCTACAACAGTGTAACAGCTAAGGTATCTAGGCGATAGGAACTTTTCAGCTCCTTTGTAGCCTTATAGGACCACCATTGTACATACAGTCTGTTGTTAACTGAAATGTTGTTATGCCTTGCATAACATAAACTTCAGCAAACATGAAGCTTCCTTTTCTTTTGTCTTTATTATCTATAAACATAAAACTTCTTATTCTTTTGTCTTCATTATCTACATTTAATATATGCTTTTTATATAAAGGCAGTATTTGTCTGTTGTCCCTTTTTCCTCAGTTTCCAAATACTCATGTCATTTGGATTTCAGTTCCTCATCATCCTACTGAACTTGATTTTGCCTACCATTGACAACTTTGAGGCTAAAAACAGTGGACAGTTTTATAATTGTTTTCACCTTAAATATCTTTTTTAGCCTTTGCCCAACTCCCATTTAAACTTTCTGGAGGGCCAAAGCACTATAATATTTGTACATTATGAGAGTGTTTTGAGAAAGTTGACCAAAGCTTTACTAGATAAACATGTGGGAAAGCTTCACCAGAAAGTCCTCCATCGTGACAACACTTCTTATTCCTCTCATCAAATAAAGACAATTTTGCAAAAGTCTTTATGGGAAATCACTAGGGTTTTTATAATATTAAAAGAAATATTTTTAATATTTTATCTACCTTACAGTCTTAATTTGGCTTTTTATGACTTCTTTTTTGTTTAACAGTATTGGTCACAGGCTTCTGGGTCATGATCTTAGGATTTACTGAAGGTGTAAATTGTAGAATATAGTTTTAGAAGACAGTCATTTTGTTGAAAGGATGCGGCTGGTAGCCCACTGTGAACTTTGGACTGGGCCACATTCCAAATATTCTGGGATGGGCCACTTTCATTTGTAAAGTAAATACTTAAGCTTCTATAGAATTGTTTAACTTGGCATAAATCAATCAGCTTAGGATGAAAAAGGTTTATAGAATATGTCAGTCACGGATTAGGTTATCCTTTGTTATGGGATTTTAAGATTATCATGTGAAAAGGGTTTAAAGGTAATCATTGATTAAGTTTTCATGGATTAAGGTTTCTGGTGGGTGGGGGACGCCCCTCCCACATCTGACTTTGTGTATAAAAGACCCATTGTAATTCCCAATAACACACACACATCGCTTCTGCACTAGACTGGAGTCCAGTCTCTTTCTCTCTCTCTCTCTCTCTCTCTCTCTCTCTCTCTTTCTTCTTCCCCCCAATCGCCGACGCCGTCTCCACCTTTGGGATACCCTGAACCCGGCTGAAGCTGGTCTCCGGCACATAAAACCCCCTAGAGGTTGGTACCAATATTGTCCCTATAGTACAATGGGGGCAACTGAGTGAGATATACAAACTTGCCTAAGGTTTCTTAACTCTTCAGTGGCAGAATTGGGACTCAAACCTGTTGTTTGCTTCCTGAATCTGGATGTTTATGCCCTTGCTCAGATTTTGGAAGTTTTCAGTCATTATTTTTTTGAATAAGTTTTATTGTCCTTTGTCTTTCTCTTTTACTTCTGAAATTCCCATAATGTGTATATTGGTCCACTTGATGGTGTCCCTTATGCCAAGGGTCCCCAACCCCCAGCCAGGAATTGGTAAGCGGCCTGTTAGTAACCAGCCAGACAGCAGGAGGTGAGTGGTGATTGAAGCTTCATCTGTATTTACAATAGCTCCCCATCACTCACATTATCTGCCTCTTGTCAGATCAGCACTGGAAAGCCTGCTTCCATTTCCAACATCCTGTCTGTGTGAAGCAGAGTTTTCTGTGGTGACAGCAACCAAAAACGATATTGCAGAGCAGACTGAACATTAGAACTACACTTCAGATGTTACTACTGTCTCCCATCATCCCCAGATGGGACCATCTAGTTGCAGGAAAACAAGATAGGGATCCCACTGATTCTGTATTATGGTGAGTTAATATAATTATTTAATTATATATTACAATGTAATAATAATAGAATAAAGCGCACAATAAATGTAATGTGCTTGAATCATCCTGAAACCACTCCTGCCATCTATGAAAAACTTGTCTTCCACGAAACCAGTCCCTGATGCCAAAAAAGTTGGGACCAACATATTTAATATGTATATTTGTGTTCATTCTACTGTCTTTTAAAGTTTGGGCATATTAGCCTTTTAAATCCAGTATAAAGAGAAATCTTAGAAGAAATATGTAAAATTTCCCATTTCATAACACTTGAAAACTGCTTAGTTTGACTAGTTTATCAAACCTGCTAAAAAAAGACGTTGACAAATGTTGTTTGATCATTTGTTTTAACTGTCATAATTCATAAAACTATATGTGAACCCAGTATTTTAAAATATTTATTAACTCTATGAAATGCATACTATCTTTCCAAGATTTCTTTTCCTGAGTTAAATGAGAACCATGAAGTTCTGGCATATATAAGGTCACATATTTGAACTAAAATTATAAAGAAAAGGAATAAAAAAGTGTTATATAACTAATTAAAGTAGCTCATAGATGTTGCATTTTACCAAAAACAAAAACATTTTACTTGTTTATATGCAAGTATTTTTATATGTATACATTTAATATAAGATTACCTTGTATATAAGATATACCTTGAGCTTCAAATGTAATTTTTTTTCTTTGCTAAATAAAATTAAGGCAAACTCTAAAGTCTGTTGTTTGTTCTGCAAGCATTAGTAACTTGGGATATTTAAAGTATGTTCTTGGGGTCTTTTGCTGAAGAAATTTGAAATCATACAAATGAGTGTCAATTTCAGTACACCATTTTCAACTTTCTTTCTTATAGACAATGAATTTTCTAGGCTATATAATAAACAATTTTACACAGCTTTGTATGTATGCAGTTTTTCTTTGTTTAATAATCAACTTTATGCTGGTAAATTCAGTTTGTAGAAATGGGTAGCCCTTGATGTTCTATTTTCTTCCTGTTTATTGTTCTGGTGGTAACAGAACATCTGAGTGTTTATTAAATGTCTCATGAAGTGCATTTACATGATTATAAACTTATGTTTATTTCATAAGCACATCATTTATTTATATACGTTATGGTTTTTATACTTTGGCTCTCACTTTATAAATATGCATCTATTTTTAGTTAGGTTCTATAATACATAATATATTTTACCAAGCTCTTCTTCATACCCAGACTCTTCCCATAATCAATTAAACTGTTTTATCTGTGTTATAGTTAAGAGATTAAAAAACAACAAAGATTGAAGATAGCCAAGCCATGAAAATATAATGCTAACACATATTATCCAACATCCTATTAGTTACCCCTTATTTGTAAAACAAATTCTGGCCTAGAAAAGTTATTTAAATAAATAATAAAGAGCATATAAAAATATTTGGAAAAATGCACATCAAATTTTTATTATACTGATTATGTCTGAGGAACAGAAGTGGAGTCAGACATTGAGAAAATTCTTTATTTCCAATGTTGGTAACCTGTTTGGGAATGAAAAAAGGCATCGGATGTGTTATAAACTCATATTTTCACAAGTATAAATTCTAAGAATTATGCATACTAAATCTAAAATGTTAATAAAAGAAATTGAAGACAAATAAATGTAAAGATATTCTGTGTTCATATATTAAAATAATAATGTTAAAATGTTCATGGTACCCAAAGTGATCTACAGATTCAAAGCAATCTCTATCTTATCATAAGTAACCATGAAAGAACCTGACTAGCTAAGGCAATTATGAGTAAAAGAATAAGGCTGGTGGCATCACACTATCTAATTTCAAACTATACTACAAAGTGATAGTAATTAAAATAGCACAATCTTGGCATAAAAATAAATTCATCAACCAATGGGACATAATAGAGAACCTAGAAATGAACTCACACATGTATGGTCAACTGATTTTCAACAAAAGCGTCTATAATGTTTTAAGTTTGCTGTTTGACTTTGAGCACATCACAAACTACCTGGGCCTTAAAAATTATGAATTTTGAACAGATTATTTCTAAGATCTCTTTTAGCTCTAATATTTTACAACCATGAAATTAGTGCAGTGGAAACATTAAAATTTTAGAAGCTATAAAAAAGAATTGCCTATATACCAGCATCTATACCCACATAGATTTGTAGTCAGAATACATGCAGAATGAGCTGTTTGAATAAAAATAATAATTATCATTATGAATATTCAAAATATGTTGAAAATTTACTCTATGCTAGAGAATGTTACACTTTTTTCCCATTTAATCCTAACATCACTTGTATGAGGTAGGAATAATTATTATCCTCTTTCACAGATAAAAACAATGCTGCTGAGAGAAGCTTATCTTCTTACGAAGTTTGCACAGCCAGTAAGTAGTGATTCAGACTTTAAACTCAGGTGGTCAGACTCTAGAACACATACTCTTAACTATTTCTTCACTCCCTTGGTAGTGTTTGGCTGACCAGAAATATTCTTTCATTTTCAGTCCTGGTGATTGAAAATTTCTATAATATGATTTCAATTTCCTGTCTTATTTGATTTAGTATCACTCAATTTTGCCTCAATTGAAGAATTTTCTTGTGTAAAGTTCATGCCTAGAGGCATCTATTCTCATTCTAGAAGATAGGTTGAACTTACAGCTATCTTGGCAATTGGCTTTAAAATAAGTTCCTAATATTTTCACCTAAAAGTTGAATTTTTAAATAATAATTAATATTTGAAGATAGTCTAATTTAGATAGGTTCTGGCAAATGTTCTTTAAATTCAGTATTATGTGCCTTCCAATCCTAAAAGGAATTCAAATGGCCAACAAAAATATATGTTTGGTAATCTGCTATGATGTGAATATATTGGAATAGATACTTGATTTGGAAGTAGTTGGGAAAATTGGTCAACTGCATGCAACTCAAAAAACATTAATTTTTAATTAAATATCAGGTACTTGATATAACCTGAAAATCTCTACAAAAAGAATTGGAGGAATGAAATGGCACTTGCAAAATTAGGATTATTATAATTTTGAGGCTACATTCAACTCCCATTGAAATTCACTTTGGAATATTTCTGGACTAGATTGTAATGGGTCTTTTAAAATTGATTTTAGGTTTACACTTTAAGATTTAAAATTATGATTGGAAGTTAAATGTTCATGGGGGAATTTTATGTTTAAAAGTGATCAATTGTATACATTTGAATATTTGTAAATTAAATTTAAATTAAGTCTCTGAAAAATGGTAGATAAAATGGGAATTCTGACATTAGGAAAATGAATGGATTTCAATGTGGATTAATGTCTTACTCAAACATTGAAATCTTATACATCCTATGTAGTTACATGCAATAAAAATTTAAAGAGAACCCACTGTGTAAATAAGTCTATGGGTTCTTGAAAAAGCAAAAGGAAAAAAATAATAATTGCTGTGTTTGTACTTGAAATGGTTCATAGAAGGCCTAAGAACTTGTCTTTTTCTTACAGTACTTCACATTTTTGGAAAGAATGTCAGTTACAATTGTCACAAGTGCCCATTAATGTAGTATGTGTTAGTGATATGTTTATTCAGGTGTATAAAAGCAGTCTAGGAATAATGAAAGAGTCATATTCAAGGAAAACACCTTAAGTATCATATTAACTTCTTAATTAGTTAATTAATGCAACAGATGTGAGTAATGATTCAATGAATGTCTGAATCAAGGATGCTTATTGTTAATAATTAAATTAGCCATACTTGTCATTCTGACCATTCATGATTTAAAAGTCAGTTTATGGTTCTCCAGAGCAGTTGCAATGAATTTAGTCTGGGTCTTTTCGTTTTCACTAGGCATTTGCTTTTTAAATATCACAGGTTTATAGCAGGGAGTGCTTCCTAGTGTAATATATGGAGACAGTAATAGATGATTGCAGGATTAATGGCTAGAAATAATTAAAATGACACTACGAAGCTCTGTCTTTTCAGGGAGAGAACTCCAATTAAGACACATTTCCTTTCCATTATCACTCTACTGCCAATTAAAGTCTGATGTATTTTGTCACTTTTATACAGATGAAGCTTTTAGTCTTTAATATACTCAAGATTTACATTTTGGCAGGATTATAAAGGGCTCTGTCATTGAACTTTTATATGCCCATAAAAGATTTCACTCAGCCTTTCATTTTTCTACTTTGTAATTTCTTCATTGTCACCAAAGATATCAAAAAAATGCCTTTTATTGTCACAGCAATGTGATGCTTGTTAACATTTAACATTTACATTTTCTAAGAATACAATTTTGTAAGAAAGAAAAATTCAGAATAGTTAAACAGAGAGTACATAGCATATCAATGAGATTCTAATTCATGTGCCCTTTTTGGCATCACGGTTTTGTATGGGTCAAGAAATAAAGCAGTTGCCTTTAGTCTATACTCTTCGAAACAATGGAAACCTCGACAAGTAGACACATTATTAGGGCCTGGGATAATGGTTTAATATTTATCTTAACAATGAGTGAACAGTTTTTAGGGAAATATGGATAGTAGGAAAATATGAAGTGAAAGCATTTTTAGAATTATACATAGATTTAACCTACTTAATTGGAAAATTGGTAGTAAAGAGATAGCATGGTATGTTAGAAAGAGGTGAGTTCTAGATTCAAAACCCAGTTTTGAATCTCAGCTCTGTATTTTAATTGGAGGTGTTAGTTAGTCAAGTTATTTATTTTCAAGTATCAGGTTTTTGTTTTTTTTTTTTGAGACAGGGTCTTGCGCTGTCACCCAGGCTGGAGGGCAGTGGCACTATCATAGCTCATAGTAACTTCAACTCCTGGGCTCAAGGGATCTTCCCATCTCAGCCTCCTGAGTAGCTGGGAATGCAAGCATGCACTATCACACCTGGATAATTAAAAAAATTTTTTTTTGGTAAAGACCAAGTCTCGTTGTGTTGCCCAGGCTGGTCTCAAACTCCTGACTTCAAGGGATCCTTCTGCCTCAGAGCCCTGGGATTAAGGTGTGAATCACTGTGCCTGCCTCTGTTTTCTCATCTTTTATATGGAGATGATAATATGTAGTCAGGAGGTTTTTGTTTGTTTGTCTTGTAAATTAGAGACAATGCTTGAAAAGCACCAGTTATTGTGTAGAACAAATATCAGATATTTGGTGAGTGATATGGTTAGTGTTGGGCTTATGATTGTCATTCTGTTGTTTTATGAGCTGAGTTATTCCCAGTTTCAGGTGTCCCTTATTGTTTCCCATTGTTAATCCTTGAGGAGCAAGCATATGGGTTCTCAAAAAGAAATTTCTACTGATCTTCATATCAAACTTTTAAACTACGCATTATGAAAGCTCTTAGAAAAAAGTAAAGTATTATAAAACCAAAGATAAATCATTATTTACATCTCTCTTCTCCTTGTCATTTGATCTCCTTCTCTCTTCAAGTCACTGATGCAGATAATAAAAACTTCACTATGCAAGACAAAATAGAGTACATCAATTCTATTACTCAGTTTTAATGAGAATGGTAGCAAAAATGAAAACTATAAATATATAGCCTTAATATTTGAAAATTAACTATTTAATCATTGTGTTAAAACAGATACAGATCTTTGTAACTACTTATTCTGTGGTCTTTTTTGTTGTTGTTTGTTTTCCCATTATTGTTTTGCAAATGAAACCCTTTATATTTAAAAGTAAGCCACAAATATTGGATATTATCAGTTAGCTCATTGGTAAATGTCAGTGGTCCTGTAACTACAGAATATACATTCATTTGTTCCCATTAGCACACAAACATTTGTATTAATTCTCTTATTTTAAAAGAAACCCTCTCTTGAACCCACATTTTCCTCCAGCTATGTTCCTATTGCTATGTCTATAGCAAAGTTCATCAGGAAAGTTAGTCAGTATTGAGTGTCTCCACTCTCTCTTCACTATTGTTTTCTGAACTCAATCTAGTTGTTTCTTCCCACATTTCCAAAAAAATAGCTCTTATAAACATTACCAATGAGCTCCTGTAAAATTAAATGTTGTTCCTTAGTCTTCATTTTACTTAACCTATCAATTTCATTTGACACAGTGATCACTCCCTCCTACTTAGAATGTTTTCTTCATTTAGCTTTCAGGATATCATTCTCGCTTTATATTTCTTTTACTAGCCATGTTTTTTCAAGAGGGCTTAGTCCCTGGGCTTCATCTTTTTTCTATCTCCATTCCTTCTCTGGGCAATCTCTTCTAGGATTTCTGTTGGCTCTTTAATGAATATTCCGGTCCTGAATTCTCCACTAAATTGTATAAACTTTGTATAAATTTTGCTTAACTTATGCCATACTGTGAGCTATACCATTTTATTTTCTATGCTTCTCTCATGCTTTCTCCTTCTTTTGCAGTATTCCATTTTAGTAAGGGAATTCTATCCTTCCAGTTACTCAGATTAAAAACAACAAAAACAACTTGGAGACACTTAATTTTTGCTTCTCACACTTCACACCTCATCTATCAGTAAATTCTGTTCATTTTACCATCAAAATATATACAGAATCTGACCTCCCTTGCTACTTGATGTCTGGTCTAAACCATCATCATCTTTGTCTTGTGTATTGCAAACCCTAACATATCTCTCTGCTTCCACAGCTGCTGATATGCTCTACTCTTACTATACAAGAAGGCTAGGTGCTGTCCTCAAGCTCTTCTCTAGCTCTTTTCAGGGGGTAGAGTTAATGGTCTTACAATTCTTCCAAGACCCAACATGATCTGCATTCCTCCCATAACTCTCTGACTTCATTTCCTCTTCCTTACTTGCACTGCTCTAGTTCTACTGACTTCCTTGCCATACTTTAAATAAGCCAAGCAGTCGGACACTTCATTGCTTGAGGGCTATACCAATGTGCTTTTCCTGCAACTCCCTTTCCTCAGAAACACCTTGCTCACTCCTTCATTTCTTTCAGATCTGTGTTCAAATATCACCTTCTTTCTGAGGCTTTTTTTGACACCCTAAAATATAACATCACACTCAACTTAACACATCTTGCTCCCCTTAATTTGACTTCTTTTTTCTTCAAAGTACTTATTACCATCTTATATATGTTAATTATTTATATTTTTAGTTTTTTTTCCCCACTCCATTATGATATAAGTTCTTGGAAAGCTTAGACTTTATCTGTATTATTGTATTTCAGTGCCTAAAACCCGAGCCTGGTAAGTAGTAATCACTCAATAAATACTTTTGAATGAATAAGTGATTAAAAAAAAATATAGATAGCTATAATCACTTATAAGAGAAGACTTAAACCAAACTTAGGGCATCTGGGAAAAAAGTTTATTTATTTAATTTTTAAAATTTTTTTATTTTAAAGATGTGGGGTACAATTCAGGATTAGGTATACAGATGTTCATTATGCAGTTACTTGTTGATGTGATGTGCCTCCCACCCCAGAAAAAGTTTTTAAGGTGACTTCTAAGCTGAGACCTAAAAGATGAGTAGGTATTAACCAACTGAAGAAGAAGGAAAAGACTTTAGATGGAGAAAAATGAGTGTGCCAGAAGGAATGGTGTGTTCGATGACTTGAAGTAGTTTATTCCAACTGTTTGTAATTTATTTTAGGACAGTATGTGGGAGTGTGAAGTTGCAATGAATGTGACACAAGTAGAGAGCTACTCTCCATAAAGGCTTTATATGCCATGCTAATAACTTTATCTGAGAAAATGGCTGCCCTTCAACCCTTTTTTTTTTTTTTTTTTTTTTTTTGGTTGGAGTCTTACTCCATCGCCCAGCGTGGAGTACAGTGGCATGCTCATGGCCACCCCAGAATCGACCTGTTGAGCTCAGACAATCCTTCCTCCTCAGCCTTCCAAGTAGCTGGAACTGCAGGCGTGCATTACCACGTTGGCTAATTTTTGATTTATTGTAGAGATGAGGTCTCACCATGTTTCCCAGGATGGTCTCTAACCCCAGAACTCAGACAATCCTCTTGCCTCGGCCTCTCAAAGTTCTGGAATTACAGGCTTGAGCCACCGCGCCCACCCCCTCAAGATTTTTAAAAGAAAGAAGTGACGTGTGTTTTAGAAAGGTCACACTGGCTGCCACATATAAAATTGATTTGAGAGAGAGAAGAAAAGGAGAAAGGACTAGCTATGGAGACAATTTTTGAAATCTAGGTGGCTGCTTGAACAGGAAAGCTGAGTTGGAGAGTAGTGGGTGGAGCCTGAAACATTTAGGAACTAATAACTGATTGAATGTGGGAGTGTGGAAGAGAAGAAAACGGAGA
Source organism: Cephalopachus bancanus (assembly GCA_027257055.1). Lineage (NCBI taxonomy): Eukaryota > Metazoa > Chordata > Mammalia > Primates > Tarsiidae > Cephalopachus > Cephalopachus bancanus. The sequence goes on along the minus strand of JAPVLO010000581.1, from coordinate 757,658 downwards.
TCCAGAATTTTGTATAATATCTAAACTGTACATTTATATTTAAACAGATAGGATTGTCAATTTCTCAGCCTATCTTTGCATGTCTGGAGTTGCAGTAAATTCCCAAGAAAACTGTAAAATATGTTCTGAAGGTAGTCTGTGCATTTTTCTCATACAAAATAATAAAATTATGGAGGACAATATTGGTGAATTGTGATTTATCTGAAATAAAAGTCACCCATATTTATTAACCCCTTAATTTGTGAATGAGTCCTGCTATTGGACTACAAAAAATATAAGCCCTAATATTTTTTCTTAAAAATTTTTTTTTGTTTTTAATGGTATAATTGACAAATAAACATTATATACACTTACTATGTACATTGTGATGTTTTGTATATGTATATATTGTGAAATACTTAAATTAAGCTAATTAACACATCTATCACCTCCTTTTTTGTGGTGAGAACATTTAAGATCTAGTGTTTTAGCAATTTTTGAGTATACATTGTTATTAGCTGTAGTCACTGTGTTGTATAGTAGATTCAGACCTTTTCATCCTAACTGAAACTACATCTTTGTGCCCTTTAAATAACCTCTCTCCATTCCCCCATTCTCCCCCCCTCAGCCCCTAGCAACTACAACTCTGCTTTTATGAATTGGACTTTGTAAACGAGATTATACAGTATTTATCTTTCTGTTCCTGGTTTATTTCACATGGCATGATGTCCTCTGGATTAATCCATGTTGTCATGAATCACAGGATTTTCTTCTTATTTAAGGCTGAATAGTATTCTCTACATTTCTTAATAAATTTAAATGATAAAATACTTGTACATTTTATCATTCATATCTTAAATATTTCAGAATTGCAAAATTAAAATGGATCTGGAAAGTGCTATTTTTTTCCTGATTTGGCTAAGAGTTTCTGGAACTGGCAAAAACCCCAAAAAATATAATCTTAATGATGGCAGGTACCATTTTTTGAGCACTATGTGTCAAGCATTATGCTAAGTACTTCACATGTATGTTTTTCATTTAATCTCTAATACAATCCTATGAGAGTAAATACAATTATTTTTTTCATTTTTTTTTAATGAGTGGAGAAAGAGGCTCAGAGAGGCTAGGTAACTTGCTTAATGTCACACAATAAGTGATGATAGATACATGGTAGAATTTCAAGCTCTCTGTTTCTTCAAAGCCTGTGTTCTTCCATCAAGACTTTTGCCTTTCTGTCCCTGTGATTTCCAGGATTTTTCAGAAGGCTTAAACTATAAATTTGCTGACGGCTCTTAAGCAAAGTCTGAAACTTTGCATACATCCATCAGGTTTTGTAATAAGTGTTCTCTTAATGTTTTTAATTATAACTCATCTCATAATTGTGCTCAATAATGTTTTTTATTGAATTTTGTGCCCTTCACAGATTTATGAGTTCATATCATGTTCCTAAATTGCTGCATAGCTAAGCAATACTGATTTTATTCCTTTAATTGGACAAATGCATAATGTGGAAGTCAGCAATGATGTGGGGGACCCTTAATTTACACTGTTCCTTGTGTTCATTCTTTTAATTTTCCCAATTTTTACATTTAATTGCATTTAATATGTATCATAAAAGTGTCTCTCTGGCTAGTCATTATATATGCTCTTTGATTGCAGTTAGAGCCTTTGGAAGTGCTATTAGGCACAGTGGAAATAATTAAGAGCTTAAGTCTGTGTGTTTTTAGAACAATAACTGCAGTCAGTTAGTTTCTCAAATAACTTAATTACTGTACATCAGTGTAGTATATGAACTCTATAGCAATGTAAGTTACAACTGTCCACTCAGCACTCTCTGGAAAAGAATAAATTAATGTCTTTTAAAGCTCACAGCTGATAAAGATAAACTTTTTATGTGTCTACAGTTTAAGAAAGAAATAGCCAGGCTCGATGGCTTAGCCTGTAATCCCGCGCCTTTGAGAGCCTGAGGTGAGTGGATTGCCTGAGCCCGCGGGTTCGAGACCAACCTGGGCAGCGAGACGTCATCTTTACAATAAATCAAAATATCAACCAGGCGTGAGCGCATGCCTGTAGTTCCGGCTACTTGGAAGACTGAGGCAGAAGGATCACCGGAGCCCAGCAGGTCGAGGCTGCGCTGGCCGGGAGCGGCCACTGCACTCCAGTCTGGGTGACAGAGTGAGACTCCAACTCAAAAAAAAAAAAAAAAAAAAAGAAAGAAAGAAATTTATAGTAATTTTACTGGAAAACATTAAAATTCACTTGTGACCATTCAAATTTACTGGATAATATTGGTAATATTGGAGAACGTTAAGTGACAAATAAACTATGTAATAATAAAATTAAATACTGTTATATTCATTCACTTAAAACATTTTTTTTGAAAAAATATCAGCATTTAATAAATTTACCCAAAAGGGAAATGAGGCATCTCTACCAAACAAACAAAACTTGGGGACTATATCGGGAGATATATTTGCATGCATATGGTGAATGGATAATGTCAATAAAATACCAACTGTTCCTACAAAATGATAAAAAAGTCAATAATTCCATGAAAATGAACAATGACCATAAAAAAAAATTCATACAAAACATAGTAGCTGGTAAAATTACATTTGGTTTCACTATTTTTAGGGAAATGAAAACTAAAGAAACAGTGTTTCACTTTTTCACTTCCATTGGTTTGGCAGATAGTTAAATTAGTGATAATTTTTTCTATGGCGTAGTTTTGGGGGAAAAGTGTACACTCATATAATTGCAGAAAAAATAGGAATTGTTATACCCTTTAAATAAGCAATCTGGCAGGATCTATAAAACTTAAATATATACCTAATCATTGACCTAGCAATACAACTTTTGGGGAGTCCATCCAAAATAATTACATCAGTAGTATAGAAGGATTTGTTCCTAATGCTATGTAGTTGGAAATAGCAACTAATTGAAAATGAAATTAATGCCAATTAAGGAGAAGAATGATTGAATAAACTGTGTTACATCAATTGCACAGAATGTTATGCAGCCATTAGAAGGATCGGGTAAGTGCTTTACCTGTTGGCTAGGATACACTTTTATGATGTATTGTTTTGCAAGAAATGTCAGCTGCAGAAAAATAAGCAAAGTCCAAAGCCCTTTGAATTTATAAATATTTGGAAAAATATAGAACTCAATGCATACAATTAATAGCACTGGTTATCAATGTGTGCTTGTCAGGCAAAGGAAAAAAGAGGCCAAAAATGAAGACTATAAGACACAGAGAGTTCTAACAAGAAAAAAATGCAATATATGATTCAATTTATGCAAAATACAAAACTATTACTATGTGTATAAATATATGTGCATGAAAAAGAGAGATTTTAAAAATTGTGGTCAGTCACTGTTATGGACTGAATTATGTTCCCCCCTAAATTGTCACTGTGTCCCTAATCCCCATTGTGAGTATATTTAGAAACAGAACTTTAAAAAAGTTTGTTAAGGTGAAATGAGGTCACAGGGTGGGGTCTCAATTCAATATAACAGTTAAGATGAAATATACCAGAGCTGAGACATGCACAGAGAAAAGGTCTTGTGAGGATACAGAGAGAAAGGGGACCATGTGTCAAGGAGAAAGGCCTGAATAGAAACCAAACCTGAGGACACCTTCATTTGGAGTCTGAGCCTCTAGAACTGTGAGAAATAAATTTATGTTGTTTAAACCACCTCATTTGTAGTATTTTGTTATGGCAGCCCTAGCAAACTAATATTATTGTCAAAATGTTAGTATGAGTTACCACAGCATTTCAGGTAATTTTGTACTTTTTTCCTTAGATGTGTCTACACTATATAATTTTTTAACAGCAAGAATAAATTATTTAGTCATTATTTTTTAAAAAAAAATTTTAAGTGAGGTAAAAATAAAAGGAATAGAAGATAGTATCACTGAAATTGAAAAGGGCATGTAATTTAAGGACTGGATTCAGCACAATGGAAAGCCAAAGTCATGTGTCCTACAAGATTAGAGAGGAGCACACAAACCCAAAAAAGCATATAAAGCAGGTATGTAGAGGGTGAGATGGGAGAACAGCTGCTCAGAGAAGCAGAGAGGAGACTAGATTACCCTGAAAAAAAAGAAAAGAACTTTTTGGAACCAGATCTTTGAAGATTGGTAGTACCAACCTTATGACTGCTTTTAGATTTCTATGAGATTTCTCACATATTTCCAAGAAAATTTCCTTTTTGATCCTTCTGATAACTTGAGTTGAATCTTTTTCTTGGAGTCTAATGTCTATTAGAAAAATATTTAAGATTTACCTATGTTTTGTTATAGAGAAATCTGATTATCATTTTAAAAAAAGGTTGGTAGACTTGAGAAACTGGTTTATAGAGCATCCCAAGTGATTCCAAGACCAAGACCTCTCATTTTTTTAAAATTTTCACATTTAAAGATCTGCACCACCACCTCAACACTGCCACTCTAGGAAGCTATCTTTGTCACTTATTTGGTTCTGAGTTTGTGGTGGGGCTAGGGGGCAGTGACCACCTTAGTTTAAAGATAGGACACTCAGCGAGATGGCAACAGGATAAGTCAAACTGTGAAGATCTCCTAAAGGATGGCTCCTGAGGGCGGTTCTACATGCTCCTGTGGCGCGCCTACACAGGGGGGAGGGGGAGTGGTGGTTGCTATAGCCAATCCCCTGCAGCAAACTGCCTCCATCACACTACAGCCTTCGCGGGGGATTGCTGCTGTGGTGGTTACTGGATGCTGAACAATTGCTGTCGTTTCAGCTTGCGGCTCTTGGCTCCATCCCCAGGGAATTCCCAGTTCCTTCCTCCACCTCAAGCCTCCTGAGGCACACCAAGCTGCAGTGCCCAGCTACCCCACTGATTCCCCGTGCCTGCTGGACACACACCCTTGTCGCCTGTCATAGCTGATCAAGTGGGGCCCCCATGAGTGGAGAGAAAGGATCTGTGGAAAAGGAGCCACCCACTGCAGCCATTTTCCAGGCAGAGATTACATTGCCCCGCAGCCTCCTCCTTGTTTTTTAAGGATACCTTGCCAAAACAGGAGACAGAAGTCCCTCCCCTACACTGAATCAGATGCTGACAACTCAATTCTGTGTGGCAGACCTGTCAGGCAGCAAGCCAAGGGAACTGACCCAAGATATGAGTAACCCTGTTTGCTGACAATGGGGGCAAAGGAGAGGGGGTTTGAGAGCAGAGCTGAAGAGACTTTAGACACTTTAAAAAAGACCCCAGAGCTAGTTTGGTTTTTATTTTGAGTTTTTTTTTTTGTTTTGACTGTTTTGTTCACTTTTTTTTGCTTTTTGATTTAGACTACCTTTGTGTTGGGAAAAACACATCAAAAGGCATGATTTTATTGGACTATTTTTGTGTGATTACTGTTATGCTTTAGGGAATTTTCTTTGTCTGTTTTTTATCTTTTCTGGCCTTGTGTCTCTTTTCATTCATTAGTTGGTATGTATGTCTGTTTTCCCCCTTACTCTTCTCTCTCTCCAACTTTCTCTTGACCCCCCCATTCTTTCATTATTTTCCCTTTTTTTTACCCCCTTTTGTTCCAGGGAGCAAACCTAAATCCCACTGCATGGACAGATTGTAAGGCAGTGGGAAGGGGTTCCAGTGTGCCCATACACCTGTCAGTGGATACTAGGATCTGCAGATAGATTCTGAATCACAGCTTCTCCCTCAATTAAGTCTCAAAACTGCAAAAAGTATAGCCCCCAACCCATAGTCCAGTCTAAAGGTGAACAAAGCCAGAGGACTCTCATAAGGAAGAACAGGAGATTAAACAAAAAGAAGTAAAAGCAACCTCACCTTCCCTAAAAACAAAAATTTAAAAAAGGGGAGGGGAAAAGGGGGAAAAGAAAAATCTATATAAATGAAGAAAAATCAAAAGAAGAATATGGGTCTCTCACAGACCCCTGGGAGGTCAGACACTGAGAAAACAGACTTCAGAATACTAACAATGAAGAGCCCAAAGAATGATGGTCTCAAACTATAAACCCAAATATCAAGACATTAATAGAGAGATTAAAAAAAATTGAGAAAAAAGAAAAATAGAAAGGAGTTGATAACTGAGATAACAGTAGTAAAGAATACTGTGAATGAAATAAATAACAAACTGATAAGCATGGAAAGAAGAATTAACCAAGCAGAAGAAAGAATCTTAGAGCTTGAGGACCAAAATATAGAACTAACACAAACTGTCAAAAAACATTGAAAAGCTTAAAAGGGCATAGCAAGAGATGAGCGATTACTTCAAGAGACCGAACCTAAGAGTAATTGGACTTTCTGAGGCAGCAAGAGAGACAGAGACCACAATGGAACAAACATTTCATGAAATTCAAGAAAACATCCCCCATCTCATCAGTGATACAAAAATTCAAACATAGAGCTTCAGAGAACCCATGAAAGACAACAAATGAGAAGACCAACTCCCAGACACATAAAATTCGTATAAACAAAGTAGGTATAAAAGAAAAAATCCTAAAGTCAGCAAGAGAAAAAGGTCAGATGACCTACCATGGAAGACCAAATTTGAATAGCAGCAGATCTATCTATAGAAAACCCCTTTAGGCTAGGAGAGCTTGGAGCCCCATATTCAAAGTTCTAAAAGATAAACAATTTCAACCAATAATAACCTACCCAGCCAAGCTAAGCTTCATCAGTGAGGGAGAATGAAAATCTTTTCCAGATATCCAATCTCTAAGGACTTACACTGCCCCCAGACAACCTCTACAAGAAAAACTTAAGAAAGTATTTAAAAACAGAAAAAAAGGGAAAAAAAAAAACAATGTTCTTCATAAGAGTACAGAAGAAAGGTTTAAAAAAACACATGAAACAACCCCAAAAACCAAAAAAAAGACAAGCAAACAGGAACAACAACAACTCTATAAGAACCTCATGATAGGGGTCAACTCTCACATTTCAATACTTAGCCTGAATGTGAATGGACTAAATGCACCATGGAAAAGACATAGAGTGGAAAAATGATAAAAAATCACCAGGCAACAATATATTTCCCCCAAGAGACTCATTTCACTAGAAAGGACACTCACAGCCCCAAAGTAAAAGGATGGGAAGCAAAAATTTTAGGTGAATGGGAAAACAAAAGAAAGGAGGAGTCATGATCTTACGTCATACAAAAAACCTTTAAACTATAAAAAAAAAAAAAAGATACAGAAGGCCACTACATAATGATAAAAGGGTTTAATCCATCAACAAGAAATATCTATCCTAACATATATGACCTAAATAGGAGTGTCAACTTTCATAAAGCAGCTTCTAGGTAAATTCAAAAAATTATTGATGCTAGCACTATCATAGCTGGGGACTTTAATACCCCATTCACAACCCTAGACAGATCATCACCCTACTCACAACCCTAAACAGATCATCAGATCAAAAAAACAGCATCGAGATCTGGAACCTCAATGTGACTCTTGACCAAAAGGACTTAATTGATACCTACAGAACACTCACCCAAAGACCACAGAATTACATTCTACTCTCACCACATGGAACATATTCTAAGATCGACCCCATCCTTGGCCATAAATCAAGCATAAAAAATTTCAAATATTGAAATTTTGCCATGCCCCTTTTCAGACCACAGTGGAATAAAAATAAACTCAACACCAACAAGTTCCCCCCAAACCCCAAAGACATGAATACTAAACAGCATGATGTGAAACAACTCCCGGGGGCAATGATAAAATCAAAACGAAATTAAAAGATACCCGGAAACAAATGAAAATGAAGAAACATCTTATCAAAAATTTTTAGGATGCCATGAAAACTGTAGTAAGAGGGGCATTCATATCTCTATAAAATCACACGATGAAAATGGAAGAATCACAAATTAATAGCCTAACAAGCCACCTAAGGAAGCTGGGAAAGTGAGACCCCACAAACCCTAACTTCAGAGAAGAATCCAGATCACCAAAAAAAAAGCCCAAATCGGGGCATAGAAGACAAAAGATAATACAAAAATCAACCCCAAAAAAGCTGTTTTTTGAAAGAATATACAAGATTGGTGGTCCCCTAGCCAGACCTACCCAAAAAAAAGGAGAAAAAGTCCAAATAAACCAATCAGAAACACAAAAGATGAAGTCACCTCTGACCCTGAAGAAATACAAAAGATCATTAGAGACTACTATGTACACTTGTATGGAAACAAACTTGAAAACCTAAAGGAAAAGGAGGACTTTCTGAAAACACAACCCCCTACGTTGAAACAAGAAGAAAATTTAGACCCTAAGTAGATCAATAACAATCAAGGAGTTTGACTACGTAATAAGAAAACACCTACAAAAAAAAAGGGCCCCAGACCAGATGACTTTTCCCGCAGAATTCTATAAGACATTTAAAGGGGGAACTGATATCAATCTTACTGAAAGTATTCCCGGCAATTGAGAAAGATGGAACTCTCCCGAAAACATTTTATGAAGCTAAAATCACATTGATACCCAAGTCAGTAAGACTCAACAAAGAAAGAGAACTACAGGCCAATATCTTTGATGAAAATAGATGCTAAAATTCTCAACAAGATCCTAGCAAACCAATTAAAAATACATCTCAAGAATCATCCATCATGACCAGGTAGGCTTCATCCCCCGGATGCAAAGCTGGTTAACATTTGTAAGACCATAAATGTAATTAAATACACCAGCAGACATCAAAAAAAAACCACATGATTATATCATTAGATACAGAAAAAGCTTTTGATAAAAACCCTTGAACACCCAGGCATATGCAAACATATCTCAAAAAAGTAAAAGTCATCTACGAGAAAACCCCCAGCCAGCTACTTAAAAAACAAAAATTGGAACCATTTCCCCTAAAAAACTGGAACAAGACAAGGCTGCCCACACAACCCCTCCTCTTCAGTATAGTATTGGAAGTTTGGTAGAGCAATCAGAAAAGAGAAGGCAATCAGGGGTATCCAAAAAGGAAAAGAGGAAGTCAAGTTATCTCTCTGCAGATGAAGAGGAAGTCAAGTTATCTCTCTTTGCAGATGACATGATTGTATACCTTGAAAACCCAAGAGAATCTGGCAAAAACCTCCTTGCAGCTGGGCTTGGTGGCTCAGCCTGTAAACCCGCGCCTTTGGGAGGCTGAGGTGAGTGGATTGCCTGAGCTTGTGGGTTCGACACCCACCTGGGCAGGTGAGACCTCATCTTTACAATAAATCAAAAAAATTAGCTGGGCGTGTTAGTGTGTGCCTGTAGTTCCAGCTACTTGGAAGCCTAAGGCGGAAGGATTACCAGAGCTCAGCAGGTCGAGGCTGCAGTGGCACTCCAGTCTGGGCGACAGTGAGACTCCAACTCAAAAAACAAACAAACAAACAAAAAACCTCCTTGCACTGATAAAGTGCTTTTACAAAGTCTCAGGGTATAAAAATAAATGTGCAAAAGACAATCACATTTCTTTACACCAAGAATAAACAGAAACCCAAATAAAAAGCACAATCCCATTCACAATAGCCACACAAAAAAATGAAATACCTTGGCATCTTCCTATCCAGAGACATGAAAGACCTTTACAATGAAAACTACAAAACACTGCTCAAAGAAATCAAAGATGACACAAACAAGTGGAAAAATATCCCATGCTCATGGATTGGAAGAATCAACATTGTTAAAATGTCCATCTTATCTAAGGCAATCTACAGATTTAACACAATTCCCATCAACTTACAGCAACATTCTTCTCAGATCTAGAAAAAACAATACAGAAATTTTTATGAAAACATAAATGACCAAGAATAGCCAGAACAATCCTCAGCAAAAAACAAAACAAAACAAAACAAAAACAAAGCAGGAGGTATCACACTACTCGATTTTAAACTTTACTATAAATCTACAATGATCAAAACAGCCTGGTATTGGTACAAGAACAGGTATATAGACCAATGGAATAGAATTGAGATTCCAGAAGCAAAACCTCAATTTCTCAACAAACTCATCTTCGACGAAGCCTCCACCACCCATCACTGGGAAGAGGAGTACCTATCCAGTAAATGGTGCTAGGAAAACTGGCCGACCACATGCAGAAGATTCAAACAGGATCCCTTTCTATCCCCATACACAAAATTAACTCTAAATGGATTAGAGACCTAAATGTAAAACCTTAAACCTTAAGAACTTTAGAAAAGCAGGACATGCCCTTATGGAAGTTAAAACTGGCATCCAATTCCTGAGCAAAACCCGAAATGCACAGGCCATAAGAGATAAGATAGACAAATGGGACCTCATTAAACTGACAAGCTTCTGCAAAGCCAAAGAAACCATCAAGAGACCAAGGAGACAGCCCACAGACTGGGAAAAATATTTGCCAACTCCATGTCTGACAAAGGCCTAACATCAAGGTTCTACAAGGAACTCAAACGTGCTGAAAAGAAAAAAACAAACAACCCCATTACAAAGTGGACAAAAGATATGAACAGACACTTCTCAAAAGAAGACATATGAGTGGCCAACAGATACATGAAGAACTGTTCAACCTCACTAGTCATCAAGGAGATGCAAATTAAAGCTATACTGAGATACCACCTAACTTCAGTCAGAATGGTCATTATCAATAATTCAAAAAATAACTTGCTGGAAAGGATGTGGTGAAAAGGGAACACTTCTACACCGTTGGTGGGAGTGTAAACTAGTACAGCCTCCATGGAAATCAGTGTGGCAATTTCTAAAAGCTCTAAATATTGACCTCCCATTTGACCCCGCAATCCCCCTACTGGGAATATACCTTGAAGAACACAAATCACTCTATCAAAAAGATACCTGCACATATATGTTTATCGCAGCATTGTTCACAATAGTAAGATCATGGAACCAACAATGATGTCCTTCAAAAGAGGACCCGATTAAAAAAATGTGGTACATATACACAATGGAATATTACAAAGCCATAACAAAGAACAAAGTCATGAATTTCGCAGCAACCTGGATGGAATTGGAATTTATAATACTGAGTGATCTCTCACAGAAACGAAGATCTGAGTATCACATGTTCTCACTCATAAGTGGACCCTGAACAACTACCGTAATACTATAAGAAAAGGATGGACAGTGGTGGGAAACTGTGGGGTGGGGGGCAGGGAAGGGAAGGGAGGTGGGATTAATGGTATTCAGTATCTGTCTGGGGAAAGGGGGGCACACCTCATCAACAAGGGTAACTGCACAATGAAAATTTGTATACCTAACCCTTAACTGTACCCCACAATTTTAAAATAAAAAATACATTAAAAAGAAAGATTAATGGTAGTCAATATTTATTTGAAAAAAGATCTGATTGAAGAAAGTATTTCAGAACTGAAATTTTCTGTCAAATTTTCAGAATAAAAACTCAAGTTCAAGCGTCTTCAGGGCTTTTCTGATGGCCTTCTCTATGATAACATTTTGTTTGAGGCTTCATTGAATTAGCCTAAACCTTGATGGATGGATGTCACCATTATTTAGTCTGTCTCTTAACATGTCTCCTGGTTCCTGCATTATTATTGCAAATATATCTTGCAGGTCCTGCTGGACTGAAGCAATTTCTAGAGATCCTCTCTGCCCACAACCCTAAATGCCTCATATTCATTGGTATCCCATAATGGGTTTGCCATCTTTATGGGGTTGCCTCTTTGTGTTTATCTTATTCATTCATTCTCCCAACATAAAACTGTGTCACACTTTGCTGTTCTCTTGACATATTATTAACATTTTACCTCAGCACATTTGTATGTGCTATTTAGTTCACGGAAGTCAGTCTCTTTCCCTCTCATCCTGTAAAAAATTATTGTCTTCTCCTCAACTTGTAGCATTTTCTGATGCCTCAATATCATATTTAAGCCACTGCACTCCCAGACTTTCTAAATAATCTAGAGCTTATTTGCACAGTTTTTTCAGACTTTTGGTTATGGAAATAAGAGAGCCTTGTTCTTGAGACTGTTGGGTGTGGGGAAAAACCCTCGGGTATGAATACTTGTCCCCTTATTCTGTGCCAGAAAGAAAAGAAATCATGATATTCTGACTACAAATATCATTATACTAACTCCTTAAGATAGCCTTGTTATCATGTTTTCTCTTTAGCAAAACTGTGCCCTCAGGGACACATCATGGAGATTGCATATTACATTGGAGTCCCTGAGTACTTAACATATTCCTGTTTGACAATCTTAGGTGTAAGAATGCATGTAGAGTTGATTCCCTCTCTTTCCTGAAACCAAGCTGTTAAATATAAAATATGAGAAACAGAGAATAATTTTTATCCTAATAAAACAAGATAACTGAAACTTATAGTTTGTGACAAAGTTTTGCCAGATATAGAAACATACCTCAAAATGTGGCTGAAAACTGATTACAAGGCCTAGTTTTCAAGTACACATACATTTCTCTGAGTATAACTTATAGTGTCCCAAGGGAGGAGACTACAGTGGACTTTTGTTGTTTTGTTTAAAGAACATTAATTTCTCACTCTTCTAATGGCACTTCAACCTTTTTGGGGGGCATCATTCTTCCTGACACATGAGTTTAGGGGAAATCTCACCTCCTTCAGGGTGGGGATATCACTCAACATATTTTCTTCTCATTCCCCTTGTAACAGAAATTGCTTTAGTGTTAACATCAGAAACTAATACTTACACAGCACTTGCTAGGTGTCAAGTACTGTTCTAAGTGTTTTAGCTGTATTAACTAATTTATTTCCCCAAATGATACAGGAAGTAGGTACTATTTTACACATGACAAAAATTAAAGCTCAGAGCAGTTGAATGATTTGACCAGAGAGGCATAATTACTAAGTCCTGAGTCACGATATGAACCCACTGCTCAATCTGTGGAGTCTGTGATTTTGCTTATCCCAAGGGCATGTTTTCTGAGTTAGTTTAGCTCTGAAATTGTGCTGGAATGATTGGAAAGGAGATACTTTTTGTGTGGGATTGCTGTGTTGCTAGGATTCAGACCTAAAGATGCTAGCAGCAATTTTGTCATCCTGAATAGAGAGATGGTTGAGACTGATGGTAATTGAGAAAAACAGACCCAAGAGATAGACAGATTCTGCCACATTATTTAAAACTGATGTTCCTGTTTGTAAAATTAAATTATTTAAGCCAGTTTGAATTGAGTTCCTGACATGCATGGCTGGGATGTTCTGACCAATACACACAGTCTTAACTTGGATCTTAATAACAGAGTACTGAGATTTGAGGACATGCTGAGAGGAAGGAGTGAAAAAGATAAAATGTGTAATAAACCAGTCTGAGGTTGCATTTTGTAAGTGGGTCTACCTACTCTGACTTAAGAGTCTAGGCTGTATATCTATAATTGTCCATTGGGATTTATTTAGTTTGAATTTCAATCTGTAACAATATGTGAAGAGGTTCTTCATTTTTTAAGTTAAAGATAGAACTACAACAAACAGCTATGTACTCATGCTGATAAGTAAGAAAGGGAAATTTTAGTCTTGAAAAGAGGGAAAGGTAGTGCTAAATGTATCAAACATGATTCTAAATGCTTTCATATATCTCACTGTTTGTCCCAACAAGATGAAGAAGAAGATATATTTTACAAGTGGAGATTGAGGCTTGGGATGTTAAGCTACTCAAAGTTAAGATAAAAGTGTTCTACCTGTGGTAGACACCATAAGGTCCAATGAATATTTCCCAATTACTTCTTCCCTTTTCTCCCTCTAAATGAGAATCTTGTAAAGCTTAACACCTGATTTTCAAATCTCTGTTGCAGCTTAGGGTGGTCACTTTATGTTAATGAGATATAAGCAGAACTCTTGTTGGAGGCTCTGGGAAATAATTATTTTATTGATAAAAGGGACATATATATATGATGCCTCTTATTTCCCCCTTATTCTTGCAGGGGACATGAGTATAATACTCAGATCTGCAGCAGCTATTTTATAACTCTGGTGGAAGAAGTGTGTTCTGGAAAGAATGGTGGATTATAAAGACAAAAGCAGTATGGGTGTTTGATGACATAATCAAAGACTGCTTACTTCCAGATTTTTTTTTCTTAAGTGAGATAAGTAAATATTTTTTTTGCTTATCTCACTATTCCTTGAAGCCCACTTTGTATAGATGGTCATTCTGTTTCTTGTCAACAAACACATTTCAACTAATATATAGATCATAGGGAGACCCACGGACAATGCCATGCTATGCTTTGTATACCACAGCCCTACTTCACCAACAGTTTTTGCTTTTTCTTCAATTAAAATAAGATATAGTTCAGCAGTGTTTTATTTGAAGATGATTGTACATAATATATTATATATATACACATATACTATGTATTATTATAGTATTGAACATATAAATACTATATGTTTTATACTATACTATACCTATGCTAGCTAAATATTTTAAATTACTGTACCAATTTTAAGCCTACTGTGTTTTATTCTTCTTTTCTATCATCTCCTCCTTCCCCTTCCCTAGTCTTCCCTTTCCTTTTTTAAATACGGCAGCATGAAATAAGACACAAGAATTACTGGCTTACATATTCTTAGATATTGTTACCTTTCTGTTGGTTAGGTTGAAGAATATCTGAGCTCATTTTGTGTCAGTGTGGTGTTTTCACATACCATCTTTTGTCAAGGTCCAAAAAAATGTGTGTAGTGAAAAATCATGTATTTTTAAGAAAGGATCTAAAGTCTGTAACTTCCAAGCTCTTTCTCACCACATTCACTTTAGGCTTTCAGGAAAACAGTTCTATTTATTTTTTAAACAATGCAAAGCTTTCAGCAGTAAATAAAATAAAACACAATGGATTTTTGCTCAAAGATTATAGATGCCATGTGTACTTTTAAGATATTTTTAAATTTCAATTTTTAAAAGTGCAATAGTAACTTAAGAATATTTTTTAGAAAACATCTATCATATGGTATCTAAAAGAAAAGTTTGCCATGATTTAAATTCATTTATTTATTCATTCAATGACATGTTTTAAGCCTCTCTATTTCTCAGGTTTAGTAATAGCTACTAGGGATAGTGTGATGAACATGACAAGCATACAGTCTATTGGGGATTGAGCTAATGAACAATTAATTATGAATGCAGTGAGTATTACAAATATCTAATGGAAACACAGAGAAAAGGATTACATACTGATCTTGATTGTCAGAGAGAGCTCCTTTGAGTAGTGTTTTGATACTTGTTTTAGTTCCCTATTGCTACTGTAACCAATTCTCATAAACTCAGTGTCTTACAACAAAATAAATCCATTATCTTACAGTTCCGAAGACCAGAAGTGTCCAAAAATAGGTCTTAGTGTGCCAAAATTAAAATATCAGCCGAGCTACATTCCTTTCTCAAGGCTTTAGGGATTTTCTTGCCATTTCCAGTTCCTAGAGAGTTCTTGCAGGTACTTGGCTCCCAGTTCCCTTCTGTCTTCAAAGCTAGCTATAGTTAGTTGAGTCTGTCTCATATTGTGTCACTCTGACTCTGGCTCTTCTGCCTCTCTTTTTCACATTTAAAGGACCCTTGTGATTACATTGGACCCACATGTATAACCCAGTATAAACTCCTTATCTTAATGTCAGTTGATTAACAATCATAACTGCCCTTGCAGCATAATGTAACATATTTACAAGTTCCAGGGATTAAGACATGGGCATCTTTAGGGGACTGGGAGGGAGGAAAGTGCTAATGGTGTAATTATTTTTGTCAAATACTTGAAGGATGATTAGAAATTATCTATACAAAAGTGAATGAAGAGAATTTTAGCTTGAGGGAACAATGTCAAGACGGTGTTTATGAAGAACCTGAAGCGAGGACTGTGGCACATGCAATGAGAACTCCTGCATGCAAAATCTGATAGAGGAAGGGGGTAAGTTTTCAGTAAGTTCTGCCCACTTGTCGCCTCTCTAATCTCCATTCGGTTTACAGTTTCTTAGTAGGTGTTCTCTGTCATACCTTACAAAATCTTATTCTAAACACAAGTAGCTTACTTTTTGGCGAAGGGAAAATCGATGCAGTTTCCTGGGGTGGGGGAAACCTTGAATTTCTTCTTTCTTTCTAGTGCCCAGATGTTCGAATTCTAGCCACTTTAGCAGCTCCTGTCAAAATAATTCCCCAAAAGATGTACATGCCTTAATATTTGGAACCTGTGTATATGTGACATTACACAGCAAAAGATAGTTTGCAGATGTAATTAAGGTAACAGGCTTTAAACAAGTAGACCAGAAGTAGACCAGCTTGGATTATACAGGAGTATCCAATCTAATCATGCAAGTCCTTAAAAACAAAGAAACTATCTCCACTTAGACACAGATAGATGTAACAGAAGGGGAAGTCAGAAAAGTTTGAATGCAAGAAGTGCGTGACATGCCATTGCAGGCTTTGAAGATGCAGGGGGCAATGCTATGAGGAATGCAAGTGAATTGAAGGAGATGAGAGAAACTCCTGGCAGACAACCACCAAAGAAATAGGACCTTAGTTCTTAAACCTCAAAATTTTGCTAACAACCTGAATGAGCTTGGTAAGTAAGTTCTTCCCAATGCCTACAAAGATGGATGTTGCCCTGCCAACACTTTGGTTTTGGTCTTGTGAGACCCTTCGTGGAGAACTGGCTGATTCACAGTGCCCAGATTTCTGATCCATGGAAACTGTGATGTAATAGATATGTACTGTTTCCAGTCACTAAGTTTGTGGTAATGTGTTATAGCAGCAACAGAAAATGAATGCAGCAGCAATAAATTCCAGTCTCTTTTCACTGGCAAGACCACCGCTTTGTCTGGCCGGTACTTAGTGTTTGAGTTTGAAAAGTGCCCTCAGGAAGAATAGGGTACTCAAGCTTATCTCTTCTCTCAAGGATCACAGATTCATATTAATACTGCTCAATGCTTGAAAATAGCTACTTCATATATTCTCTTTAAGGTTATAGTTATTTATAGCATGATGATAAGTCCTATATAAGTTACTACATGATGTCTGAACTGTGAATTCAGATTTCTGAATCATGGCATGGTATTTGTTTTTGCTTTTGTTTGCTTTTTGTTTTGTCTCTGAGAGTTTTTGGATACATGCATTTGTTGTCAAGGTTTTGAAATTTCATGGTAACATGACTTGGCATGGGTCTTTTTTTGTTTGTTTCATTCATTGTGCTGGACAAATGGCAGGTTTCAAAATTCTGGGCAAGTTGTTTAAACTAACTTTGACAATTTCCTTCTCTCTGTAGAAGGAATGTTCTATGTTCTTGAATGCTTGTTGTAGTTGGCTGATAGTGTTCAAATTTTCTATATTCTTATTAATTTTTTTGGTTAGTTCTACCAATTACAGACAGATAGGTGTTGTAATATCCAACAATAAATGTCGATTTCACTATTTTTTCCCTTTTGTTCTGTTAGATGCTGCACTGAGTATTTTGAAGCTAACTTATTAAGTGCATAGTAATTTAGGAAAGTTGTTATTAAAATTAATATTACTTATTGATGAATTTTCCTCTTTATCTCCATTAATACAGTCCTTTTTGAAGTCTACTTTGTCTTATACTAAAGTAGCCTTATAGGCTTTTGACAAATTTCTTCATCAATTTTTTTGTAGTGCAGGTCTACTGGGGACACATTTATTTTAATTTACAGTGCCTTTATTTTACTCTGTTTGAAAGATAGTGTTCTGGATTAATAGTTTTTTATTTCTTTTAACACATTAAAGGTATTATTCCATTGTATTTGGCCCTTACTTATTTTTGATGAGAAATCAGCCATCATTTATATCCATGATTTCCTGTTGGTGTGTTGGGTATCTTTTTTCTTCTCTTGTTTTTGTTGATTTTCTAGGTTTTTTCTTTTTCTTTGGTTTTCAGCATTTGACTAAGATACGTCCAGGTATGTATTTCTCTGTACTTTTCTTGCTACGCTTCTTAAATTTATATGTTTATATTTTCCATAAAATTGTGAAAGTTATTAGTCCACTTTTCAAGTACTCTTTCTGCCTCATTCTCTCTCATCTTTTTTCAGCTCTTCAATTGCATGCATCTTTTTTTTTTTTTTTTTGAGTTGGAGTCTCACTCTGTAGCCCAGACTGGAGTGCAGTGGCGCTCCCAGCCACTGCAGCCTCGACCTGCTGGGCTCCAGCGATCCTTCCGCCTCAGCCTTCCGAGTAGCCGGAATTACAGGCATGCGCTACCACGCCGGGCTGATTTTTTGATTTATTGTAGAGATGAGGTCTCGCTGCCCAGGTGGGTCTCGAACCCGCGGGCTCATGCGATCCACTCACCTCAGCCTCCCAAAAGCGTGGGATTGCAGGCTGAGTCACCGAACCCAGCTTGCATGCATCTTTTAACATTTGTTTTAGAGTTTACAAGTTCAGTTAATTTATTTCAGTCAATTTTTTTCTCTTTCCTTCAAATTGAACTTTTCAGTTGATTAAACTTCAAATTTATTGATTTTTTTCTACTGACATACAAAATTTTCTACTAAACTTCTCCAGTGAAATTTACATCCTCAATTATTGTGCTTGTGATTTCTAGAATTTTCATTTTCTTTTCATAATTTCCATTTCTCTGCTGAGAATCCTTATATGTTTAATTTTTATAACGATGTTTTCCCAATAAGCCCTTGAATATATATAGCTGCTTTGATGTTTTAGGGTTTCTTTTCCTTTTAATTTCAGCATCTGGGTCATATCATATTCCCTTCCTATTGATTTTTTTTTCTTTCAGTGGATCATGCATTGATTTGCTAGGATGAGTCTACAGAAATTTGAAGTGTTTACCAAACCGCTTTAAGTTGGGAAACTCCAAACTTTGTCTCCCCTGCGGTAACAACTGTAATCTTTACTGAATTCTTTGAGCTTGCCAATTGATATTTTTCCATCTGATGCTCTGAGATTCTCTTGTATAGGTGCAATTCTGGGATCAGTCAAGATTTGAATTGAGTTATGCACAGATTTTAGAGCTCCCTGCTGTGCTTACCTTCTTTCTGATGTTTTACTGCTCTATTTCCAGTCTGGGATTCATCCTCAGGCACCTAAAGGCTTAAGTTCTAACTTTTGCAGCGTAAGGACTATTGAAAGTCTTTAGAATCAATGCCATGTAATCATACATCTCACTCAAGACGCTTCACTTCCTTCAAAGGTCAAATTCCCTCTTGCGTCTCTCAGCTTTTGGCTACTTCTCTGGTGCCTTGAAATAGTCTTTTAAAAAAAATTTGGAAGAATCTACACTTGTTACTTGTGAGAGGATTAGTGGAATAATACTTTCGCAATAGCATTTATTTTTAATTTATGTTCTTCTAAATTAGTATCACCAGTGTGCTAAAAATTCTTTTTGTTTATTCGTTTTAATTCCTACAATATTGTTAAGGTTGCTTATTCTAAGAGTCTATTCATAAATTCTTTGAGTTTCTGCATAGAAGAATACTATCATATGTGAAAAACTGGTTTTCATGTCTTTCTATTTTTATGTATTTTCATGGTATTTAATGGTATTTTTGATTTTTAAATGTTTGTAATGCATTTTTAAGCATAGTTGACTAAAAGCAGTGAAAGCAGTAAATAAATATTTCTGATGTTAAAAGAAGCAACAACACTGTGTTGCTTACTTTAGGTTTCTACAAGTATTCTTTAGCTAAGTAAGCTTCCCTCCTTTTTTAATAATAAATAATTGTTAATTTTTTAATCTACAGGACTAATTATTATTTTTCTCCTTTAGTCTTTAATGTGGCAAATTACATTAAGTGCTTGCTAGGAAAATGCCAATTAGGTCACAATTTAGTATCTTTTTCATTAATTGCTAAATTAGGTTTATTTTTAAGTTTTTAGAATTTTTGCATCAGTGTTCAAGGGTGATATTTCCCTGTAATTATCTTTTCATTTTTTTCTTATTAGGCTTTATTATCAAGGTTATACCAATTCTTTACAATGAGCTGAAAACTGTTTGATTATTTCCATACATTGTCATAATGCTTATAAAACTGTCAATTATTTGTTTGATGTTGCATTCACTAGTAAAATGTCTGAGAAAATATAAAATATAAAATTATTTCTTAATGTTTATAAAATTTTTGAGTAAATTTATTTTTGAATAAATTTTAGAAAATTAAAATATTTTAGCAACTTGTTAATCTCATCTAAATTTTTATGTTTATGGACATAAAGTCATCCTGATAGCCTCTTATATGTTTAATATCTGATGCATTCATAATTTCATGATTTTTTTCTTTTTCATAATGCTATTTATTTGTGCCTTGTTTTATTATTTTTGTTATGGTAGGTTTTGGCAGAAGTTAATCGAATTTATTATACACTTCAGAGAACCAATTATTCAATTTTGTTTATATCTTTTCTATTATATATTGCATTTTGCTAGTTTTTTCCTTATGCTTATAATTTCATTTCTTCTTATTTTGAGGGGACTATTCTTTGTTAGTTGCCTATTAATCTCTTAACTTGGATGCCTAATATATAGTTTTCAATCTGTCTTATTTGCTATTAAAAGCATTTGAAGTATATTTTTGTGAATATTCATGATAGCTACATCCCATCTATTTAAAGTATAATTTTCATTATAACTCACTTCCAAAATATTTTGAATTTTTGATTATGACTTTTCCACAATCCATAAATTTTTAAGAGTGTTATCTTTGAACTTTTTGATTTTTAAGAATTAACCTTCTAATGGACAGTAAAAAACAACAATTTGTCTTTATGATGCAGATCTCTCTAATTTCTTGAGACTTGCTTCATAACTCCGTGTTGAGTTTTCACAGTGTTCTATACATTCTTGAAAATCATGTGTATTTTCCATTTCTCATGTGCCATTAGTTCAAATTAGGTAATCATGCTGTTACCTAATTTGTTAATTTTTAAAATTGTCTTACATGATCTTTATAAGTTAAAGAAAAGTATATATGAAAAATCTAAGCATGATGTGTAATTTTTCAAATACTTTAAACAAAATCTCTGTTTCGTATATTTTGGAACTAACTTAGATGCATCTAAATTTGAAGATGGTAAATCTTCCTGACTTAATTATCTTTTCAACTGTTTTTTGACTTAAAGTCTATATTTTCTGATATTAATACAAGCATACACAATTTATTTTGATTAGCAGTTGCCCAATATATAGCTTATGTTTTTCTTTCTTCGTCATAGTATTTAAACAATTGGCAATAGTTACTTTTTTTGTTTTGTTTTTACTTCAGTTTGGTAAAGTTGTCTTTATGCTTATTATTATCACTCTTATTTTGAATTTGCCTCTACCATTTTTATTTCATACATTCTATTCATTCTACATTTTCTAGGTTTTCTTTGCTTTCCTGTTTTTCTTTTTGCATTTTGCTCTGGTGTGTATTTTCAATCTTTATAATCTCTGTTCTTATAGAAGCTATATACTCAATGTGCTTTTTATTTATATTTACCCTAGAGATTTTAACATCTATATTTGGTGAAATTAAATTCAATCTTAAAGGTGATGGAACTTTAAATTATTTGAGTCCTGAGAGGAATGTGACCATGTGGCTTGAGTCACATAGCATAAACTGCAACTTCTACTTTTCCAGTCATAGATTAACTCCTTTCCTTATTCTTGTACTGTAGATCAGGAGTCCGCAATGCCTGGGCCATGGACCATACTGGTGCCAGTCCATGGCCTGTTAGGAACTGGACTGGGCAGCAAGAGGTGAAGGGCAGGTGAGCTCTGCCTCCTGTCACGATCAACAGCGAACCACCCATTATTTTATTTACCCCCTCCATAGGAAAGTTTAAAAAATGGTGAGTTGAGTAAATATTCCATTATATATCGAAACGTAATAATAATAGAAATAAAGTGCACAATAAATGTTATGCACTTGAATCACTCCAAACAATCTCTCCGTCCCCCAGTCCCCAGCCCGTGGAAAAATTCTTTCACGAAACTAGTCCCTGATGCTAAAGGTTGTGGTGCTGTAGTTGATGGGAAAGACTGAAAGGTATCAGAGAAAAGAGACCCCTAAAGTCTATTACTCCCCCTTTAAAAATATTAAAGGAATCTTCCTTGGAATGCAGCAAACCTTATCCAATCAAATAGCTGTAACCAATGTATTGACTTTAGAAAATGTTGCAACTCTGTTTAATTTCAATATCTCTACTTGCATAAGTGAAAACTAAACTTCCCCATGTTGGAGCATAGCCTTCGTTCTTTTGGAGTTTGTGTTACCCAGGTAGCTGTCTTCAAGTTTTGCACTTGAATAAACTTTATACTTATGTTTTCTGTTTCTTATTACTTAAGGTTAACAACTTATTTGAAAAAGTCAAGTCAATGAACAAATTTACATTCTTTCTGAACAATTTGAAGGCCCCTTTGAGAACATGTTAACAGTCCATAACACTCCTCCACTCATGTGTGAAATTTATTTCTGTCATTTGTTTTTAAGTCCATGCAACAGTATTATTTACATTCAATACTTGTTTAAATTAACCTTCATGTGTACCTTGTTTTCAGCTCAGGATTCCTTCATGCATTCAGATGAATGTTATGAATTATGTTCCTTCTGCCTGAAAATTTTTTAATTTCTTGGTTCTATTCATGGCAAGCTTAAGTTTATGTGTGTTTAAAAAATGCACATATTTTACCCTAGTTCTTGGAAGTTATTTTCTCTGGGAACATAATTCTAGGATAACATTTTTTTTCATTAAGAGCATTGAAAGGGCCATTTTGTTATCTGAAAGGGCCATTTTGTTTTATTCCTGCTGTTCAGAAATGAGCTTTCAGTCTCATTGTTATTCTTATGTAGGGAATTTGTCTTTTAAATTTTTCCTGAATGTTCTTAAATTCTTCTCTTTGTCTTTGGTACTGTGTGACTTTAAAAAAAAAAGCCATAGTATAGATTTCATTTTATTTATTATGCTGTAGATTCACTGGGTCTCCTGAGTCAGCAAAATGG
The DNA here is from genome assembly GCA_027257055.1 of Cephalopachus bancanus. Taxonomy (NCBI): domain Eukaryota; kingdom Metazoa; phylum Chordata; class Mammalia; order Primates; family Tarsiidae; genus Cephalopachus; species Cephalopachus bancanus. The sequence goes on along the minus strand of JAPVLO010000581.1, from coordinate 734,822 downwards.
TAGCCTTCATAATTTTTGGAAAAATCTCAGTAATTACTTTTTTGAAAATTGTCTTTTTTCACTTTATCTCTTCTCCCAATCTGAAACTGTCATGTGAACCTTCTCAAGTCTCTTAAATTCTTTTTTTGTATTTTAATTTCCTTATCCTTCTGTATTATACAAACACATAATAGTGATATATCTCTCTAGTATTATATATCTCTAATATTATATATTTATATATGTTTGTTGTTGTTTTTGTCAGGGTCTCACTCTGTCACTCAGGCTGGAGTGCAAGGTCACAATCACAACTTACAGCCTTCAACTCCTGGGCTCAAGTGATCCTTCTGCCTCAGCCTCCCAAGTAGCTGAAACTAAGGTGCAAGTCACCATACCTGGCTAATTTTTTATTTTTGTAGAGATGAGGGCTTGTCTAGGCTGGTCTTGAACTCCTGGACTCAAGTGATCATCTTGCCTTTGCCTCTCAAAATGCTGGGATTACAGGCATGAGCCACAGTGCCTGGCCTCTAATATATATAATGTATGATCAGTTATTTAATTCAGCTACCAGTTTTTAAAATTTTGATTTTTAAAAGTTTTTATGTTTTATTGTCTCTTTTTTTGACATCTGCATATTTCTTTTATTTTGACATATGCTTCTAACCTATTACTCCCAACATAGTCATATCAGCCCTATAATGTTCAAACATATTTATTACAGATGTTTATTTATGGCATGATTTTAAAGAACAGAAAACATCAGAGTAAGCTCTTCTGGTTGATTTTAAACCAGCATAATTTTGAGAAACAGTTCTGATACTGTAGTAGTTGACAACAATGAAGTTTCTTTTATGTATTAGCTTCTGAACAATGATTACACATGATTTGCCCTAATCACCTGATTTTTTTCCAATGGGCTTTTTCAAATTCTTTGAAGACTAGCAAGTTGATATCACTGTTTCCATATTGCCAAGGTTAATAAGGAATCTCTCCTTCTCTCTTTCAATTCTGACACTTTGCTTTATTTGGAAAGAAATAGTTTTTAAGGGCCTCTTTACCTATGAACCATACTATAATAGGCTTTGAATATGGCGAGTTTTTTTTTTTTTTTTTTTGAGGAATTTATTTTTAAGATTTCTTCAAGGGGTACATTGCAGCCTTGTTACATGGGTGTATTGAATGATGGTGAGGTTTAGGCTTCTGTTATGTCAGTTAAGCATGATATAGAATGGTTAGTTTTTAACCCTTGTTCACTTCTCTTTCTTATCCTAAGTGTCTATTGTTCCCATCTTTATGATTATGTGTACCCAGTGTTTACCTTCCACTTATACGTGAAAACATGCACTATTTGGTTTTATATTTGTGTTAGTTTTCTTTGAATCATGGCCTTCAGCTGCATCCACGTGATTTCATGACATGATTTCATTTTTCTTTATGGCTGTATAGTATTTCATGGTGTATATGTATCATATTTTCTTTTATTTTATTATAGAGAAGTGGGGTAAAGTGAGAATTAATTACATAGGCAGCCTGCATGTAGTTGAAGTTTGGGCTTCCAACTGGTCCTCCTTCCCCTTTCCCTCCTTCCCCTTCTCTTCCTACCCCTGGATCTGGTACCCTTTGCGTTGTCATTAGCCTGCCACCCGCCTCCCTCCCTCCTCCCCTCCACTAGCAGTGCTCAGTGACTGCTGATCTCCCCTTGTGTTCATGTGATTATTGTTAGGGCCAACTTATAAGCGAGAACATACAGCATTCAGTTCTTTGTTTCTGTGATAGATCACTTAGTATGATGGTCTCCAACTCCATCCAATTTGCCGTGAAGTCCATGATTTTGTTCTTCTTTATGTTTGTGTAATACTCCATCATGTATAAGTACCAGATTTTCTTTATTCATTCCACTTTTAGGCAGTAAGATTGGTTCCATGTTTTTGCTATTATGAATAGTGTGGCAATAAACATGCAGGTGTCTTTTTGGTAGAATGATTTATGTTCCTCTGGGTATATTCCAAGGAGAGGTAATGCTCGGTCATATGGAAGGTCAATTTTTTGTTCTTTTAGTACTCACCACACTGCTATTCATATAGGTGGAACTAGTTTGCACTCCCACCAACAGTGTAGAAGCATTTCCTTTTCATCACATCTGCACCAGCATCTGTTGTTTGTTGGCTTATAAATGATAACCGCCTTACTGGAGTTAGGTAGTATCTTATGGTGGTTTTGATTTGCATTTCTTTTATGATTGGTGACACTGAGTATTTTTTCATGTATCTGTTGGCTGCTTGCATCTTATTTTGAGAAGCGTCTATTCATGTCTTTTGCCTACTTTTTAATGGGGTTGTTTTTTTCCTTTCACTTCGTTGGAGATCCTGGATGTGAGGCTTTTGTCAGATGCATAATTTGCAAATATTTTCTCCCATTTTGTGGGTTGTCTCTTTACTTTCCTAATGACTTTCTTTTCTGTGCAAAAGCTTTTTAGTTTGATGAGATCTCACTTGTCTATGTTAGCTTTTATGGCATTTGCTTTTGAGGATCTCCTTATTTATTTTTTGCTTTAATGATCTATCTAAAGCTGTTAGTGGGGTATTTAGGTATCCAGTTATGATTGCATGGGAGTCAATGTCCTCTCTTAGTTTACGTAAAGGTTATTTTGTAAAACCTGGTGTTCTTGTGTTGGGTGTATATATATTTAGGATAGATCCTTCTTTCTTGTGGATTGAGGCTTTTGTCATTATGTCCTTCTGTTAAAAAGCACACATTCTTTTAACTTTTGATGACTTGAAGGCTGCTTTGTCTGATAGCAGAATAGCTGCTCATGCCTTTTTCTGCTTTCTGTTTGCCTGAAAAGATCATTTTCCAGCCTCTAAATTTGAGTCCATGGGTGTCCTTTGCAGTGAGGTGAGTTTCCTGGAGGCAGAAAATTGTTGGATCATGTTTTTTTTTTTTCCTCCCTGTGTTGAAGACCTTCTTAAGTGTCTCCTGAAGGCTTAGTTTAGAGACAGCATATTCTCTTAGGATTTGGATGTCTTGAAGGATTTTAATTCTCTGTCACTGAAGAAGCTTATCTTGGCATGATAGAAAATTCTTGGCTGGAATTGCTTATCTTTAAGAACATTAAAAATTGGACTCCAGTCTCTTCTGGCTTGTAGTGTTTCTTCAGATAAGTCTGAAGTGATTCTGATGAGTCTTGCCTGGTAGTCTGACCTTTCTCTCCTGCTGCCTTTAGGATTTTTTCTTTCAAGCTTCCTTTGTGGAGATGGATCATGGTGTGTCTAGGGGTTGGTCTTCTCATGTGATACCTTGCTGGGGTTTTCTGAATCTCTTATGATTGAATGGTCGCATCTCTGGTGAGAGGAAGAAAATTTTCTTGGATGACCTCATGGAATGCTTGCTCTAAGGTGCTCTCTGTTTCTTTTTACACTTCAGGGATATGTATATTTGGCTTCTTGACATATCCTACATCTCTTGGAGACTTTGCTTCTTCCTTTTGAGTTTTTAAAAATGTTTTTAGCAGATTGTGTTAATTCCATATTTTGGTCTTCAAGTTCTAAGATTCTTTCCTATGTTTGGTTGATTCTATTTCCTATGCTTGTTAGTTTGTTATTTATTTTGAGGATTGAGTTCTTTATTTCCATTATGTCAGAGTAGGCTTTTTTGAAATTGGTCAATTCTGCTTTTCTTCCTGTGTGATTTCATTGAGTTTCACTTCTTGTTTCTCTTGGTTCATGTTTATTTTTGCCATCCAATCTCTGATTTCTGTGGCTGTCATCAGGGACAGGTCATTCTGGAGGTTTCCATTGTTTGTGCTGTGATAGCTGTTTTTTTCAGGTGCTGTCTGTTTAGGACTCCGAGGATTGCCTGTGTTTTTCCTCTGATTTTCCCTCATCTGTGACAGGTCTCTTTTCCTTCTCTATAATTCCATCACACAGAGAGAGAGAGAGAGAGAGAGAGAGAGAGAGAGAGAGAGAGAGAGAGAGAGAGAGAGAGAAACATTCACTTGCTGCTTACTCTACCCTGTTTTTTCTCCCACTGCTAAACTAGTCAAACAAGTTCCCAATTCCTGCTGTGTGTGACCAATGACTGGAAGGAGGTGAACTTACTCATCTTAGAATCACTCACCTTACTCCTTCACCATGTGGGACTTCTGTTTCTATACTAGCCTAGCATTTGGCAGGGAAAATAGCACCTGGATTCCTGTGCATGCTGTTTCTTTCTGGTCTCTATGTATGCAAAGAGACCCTTGGTGGTTGTGTTGGCAACTGGGTTCCTACTCTCTGCCTTGTTCAGCAAGGGATATGCTAATCTGTTTTTCTAGTAGTTGCCAGTGGCAGACATGCCAGTTCTCATATTTTCTTTATCCATTCCACTGTTGATGGGCACCTAAGTTGATGTCACATTGTTGAATAGTACTGCAATGAACATAGGAATGCAGGTGTCCTTTTGGTAAGATAATTCTTGCTTTTTTGAGTATATACCTAGTAGTGATTGTATATACCTAGCAGTGATTGCTACTAGGTATATACTAAATCACTAGATTGCTGGGTTAGAATGGTATGTTTAATTTTAGCTCTTTGAGAAATCTCCAAACTTCATTCCACAGGGGCTGAACTAACTTACACTCCCTACAGGTATGACTGTTTCCTCTTCTCCCCAATCCCACCAACACCTGTCATTTTTTGACTCTAGTAATAGCCATTCTGACTTGTGTAAGATGGTATTTCATTGTAGTTGTAATTTGCATTTCTCTGATGACTGGTGATTTTGCTTTTGTTCATTTTTATAACTTCTCATATCTTATATTTTAATATAGGACTTTTATTATCTAATATTAATTTCATGTCCCTATTTTCTATGTTTGAGTATTTTATACTTCATACCTTAAATTTTTTAAAAAGTCATTTTAAGTAAAATTGATGACAGGCCATTGTTTCAAACTAATCTCCTAGTTCAGGCCCCAACAGACCAAACCAAAACGGAGTCACTTGTGTTAAGTGCCATATAACCAAACTAAAACTTACAACAAAATCCCAAAAATGTCAGTTAAAAACAACAACAACAACAACAACAACAACATCCACTATAAAGGAGAGTCACAGCAGTCAAACAAAATGGACCCAGTTTACCTGATACAGCATAATAAGTTCTCTTTGTTTTAATCCCATAAGGAAATCGACTGTAAAACGATCAATCTGCTTTTTATTTCATTTCTGCTTTATCAGCCTTTTCAACTTATGAAGCCCACATCCTCAGCTCAGCTCATCAGAGCTCTTTTTCTAAATCTTTAAAATGGATGAGACCTGATTCACAAATCTTTAATAAAAATGAGTTAGATTTAAAACTAAGTTTGTTGAGTTTCTTAAAGCATTGTCTGTATCAGTTTCTTGATAACAGATAGTTTTCTTTGTTTCACTAACTATATATTTTCAGCACACAGGACAGTATTTGACAAATAGAAAACACTCTGTAATTCTTTGTTGAATAAATAAATAATACAATATTATCTGTCTGATATTTTAAATTTTAAATTATGTGTGTGTCTTGTTTCCTGCCTGCTTTTTCTCTTGGTTATTGTCTGTGGTGCTTTGGTACTAAGTATGCTCTGTTATTTTTTATTTAAACTCATGTTCCTTGAACCTTATTTATAAAAATTGTGTTCCTCTAGAGAGGACTTCTGTTTATTTCTGCCAGCTTCTTGGATGCACTACCCAGTTGGAAGAACTTTAAACTTAATTGTTGGCTTTGTAATTTTCATACTACCTATGTAGTGTTAATTCAGGTTACAAAATCTGCATTTAGGAGGTTTCTGTTTGTTTTCTTTTTTCTTCCTCTTCTCATCACCAAAGTTCAAGGAAGACAGTTTTCCTTGATAGTGGTTTTGGGCAGATACATTTTTAGTGTGTCTGTATGTTGAGAGTTAACTCACAAGATCAGCACTGTTCAATAGAAATGTAACATGAGCCATTTATACATAATGTAAAATATTCTAGTAGTGATAGTAAAAAATAAAAAGAAATAGGCAAAATTAATTTTAGCGATGTATTTTGTTTAACATTACTTTAATAGGTAATTAGGATATAAGCTATTAATATTTTTACAACATTTTCCATACTAAATCTTTGAAATGTGGCTCTTTACACAGAACACATAGTATAAAATTAGGCTCACTAAATTTTTATTGAAAAAGTGATTTGTGTTTATGTTTAAAAATATTGTAGTTAACTGAATTATTCGTTTTTAAATTAATGTTAATTAAAATAAAATTAAAATTTAGTCTTTCAGCCTTACTAGACAGATTTCAAGTACTGAATATCCATATGTAGTTGATGGCTGCTGTCTTGAACAGAACAGCTTTTGAGTTCTAGCATATGTGTGGTTCTTTGCTTTGACAGTCACATCTTGAGCAGGCACTACTTTTTTTTCTTGCATCCCGTGAACAATATAAGACCATTGGAAATCAAATTTAATGAATTAAAAATGCCCTTGTGGAATATTTGCATTTGATGTTCCTCTTTCCATTCATATTCAGTCATTTTTTATTTGTCTTCAAACTTCTATTTTTGCCATGTTTTTAATATATATTGCAAATAATGTATTCAATACTTTATCCTATATTAAAAATTATTTAAGTGAGAGACTCAGTTATAGTCTTAAATTCTCCTTCAAAAGGAATTTCATTTAAGTTATTGATCCTTTCGGAGGTGGAGGGGGATACAGAAAACATTATTCTTCCTAAATTCTTAACTCTAATGTGTCACATACTTCTACAGCTTAAGGGTAAAAAATAAAGCAGTGATTTAAGTAATAAAAGTAAAAAAAACCCTATCATATATATAGGCTATCTCATAATAAAGTTTATTATTAGTAAAATATGATAGTTCTCCTGCTATTACCAAGGTAAATAATGGGTATCTTATTTCTTGCACTTGGAATATTATAACTAGTAGAAAATTGTGAATGTTTCAAAATAAACATAGCATCTTTCATGAAAGGTTTATTTACTCCCTTTGCAAAATAGTACAGAAATTGTCTTAAGGGCAAATTTGGTAGATTTTGTTTCATGAAAGTAATAAATGTGATGGAGGATAAATTTCTTATAATCACTCTCATAGCTCTCAAAACGATTGTTTTTGCTCTTTATATTTTAATGCTAACATTATTTTGCATCTCTTACAACTCTTATTTATTTGTGACACATAGTGCACACGGAGACATGGAAGTCTGTGCTTTAAAATGAGGTAACTTGTCTATTTACTTGAATGGAACAAATGTTGACAGTTTCATTATAAAACACTGTGCAACAAAATAAGTACAATGCCTAAGCTATTGAACATTGAGTTTTCTTAATAAACACATGGAATTTTTAAATGTTAAAGAGGAACTAGGAATACAGTATCATAAATCATTTGACAACTAATTTATTTGCCTAACACATAAGTTGGTAGTATAAACAAATGAATATCTACAAAAGAAGTGAAAAATTTCTTGGTGTACTCTGTGCCATTTATTTATGTCATCAAATAAGTGTTCTGTGAAGTAGGTGAACATTAGGTAGTTCACTGATTTAACAATGATTTATTGAGCAACTACCATAGAGAAGGGGTAGCTTTATATAGATACATAAATGAAAAGACATGTTTTCTGTCCTTATGGAGCAAAACAAAGTGTGAATTCTAAGTCATGATTTTCTTAGAAGAAGAAAGATCACTAACACCATTAATAACTTGAATGTGTCTCATAAAATTTTTATGTGTTTTTTCAGCATATGGGTGTCTATAAACTAAATGTACAGATTCTTATCATCAGTTAAAGCCATAGTTCATGAACTTTCCATTGAGCACTTACATTGCCAGCACTGTAGAAACAACTCAGTAAATTTTCATAACCATGGTATATCAATGTCTCACAGTTGTGTTTGTGTTTACAGGTGGTGGTATCTAACTGAGTGGCATTCATTATTGTTGTTGCATGCTTTTGTGTATCATCATGAGAAAGTCACAGCTTGAATTATAGCAACTAACAAACATAAAATTTCTTGTTAAACTTGGCAAGAGTGAAAGTGAAGTGGGGGCCATGTTAATCCAAGTTTATGGGAATAATGACATGAAGAAAATGACATGTAAAAATGGATTAAATGTTTTTCTGAGGGGAGGTGTCACTGATGAACAGAGGTCACGATTGGTAGTAATGAGCAGAACTGATGAAAACACTGCAAAAAATTTATCAAATTGTGAGTCAAAATTGTTTGTTGACTATGAGACGCATGGCAGATCAAATAAATGTTGTTAGAGAAACAGTTAGGTAACTCTTAACTGAAAATCCTGGCATGAGAAAGGTGTATATACAAATGGTCCCAAAGGACCTCTTGCATCACAACAATGCACCAGCTCACTTAGCACTGTCTTTGAGGAGTTTTCAGACAGTAAACAAATAACTGTATTGGAACATGTTCCCTACTCACAGCTCTGGCCCCCAATGACTTTTTTCTTTACCCAAAGATAATGGAAATATTGAAAGGAAGACATTTTGATGACATTCAGGACACCAAGGTTAATACAATGACAGCTTTGATGGCCATTTCAAAGAGTTCCAAAATTTCTTTGGCAGGTGGACTAGTCACTGACAGTGCATAGCTTTCAAAAGAGGAGTACTTCAAAGGTAACTGTAGTGATATTCAGCAATGAGGTATGTAGCACTTTTTCTAGGATAAATTTGCAAATTTAATTGTCAGAACATATATGCAACTGATTTCTGCTATGTGTCCCTTGATTTTCTTACCTTTTCCTTCAGTCAGAAATCATCTTTTTTCCTCTCAACTTCTAGATCTTGTACCCTGTCTCTTGCACTGGATTTCTAATGTTTCTTTGCATTTTATCCATGTACATGTTTAATATTCTTAGTAGCTTTATAGAATCTTAAAGTCAGAGTCTGTTCCCAGTCCTTGGAATACTTATTATAAGTAAGGCACTATGCCAACACCGAGAAAATGAAAACACAAAACAATTGTATATTTTCCCCTTATAAATAGGCAGATATTACTCCTTAAGTTGCATAGTAAAGTTTTTTTTCTCCAGTGTGATTCTCTTTCCCCTCACTTTTAGCTGATTAACTTTTTCTTCTCCTTTTTTTTTTTTTAAATGTGGGATACAATTCAGAGTTAGGTATACAAATGTTTATTATGCAAGTACCCTTATAGATGAGGTGTGCTCTTTCTACTCTGGCAGTTTTCCTCAACTGCCAAACCCACCCCCCTCCCCCGGAAGTTTCCCACTATTGCCAATCCCTTTCTTATAGTATTATGATAATTGTTCAAGGTCCACTTATGAGTAAGAACATATTGTACTCTGTTTTTGTTTCTGTGATAGATCACTGAGTATGATAGACTCTAAATACATCCAAGTTACTGCGAAGTCCATTTGTTTGTCCTTCTTTATGACTGTATAATATTCCATTGTGTATATGTACCACTTTTTTTATCCAGTCCAGCTTTGATGGGCAGCATGGTCGATTCCATGTTTTTGCTATTGTGAATAAAGCTGCGACAAACATGCATGTGCAGATATCTTTTTGGTAGAATGACTTGAGTTCCTCAGGGTATATTTCCAATAGAGGGATTGCTGGGTCTATGGAAGATCAATTTCTAGTTCTTTCAGACATTGCCACACTGTCTTCCAAAGAGGTTGCACTAGTTTGCATTCCCACCAGCAGTGTAGAAGCATCCCTTTTTCTCTGCATCCTTGCCAGCATCTGCTGTTGTTTGTTTTATTAATGATGGCCATTCTTACTGGGGTTAGGTCATATCTCAGTGTGGTTTTGATTTGCATTTCTCTGATGATTAATGAGGTTGAGCACTTTCATGTGTTTGTTGATTGTCCAAATATCTTCTTTTGAGAAGTGCGTATTCATGTCTTTTGCCCACTTTTGAACGGGGCTGTTTGTTTTTTTTTCCTTTCATTATTTTTGAGTTCCTTGTAGATCCGAGATGTTAGTCCTTTGTCAGATGTACAGTTGGCAAATATTTTTTCTCATTTGTGGGCTGTCTTCCTGCTCTCTTGATGGTTTCTTTTGTTTTGCAGAAGCTTGTCAGTTTGATGAGGTCCATTTGTTCATCTTACTTCTTATGACATGGACATTTGGTGTTTTGGTCAGGAATTGGTTGCTAGTTCCAATTTCCATAAGGGTGTCTTCTGCATTTTCTAAGATTCTTATAGTTTGAGGCTTTACATTTAGGTCTTTGATCCATTTAGAATTAATTTTTGTGTATGGTGATAGGTAAAAATCCTGTTTCACTATTCTGCATGTGATCATCCAGTTTCCCAGCACTATTTATTGAATTGGTTCTCTTCTCCCCAGTGGTTGTTGTTGGAGGCTTGGTCAAAGATGAGTTGGTTGAGAAATTGAGGTGTTGCTTCCGGAATCTCTATCCTGTTCCATTGGTCTAAGTGCTTGTTCTTGTACCAATACTAGGCTGTTTTGATTACTGTAACCTTATAGTAATGTTTGAAGTCTGAAATTGTGAATCCTCCTGCTTTGTTTCTTTTGCTGAGGATTGTTTTGGCTATTCCTGGTTGTTTATGTTTCCATATAAATTTCTGTATTGTTATTTCCAGCTCTGAGAAGAATGATGTTGGTAATTTAATGGGTATTGCGTTGAATCTGTAGATTGCCTTGGGTAGAATAGACATCTTAGCAATGTTGATTCTTCCTATTCACGAACATGGAATATTTTTTCATTTGTCTATGTCTTCTTGGATTTTTTTGAGCTGTGTTTTGTAGTTTTCATTGTAAATTTTTTCATTTCTCTGGTTAGGAAGATGTTGAGGCATTTCACTTTTTGTGTGGTTATGTGAATGGGACTGTGCTTTTTATTTGGTTCTCTGCCTGCTTGTTGTTGGTGTATAAGAAAGCAACTGTCTTTTGCACATTTGTTTTGTACCCTGAGACATGGCCAAAGTTCTTTACTAGTGCAAGCAGGTTTTTGACAGTCTTTTGAATTTTTGAGGTGTAAAATCATATTGACAGCAAAGAGGGTTAACTTGACTTCCTCTTTTGCTATTTGGATACTCCTGATTTCCTTCTCTTGTCTAATTGCCTGAGCTAGGACTTCCAACATAATGTTGACAAGAGGGATGAGAATAGGCAGCCTTGTCTTGTTCCACTTTTCAGGGAAAATGTTTCCAGTTTCTGTCCATTTGGCAGTTTGTTAGCTGTGGGTGTACTGTAGATGGCACTTACTATTTTGAGGTATGCTCCTTCTATACCTAGGTGTTTGAGGGTTTTTATCAAGAGGGGATACTGGATTTTATCAAAAGATTCTTCTGCATCTAATGAGATAGTCATGTGGTTCTTGTTTTTGCATCTGTTGATGTATTTAAGTACATTTATGGTCTTGTGAATGTTGAACCAGCCCTGCATCCTGGAGATGATGCCTACTTGGTCATGGTGAATGATTTTTGAGATGTGCTTTTGTATCCAAGCTTATCTCTTTTAAAATATTATTTATTTATTTAATTGTATTTTAAATATGTGGGATACAAAGCAGAATTAGGTATACAAGTGATCATTATACAGGTAAAGTTGGGGTCCCTTGGTCCCCATTTTGCCTGGTTTGAGATTGGTTGTCCTTATTGATGTCATATGCCCCCCTACCCTCCCCTGCCAGTTTTCAGCTACTGTCAATCCCTTTCTTATAGTATTATGGTAAATGTTCAGGGTCTACTTATGAGCAAGAACATGTGGTATTCAGTTCTTTGTTTCTGTGACAATACACTGAGTATTATTGACTCTAAATTCATCCAAGTTGCTGCAGTTCTTCTTTATGGCTGTGTAATATTCCTTTGTGTTTATGTACCACATTTTATTTTGTTCTTCTTTATGGCTGTGTAATATTCCTTTGTGTTTATGTACCACATTTTAAAAATCCAGTTCAGCATGGTTGGTTCCATGTTTTTGCTATTGTGAATAGTGCTGCAATAAACATTCACATGAAGATTTTTTTTTTTTTTGTAGAGTGATTTAAGTTCTTGTGTGTATATTCCATAATTGGGATTGCAGGGTCATATGGAAGGTCAATTTCTAGTTCTTTGAGGAATCACCACATGGTTTGCCATAGAGGTTGAGCTAGTTTGCATTCCCACCAGCAGTGTAGAAGCATTCTCTTTTCTCTGCATCCTTGTCACCATCTGTTTCTTTTTGTTTATTAATGATGGTCATTCTTACTCGAGTTAGGTGGTAACTCAATGTGGTTTTGATTTGTATTACTCTGATGATTAGTGAGACTGAGCGTTTTTCATGAGTCTGTTGGCTGTTTGTATATCTTCTTTTGAGAAGTGTTTTTTCATATCTTTTGCCCACTTTTTAATGGGCTGCTTATTTTTTTCATTTCACATGTTTGAGTTCCTTATAGATCCTGGATGTTAGGCTTTTGGCAAATATAGTTTCCCATTCTGTGGGCCATTTCTCCACTCTCTTGATAGTTTCTTTATGCTTTGCAGTAGCTTTTCAGTTTGATGAGGTCCCAACGTGTCTATCTTATCTCTTATTGCATGAACTTTTGATCAGGAATTGGCTGCCTATTCCAATTTTTCTAAGGATGTCTCTGGTGTTTTCTAAGATTCTGTAACTTTGAGGTTTTATGATTGGGTCTTTGATTCATTTGGAGTTGATTTTTGTGTATTGTGATTTATGGGAATTCTGTTTCATTCTTCTACACATGGTCAGTCAGTTTTCGCAGCACCATTTACTGGTTAGGTTCTGCTTTCCCAGTGGTTGTTGATGGAGGCTTTGTTGCAGATGAACTGGCTGAGAAATTGAATTTTTGCTTCCAGAATCTCTGTCCTGTTCCATTTGTCTATATGCCTGTTCTTGTAACAATACCAGGCTATTTGGATTATTGCAGCCTTATAATAAATTTTAAAGTCTAGAAGTGTGATACCTCCCACTTTGTTTCTTTTGCTAAGGATTGTTTTGGCTATTTCTGGCCATTTATGTTTCCATATGAGTTTCTGTATTGTTGTTTCCAGGTCTGATAAGAATGATGTTGGTAATTTAATAGGTATTGCTTAAATCTGTAGATTGCTTTGGGTAGGATGGACATCTTAACAATGTTAATTCTTCCAATCCACGAGCATGGAATATTTTTCCATTTCTTTGTGTCATCTTTGACTTCTTTGAGCAGTGTTTTGCAGTTTTCATTGTAAAGATCTTTCACTTCTCTGGTTAGGAAGATGTCAAGGTATTTCATTTTTTGTATGGCTATTGTGAATGGGATTGTGCTTTTTATTTGTCTCTGTCTATATGTTGTTGGTGTATAAGAATGTGATTTGTCTTTTGCATGTTTCTTTTGTACCCTGAGACTTTGCCAAAGGTTTTTTATCAGCGCAAGGAGATTTTGACAGATTCTCTTGAATTTTTCAGGTATAGGATCATATCATCAGCAAACAGGAATAATTTGACCTCTTCTTTTTCTATTTGGATACCCCTGATTTCCTTCTCTTGTCTGATTGCTCTAGATAGGACTTCCAACACTATGTTGATCAGGAGCGTTGAGAGTGAGGAGCTTGGTCTTTTTCTGGTTTTCAGGGGGAAATGTTTCCAATTTCTGTCCATTTAGCAATACATTGGCTGTGGGTTTATCATAGATGGCTCAGCTTATCTCATCTTTTAATCAGCAGGAAAATCATAGAAGCTGAAAATTCTGGTATTACCCAATACCATCTTTTAAGCCAGTATTAAATAAGCTTATGAAAGTTAATGGTAGATTTATAGTTATTGTCATCAGCAAACTATTATTTACTGTTTCCACAGTTATTTAGCAAAATGGTTAGAACAATACCTCATAGAAATTTTAGAAACAATTACAGTTTGTATTTCTACAACAATACACTTTTATTGACTGAATTATTTCTAAGGGGTAGTGAAATAAATTTTGCTTAGAAAATAAAAGCTATTTGAGAAGAAAATGTAAATCTTGCTTACAAGTTAACCCTAATTTCACTTTGATTAAGTGGCTTTTAAAAACATCTAACCTTTTTTCTGATTGACTAGTGCTTATTTTAAAAATGCTATTCTTGTTCTAGTTAAAGAAGACACAAAAAATTGATAGTTATGTAATAATTACAGTTGTAAGATCTGTGGATAGATTACAAAGAAAATACATTTTAAGTATTTTCAGGATTGGGGCATTATCAAAATATGCTTTTGAATTAGTTTAATGTAAATGACACATATCCACACTTTCAAAACTGAAATTTTAACAAAACTTGTAAACTTAGATTCTCACTAAATTGTACTTTTGATTCATACATTGTTATTATTTCAAGTAAATCTTTCTGATTCTAGACATAAAATACTATTTAAAATTAGAAGATGCACTTTATATTTGTATATTCAAATATTTTACTAATTGTTAGGTTTAAGAAATATTGTACGAACACTTGTCAATGCAAAAGCCATTTTTCTCTGATTATTGGTACATATTTTCTATTAGTATAATGGCTAAACTTTTCAAAATATTCATTGAGAGGAGAAAACATTTACATGTTGCTGATAATAGACTTATTCTTCAAAATGCCAAAGTAACTTGTGCTATCTGATGAACATTCTATTAAAAAGTGAAGTGGAATGATAATATAAATGGGGTTTACATTCTATCTTGAATTAAAATTTTCTCAGTTGCTCCACCTAAAATCCCAGGATGAAGTACATACCCTGGACAATTTTTTATTTACCTGTTCGGTTTACAGTGTTTTGACTTTGCACATAGAATCAAATATGTTTTGCCCAGGAGGTACCACAACCTTTATTAGATTAAGGAAGTTGGGCTGGGTTTTGACATTTCATCACATGTGGGTATGGCGAAAGGTTCAAGAGCTATGTACTGACTGAAACAAAGAGCCAGTTTCCAAGTCATTGTGAAAGTAAATATGTTTGTAAGAATGTTTCTTTGTTTCAGGGAGGTATCTGCTAAATTTTCTTTATCTGGATATTGCTACAGAGTTCTGCATTTATGATAGTATGTAGTCATTAGCTGGAAACGTTTACAAAAAATAAATTTACCTGATATAAACTAAATCTAATATCATAATGATAAAACTAAACAACACATTATACACAAGTTTTTATGTATTTTTACCTATGATTCAAAGGTGTATGTGTTTTATATGATGATGTGGGAGAGTTATAAAAAGTATATAAACACTAGTCATCCAAAATTATTATTATTTAAAAAAATTTTAGATTCAGGGGTGAGGTACAGATCTGTTACATGAATATATTGCATAATACTGGAGTGTGGGCTTCTTTGAATCCACCCAAGTAGTGAAAATAGGACTTAATAATTTTTCAACCCTTGCCCCAATCTCTCTCTCCCCTTTGGGGGGGGCCCAGTGTCTATTACTTCTATCTTTAGGTCTATGTGTACTCATTTTTTAGCTCTCACAACGGGGAACCCCCAAACCTGGAATTATCTTTTGGAGGGCAGGCCCCTTGTAGTACAGGTTTCCCCCCCTACGTAAGTGTTCTAGGAACCTATCAGCATTAGTGTACCAGCTAGGATTGTTGCAGGAATGCGTTAGGCTTCAGTTAATTTCTTTTTCGAGCTTCTTTCAAGAGTTTGTCCGTTTTATGATGGGTGATTTAGGAGCACACCTGCCTACATTGCACTGAATGTTTAGCAATTTTTGACCCCAAACGGCATGATCCCCATGCCCCACCTTTTCTATTTACCCAGTCTCACCCTAAGTGACTTTTTTGTGGTTTCCCTGAATGAAAAAAGTCCTCAAAGGAAACATTTTGCTGACTTGGAAGAGGTGAAACAAAAATAGCTGAAGCACTAAAAGGCATAAAAATTAATGAGTTCAAAAACTTTTGAACAGTGGAAAAAGTGTCTCATAAGGTGTATTGCACAAATGAAGAGTACTTTGAAGGTGACTGAAATGTAAACAAACATGTAAGAATAAATACACATCAAAAAAATAAATTCCTGGGTTTTTTGAGTTTCCCCTTATATAAGTGAGAACATGTGATATTTGATTTTCTGTTTCTACATTAATTCACTTATGATAATGGGCTCAGCTGCATCCATGCTGTTACAAAGGGCATGACTTTATTCTTTTTTTATGACTATCTAGTATTCCATGGTTTATATGTACATTTCTTTATTCAGTTCAGTGTTGATGGGATCCTACGTTGATTTTATGACTTTGTTATTATGAATGGTTCAGCAATAAAAATGCAAGTGCAGGTGTCTTTTTGGTAAATAATTTATTTTCAATTGGGTAAATACCCAATTGAAATAATGAGATTGCTGGATTGAATGGTTGCCCTAATTTTAGTTCTTTGAGAAATCTCCAAACTGCTTTTGACAGGGTCTGAACATCCCCACTAATAGTGTATAAGCACTCCCTTTTCTACACAACCTTGCCAACCTCTGTTATTTTTTTACTTTTTAATAATAGCCGTTCTGGGCTGGGTGTGGTGGCTCACAACTGTCTTCCCAGTGCTTTAGGAGGGCGAACTGGGAAAATTGCTTGAGCCGAGGCATTTGAGACCAGCCTGGGCAACACAGTAGGACCCTGTCTCCACAAGAAAAAAAAAGTTAGCCCAGCATGGTGGCACACACCTGTAGTCCCAGCTACACAAGAGGCTGAAGTAGAGGAATTATCTGATTCTAGGAGGTTGAAGCTGTGGTAAACTGTGATCATGACACTCCACTTCAGCCCAGAATCAGAGTAAGACTCCAATTCAAATAATAATAACAATAATAATAACTCAAATCATCATCATAATGATTCTGTATCTAGAAAAGTCAAAAAATTCCTATTATAATTTCTACTACTACTATTATTATTATAATTGAAATAAAGAGCTGATGTGAGATGCTATCTCATTGTGGTTTTAATTTGCATTTTCTGATAATTAGTGCTATTTAGCATTTAAAAATATATCTTTGGATTTTTTTTTTTTTTTGGTTATTGTTGGTCTTCTTTTTAGAGGTGTTTATTCATGTACTTTGCCCTATTTTTAATGGGCTTTTTCTTTTTCCTGTTGATTTGTTTAAGTTCCTTATGTATTTTGGATATTAGCCCTTTGCTGAATGAGCAGTTTGCTAATATTTTTCTCCCATTCTTTAGGTTGTCTATTTACTCTGTTGATGGTTTATTTTGCTGTGCAGAAGCTCTTTAGTTTTATTAGCTCTCACTTGTCAATTTCTGGTTTTGATGCATTTGCTTTTGAAGTCTTTGTCATAGATTCTTTGCCAGGCCAATGTCCAGAAGAGTTTTTTCTCAGTTTTCTTATAGGGTTCTTATAGTTTGAGGTCTTACACTTAAGTTGTTAATCCATCTTGAGTTAATATTTGTCTATGGTGAGAAATAGGGGTCCAATTTTATTCTCCTGCCTTTGGCTAACCAGTTTTCCCACACCATTTATTGAATAGCATATCATTTTCCATTGTTTTTGTCAACTTTTCAGTGGTCAGTTGGTTTTACACGTGTAGCTTTATTTCTGGGTTCTCTATTCTGCTCCATTAATCTATGTAACTAATTTTTATACCAGTGTCATACTGCTTTAATTACTAGGGCCATGTAGTTTAGTTTGAGTCAGGTAATGTAATGTCTCCAGGTTTGTTTTTTTGCTTAGGATTGCTTTGACTAGTTGGACCCCATTTTGGTTCCATATGAATTTTAGAATTTTTTTCTAATTCTGTGAAAAATAACATTGGTAATTTGATAGGAATTGCATTGGATCTGCATATTGCTTGTGTATATAATGGACATTTGAATAATGATATTTTTCAGTTCATGAGCATGGAATGTTTTTCCATTTGTTTGTCTTCTATGATTTATGTAATCAGTGTTTTGTCATTCTCCCTGTAGAGATCTTTTCCCTCCTTGCTTAGATGTATTCCTAGGTATTTTTTGTATGTGTGTATGTGTCTACTTGCAAATGAGATTACATTTTAAATTTAATTCTCAGCTTGAGTGTTGTTGGTGTATAGAAATGCTACATATTTTTAATGTTGATTTTATATCCTCAAATTTTGTTGGAGTTGTTTATCAGGTATAGGTGTCATTTGGAGGAATTTTTAGGCTTTTCTAGGTACAGAATCATATCATCAGTAAAAAGAGATAATTTGACTTTCTCCATTTTAAAAAATTTAGTGGCTATATTTCTTTCTCTTGACCCATTTCTTTGGCTAGGACTTCCAGTACTTAAAAAAAATTATTTATTTATTTTATTGTAAAGATGTGGGGTACAAGTCAGGATTAGGTACATAAATGGTTTATGTACAGTTGAAGTTTGGGCCTCCCATAGGTCCTCACTTATTCTAGTTTAGGATCAGGTACTCTTATTGATTTATATGCCCCCCATCATCAATGTCCTTTCTTGTAGTATTATGATAAATGCTCAGGGTTCTTATGAGTGAGAACGTGTGGTACTCAGTTATTTGTTTTTGTAATAGATAACAGTGATAGTCTCTAGATCCATCCAATTTTCTGCAAAGTCCATAATTTTGTGCTTCATGACAGCATAATATTCTATCAAATGTACCACATTAAAAAAAAAAATCCAAGCTGGGCTCAGTGGCTCACCCTGTAATCCCGGGCCTTTGGGAGGTTGAGGTGAGTGGATTGCCTGAGCCCGCGGGTTCGAGACCCGCCTGGGCAGCGAGACCTCATCTCTACAATAAATCAAAAAAATCAGCCAGGCGTGGTAGCGCATACCTGTAATTCCGGCTACTTGGAAGGCTGAGGCGGAAGGATCGCCGGAGCCCAGCAGGTCGAGGCTGCGGTGGCCGGGAGCTGCCACTGCACTCCAGTCTGGGCGACAGTGAGACTCCAACTCAAAAAAAAAAAAAAAAAAAATCCAGTCCAGCTTCAATAGGCAGCATGATTGGTCCATGTTTTTGCTATTGTGAATAGTGCTGCAATAAATGTGTGGACAGGTATCTTTTTAAAAGAATGATTGGAGTTCCTCCTGGTATATTCCCAGAAGAGGGATTACTGGGTCATATGGAAGATCAGTTTCTAGATCTTGTAGAAATTTCCACACTGTTTTCCACAGAGGTTGTACTAATTTAAACTCCCACCAACAATGGAGAAGCTCTCCCTTTTCTCTGCATCCTTATCAGCATCTGTTGTTTTTTGAGTGATTAATAATCACCATCCTGATTGGATTTAGCTGTTATCTCAGTGTGGTTTTAATTTGCATTTCTTTGATGATTAGTGAGGCAGAAGAATGAAACAGGACTCCTACTTATCACCATGCACAAAAATTTCCTCTGAATGGATCAAAGACCTAAATGTAAAACCTCAAACTATAAGAATCTTATAAAACACAGGAGACACCCTTATAGACATTGGAATAGGTAGCTAATTCCTGATCATAACCTCAAAATCCCATGATGTAAGAGATAAGATAGACAAGTGAGACCTCTTTTACAAAGCAAAAGAAATTATCAAGAGAGTGGGGAGACAGTCCAGAAAATGGAAAAAAAAATTTTTTCCAGCTGTATATCTGACAAATGCCTAACATCCAGGATATGCAAGGAACTCAAACATGCCAAAAGGAAAAAAAAAACAGTCCCATTAAAAAGTGGGCAGAAGATATGAATAGACATTTCTCAAAAGAAGTCATACAGACAGGCAACATACACATGAAAAAATGCTCAGTCTCATTAATCATGAAAGAAATGAAAACCCAGTACTTTTAAAAATAAGAGTGGTGAGAATAAACATTCTTGTCTTGTTCCAATTCTTAGAGGGAATGCTTCCTATGTTTGCCTATTCAGTATGATGTTGGCTGTGGGTTTGCCAAAGGTGGTTCTTATTATTTTGGGATAAGTTCCTTCAATGCCCAAGTGTTTGAGAATTTTTATTATTAAGGAACATTGAATTTGATTAAATACTTTTACTTCACATATAGAGATTTATTTTTAATTCTGTTATTATGTGAGGAATCATCTTTATTGATTTGCAGATGTTGAACCAGTCTTGCATTCCAGATCAAGTCCTCTTGATTGTGGTAAATTATCTTTTTGATGCACTGTTAAATTCAGTTTGCTAATATCATGTTGAAGATTTTTGTATCTATGTTCATCAGGAATATTGGCCTATAGTGTTCTTTTTTTGTTGTGTCTTTGCCAGATTTTGGTCAAGGATGATATTGGTTCCAAAGAATGAATTATAGAGGAATCCTTCCTTCTCAATTTTTTAGAATAGTTTCAGTAAGATTAATATTAGCTCCTTTCTGCACTTCTTGTAGAATTCCATTGTGTATCTGTCTAATCCAGGCATATTCTGTTTGGTAGGTTTTCTGTTATTCAGTTTTGTGACTCATTATTGGGCTATTCAGGGTTTCAGTTTTTTTCTGGTTCAATTTTGGGAGGTTGACTCTGGAAATTTACTTATTTTCTTTAAATGTTTTAGTAAAACATGCCCAGAAATATTCATATTAGTCTCTGAGGATCTTTTGTATTTCTATGAAATCACTTGTAATGTTACCTCTGTCAGTTTTGATTGGCTCTTCTGTTTGCTTTCTATGTTAATCTGTCAGTCCCCCAATCTTGTGTATCACTTCAAATGACCAGCAACAACAGTCATCATTTTGTTGACTCATTATTTGATTTTTTTTAGTCTCAATTTTATTTAGTATTGATCTGATTTTAGTCATTCATTTTCTTCTACTAGCTTTGGGTTTAGTTGTTTTTAGTTCCTTTAGATGTGACATTAAGTTGCTAATTTGAGATGTTTTATCTTCTGTATGTAGGAATTTAGCAATATAAACTTTCCTCTTAGCATTGCTTTTACCATATCCCAGGGGTTTGGATATGTTTGTCTCTCTTTTCATTTGTTTCAAAAGTTTTTAAAAAAACTTTCTGCCTTAATTTTGTTATTTGCTAAAAAAAATCATCTAGGTGCAAGTTGTTTAATTTCAATGTAGTTTTGTGTTTTTGAGAGTTCCTTTTGATATTGATTTCTGATTTTATTCCACTGTGGTCCAAGAAGATGTTTGATATAATTTCAATTTTTTTTTTACTTTTCTGAGTCTTGTTTTATGACCAAGCATATGGTTAATCTTAGAGTATGTTCTATGTGCAGATGAGAAGCATATTCTGTGGTTGTTGAGTTAAATATTATTTAGATGTCTATTAGGTACATTTGGTGAAATACCAATTTAAGTTCAATATTTCTTATTAATTTTCTGCCTCTATAGTCTGTCTAATTATGTCAATGGGATGCTGAAGTCTCCCACTATTAATGTGTTACTGTCTCAGTCTTTTTTTAAAGTCTAGTTTTAATTGTTTTATAAATCTAGGCACTTCAATGTTTAATGCATATATATTTAGGATAGCTATACTTCTTGCTGAATTAAACCCTTTATCATTATGTAATGCCTTTCTTTGCTGTTGTTGTTTAAAGTCTGTTTTGTTTGGTATAAGAATAGTGTTTTCTGCTCTTTTTTGTTTTTCGATTGCATGATCAGTCTTTCTTCATTCCCTTACTTTGAGCCCGTGAGTGTTATTAGATGTGAGATGGGGTTCTTTTGGGTCTTTTCTTTTTAATCCAATTTGCTACTCTGTGTCTTTTAGGTAGAACATTTAGGCCATTTGCATCCTAGGTTAATATTGATATATGAGATTTTGTTCCTGTTATAGTGTTGTTAGCTAGTTGTTTTACAGTCTTTATTGCGTAGTTACTTTGTAGGGTCTCTGGGAACACCTAGGGTCTGTACATAAGTGTGCCATTGTGGTAGCATGTACAATTGTTTTTTTTTTGCATGTTTAGACCTCCTTTAGACATATTCTGTAGGATCAGTGTGGTGGTGACAAACTCCCTTAGCATTTGCTTGTCTGGGAAAGACTTTATTTCTTTTTTGTTTATGAAGTTTAGTTGGATGGATATACAATTCTTGGTTTGCATTTTTTTTTGAGTTAGAGTCTCACTCTGTCGCCCAGACTGGAGTGTAGTGGCCACTCCCTGCCACCGCAGCCTTGACCAGCTGGGCTCCGGCGATCCTTCCGCCTCAGCCTTCCAAGTAGCCGGAATTACAGGCATGCACTACCACGCCCAGCTGATTTTTTTGATTTATTGTAGAGATGAAGTCTCGCTGCCCAGGTGGGTCTTGAACCAGCGGGCTCAGGCAATTCACTCACCTCAGCCTCCCAAAGGCGTGGGATTACGGGCTGAGCCATTGAGCCCGGCGGTTTGCATTTTTTAGAAGAGGATAAAAATAGGCCCCCAGTTGCTTCTGGGTTGTAAGCTTTCTGCCCAGAAGTCCACTATTAGTCTGATGGGATTGTCTTTATAGATAAATTTGTCCTTTTCTTTAGCTGCTTTTAAGATTTTTTTCTTTCACTTTGACTTTGTATGGTCTGATTACTACTTGCCTTGGGGATCGTCATCTCATATGGCATCTCATAGGAATTCTGTGAATTTCTTGCATCTGCATATTGACTTTAGCAAGATTGGTGAAATTTTTCTGAGCTATAATCTTCAATATCCTTTTTGAATGCTACTTTTTCTTCTCTCTCATGAATACCAATAAATTGTAGGTTTGGTTGCTTTACATGATTCCATATTTCTTAAAAATTTTGTTTAAAAATTTTTTGTGTGAAAATTTTGTTTAACTGGATTAATTCAAAAGATTAGTCTTTGAGCTCTGAGATTCTATCTTCTGCTTGGTCTAATCTATTTTTAAGCCTCAAGCTATTTTAAAAAATGCCTGTAGTGAATTTTTAAAAAATTCCCAAAATTCTGTTTGGTTATTCCTCAATATAGATATATTATCTTTTATATTTCTGATCATTTTTCTGCTCTCTTTGTATTGGATTTATGCTTTCTCTTGAATCTCATTGAGTTTCCTTGCCATTTATATTTTGAATTCCATATATGTTATTTTAAACATTTCAATATGGTTAGAAAGCATTGCTAGGAAGCTAGTTTGACCTTTTGGAAGTGACAGAACACTCTGACTTTTTGAATGTTTAGAGTTCTTGTGCTATTTTTTTTCTCATCTGAAGGTGTTGCTACTTCCTTTTGAAATTTGCTATCATTTGGATGAAACTTTTTATTTTTTTTTCTTGAGAGTATGACTGTGGTGTATGTTGTGTATAATCAATTGACTTTGTTTCTGGGTGCTTTCAGAGGGTCAAGCTTCTGTAGGGTTCCTTTGTTGCAGATAGTTCTGTGCAGTAACTTTCTCAGATGCTGCTTTTAGTAGTCAATTCAGGATGAAGCTAGGTAGATGGTGTTTAAGAGTAAAAGCCAACAGGTAGGCTGGTGCCCAATGGATGCATATGCCCTAACTAGGGTGATATGTACAGGTTGTGATGGAATGTGGTGAAGTCTCAAGTAAGGGACAGGTTAGAGTTCCCAGCTCCTCATCCTGAGCTAGTAGGAGCATGATCTGCTTTTTATCACACCCCTGTTGCAAGGCTCATGACTGTTTCTAAAGGCTTCATCTTTCGTTTTTGGCTGCAGTGTAGCTGTGGCTGTGGATCCACCCCTCTGACAGCTACCACTAGATGAGTGTTGGAGAAAAACCTCTTCCCATAGCCCAGGGCGGGTAACTTTGTGGTCTGTCCTCCATGGCAGGAGTACTACCACTTTGTGTAGGGCAAGATAGTTGGGTCCCACCATTTGTGAAAACCCAAACAAGCATCGGCTCACTTTCAGGAGGGGTAGAGTCACCAGAAAAGCATAAGAAGTGCTTTCTTTCAGTGTGTGCTCACATTCAGAGCCCCCAGAAATGCAAGATAAGTGTTTTCATTCAGTGCCTGCTAACTGGACACTGAAGAGAAGAACTGCTGTGTCCCCAACAACATATGGGGAGTGGCAGAGGGCACTCTGTTCCTGGGTGTTGGTGTTACCTCCTTCAGTGGTTGGTGACATGTCTGCTTTTCCTTTTCCAGCAGGGTGCTTTCATGGGCTGTGCTCTACTTTCCTTAGGGGAAGTCCTTTCTAAGAGTTAGATCTTTAGGAAACTCACAACTCCTAAGCTGTGAGTGGGCTGTAGGACATGCTTGGAGGTGGTCCAGTGGTATAGTGCCTCAAAGTTGGAGGATTCTTAGGATACTCAGGAGGATTCTCAGGGAGTGACATCACTGATGCATAATTGGTATGGCACCTGCTGTGCCAGTTTGGATCTGAAGAGGATGTGGCATGGCAGTGTGAACTGACTACCTGGTTCTCTGTTCTAATTACCACCAATAGTGTTGCCCTGGGTAGTGAGAATAGAGGAAGCTCCTGGCAGTTTAGCAGTCAGAAAATTGTCAGAGGGGTAAGGGGAGAAGAGGAGTAATCTCTTCTACTCTTTCCATTGGGATCTTGAGTTCTTGGAGTATCAATATCATCCACACTTTTGCTTCTTTCTTTTTCTGCACCTCAGCTTTTTCCTGTAGGTGCTTTGACAGGTCTTGATTCTCTTCCCTCCATTTTCCATTTAAAACTTGATCATTAACTAGTAACTTTAATCTTCTTTCTGAGGAGAACAGGCATGTGATGTCCCTACTCAACCATATTTAAAAAATTATTTTTCATTGATATAATTAGCATTGTTTTCCAGTGTAGTGCTCTTTATAGAATTTTCAGTAATTATTGCATAAGAACTCAATATAAAATTAAACTAGTTTTGAATATAACTATTGCCCTTTATTTATGTTGAAATATTAAATAAATTCATGCTTGAAGATGAAAAATCATTTTTAAAACTTGGAAGAAAACTCAGTGAATAATTATTTTATTTTATTTTATTTTGAGTTGGAGTCTCACTCTGTTGCTGAGACTGGAGTGCAGTGACTGCTCCTGGCCACTGCAGCCTCGACCTGCTGGGTTCCGGCGATCCTTCCACCTCAGCCTTCTGAGTAGCTGGAATTACAGGCACGTGCTATCACGCCCGGCTGATTTTTTTGATTGATTGTAGAGATGAGGTCTCGCCAAGTTGCCCAGGCAGGTCTCGAACCTGCGGGCTCAGGCAATCTACTCACCTCAGCCTCCCAAAGCGCGGGATTACAGGCTGAGCCACCGAGCCCGGCTAAATAATATGTTTTAAAAAATTATTTAAAATTCTGTTTCTCTTAAAAAGATAACTTATCATCAATATGGAACAAGACAAGGCTTATTTCCTTATCAGTCAAGATAGTTTCATCTTGAGAATTGAATCAAAATTTGTTCTGCGCTGATACCATTCAGCATTTAAAGATTTTGGAAATCATATTTCCAAACCTCCTATTTTTGACCTTGTCCAAATAAAAGTTTCAAAAAACAGCAGTGTGAAAATTGAGCCTATTGCTTAGTCAAATGCACATATACGGATGATTTAAAACAGCAAGAGATTTCTATTTGATTTTTCTTTGACATTATTTTTTAAAATATAATTCTATTTATTTACAAATGTTGAGGGGGTGGCAACTGAATGTATTAACTATAAAAGACTAATTTCAAATTATTCATTATAATAATATTCTTCTCTATCCCACAGCATAATATATAATTTAACTTTTAAAAATGTTGTCTATATATCTAACTTAATTGTCTTTCTGTATTTAGCCTATTATGAAATTACTTGTGTTATAACAATCAGCATTAAATATTCTGCTAATAAAATGAAAGACATTCTGTGAACTTGAAGATTTCTTTGATATATCACTTTTATATGTTATCAGAAAGAATCTGGTAAAATGTTGATACTTGATAGGTGCTTTTCATAAATCAGGTGTATTTAAGAATAACTAAAATATTTATTGATAACTAAAGGCATATTTCAATTTGATAAGTTTGAAATCTGTTGTCTGGAACACTATATGTTGCCATATCTTCTATAATTCGCCTATCTGCTAAGCATGTTGGCTATATTAGTGAATAAGCAGGAATTAGTCTATGTAGTTTTGCAATTGTTCAGTATTCCTTTTTTTTCATCATAGCTGAATCAGAGGATTGGGAATCTCAGATCTAGAAGGAATCAAATATGTTAACCTTAAGATATGTTTCACCATGGCCTTTACCAGGGAATTCTTCTCTTGTTCTTTTAGTCTACATAAAAGCAAATATAGGTGTGTACTACATAATGACATTTTGGTCAATGTTGAACTATATACAAAAGGGTGGTTCCATAAAATTATAATACTATATTTTTACTTTACCTTCTATGTTCAAATATTTTTAAATATACAAATACTTACCACTGTGTTATAACTGCCTATATTATTTAGTACAATAACATGCTTTACAGGTCTGTAGCTTAGGAACAATATGGTATTCTATCTAGCCTAGGTGTATAGAAGGCTGTACCATCAAGATCTGTGTAAGTGTACTCTTGGTCTTTGCACAATAATGAAATCACCTAACAGTTCATTTATCAGAATTTATCCTTCTCATTAAGTGATGCATGACTGTGTATGTATTCTTATTCAAAATGGTATCAGTAAGCAGATGGATGACAAGTTATCTTTTGAGAATAAATTTCTCATTTTTTTTCTAGTTTAAAATTTCACAGAATTTAACCTATGTGAAAGTGAATGAGATTGAGAACAATGAAAAATAGATCTGAAAGAACACAGTTCTGCAAAAGAAGACAGCATCACACATTATTCACACTTTATTGAGAAATTCTGAACTTAAAGACAAAAAGCAAAACTGATTCTGTATAATTAAACCTGATCAGTTATTGATTTAGAACATATGAACTATTTTATCTTTGCTTGTATAGTTGCTTGGGAGTTTCTTTCTTCACACATTAAATGTTTTTGGTATAACTAATTTAAGAATTTATAATAGGTATTGCTCATGTCTGCACAGGTAGACACAAGATAGTAAATGACCTTGAGGCTTTTTCAATTAGAGGGAAAGATTACCATGAGTGACTGTTTCTTTAGGTGAAGACAAAACATTTTTTAAAAAGCCCTGGAACCAATGGCTTTCCAGCTGAATTCTACAAGACATACAAGGAGGAGCTGATGCCAATCTTACTGAAAGTATTGTAGGCAATCAAGAAGGATGGAGTGCTTCCTGATATTTTATAAAGCCAACATCATATTGATATTGAAATCTGGCAAAGATTCAACAAGGAAAGAGAATTACAGGCCAATCTCCTTGATGAACATAGATGTAAGCATTCTAAATAAGAATCCAGCAAATTGGATCTAACAACACATATCAAGGATAATCCACCATAACAAGGTGGACTTCATTCCTGGGATGCAGGGCTGGTTCAATATTTACAAGACCGTAAACTTAATTCAGCACATAAACAGATATAAAACCAAGAACCAAAGCTGGGCTCGGTGGCTCAGCCTGCAATCCCGCGCCTTTGGGAGGCTGAGGTGAGTGGATTGCCTGATCCCGCGGGTTCGAGACCCGCCTGGGCAGCGAGACCTCATCTCTATAATAAATCAAAAAATCAGACGGGTGTGGTAGCGCATGCCTGTAATTCCGGCTACTTGGAAGGCTGAGGCGGAAGGATCACCGGAGCCCAGCAGGTCGAGGCTGCGGTGGCCGGGAGCGGCCACTGTACTCCAGTCTGGGTGACCGAGTGAGACTCCAACTCAAAGCAAACAAACAAACAAAAAAATAAATAAAACCAAGAACCACATAATTATAACATTAGATGCAGAAAATGCATTTGACAAAATCCAACATCCCTTTATGATAAAAACTCTTGATCACATATGTATAGAAGGAACATTCTGCAAAACAGTACGAGTCATCTATGATAAGCTCACAGCCAACATTTTGCTTAATGAGCAGAAATTGTAAGCATTCCCCCTGAGAGTGGGAACAAGACAAAGATGCCCACTCTCATCCCTCCTGTTCAACACAGTGTTGGAAGTCCTAACGAGAGCAGTCAGGCAAGAGAAGGAAATCAGGGATATGTGAATAGGAAAAGAGGAAGTTAAGCTATACCTCTTTGTGGATGATACGATTCTATATCTTGAAATTCCTGAGTTGGTCAAAAGCCTCCTGGAACTGATAATCAACTTTGGTAAAGTCTCAGGCACAAAATCATTGTACAAAAGACAGTTGCACTTCTATACACCAGCAACAAGTGGATAGACTGCCAAATAAAAAGCATAATCCCGTTCACAATAGCCATACACACACACAAAATGAAATACCTTGGCATCCACCTAAGCAGAAAGGTGAAAGACCTTTACAATGAGAACTACAAAATACTGCTCAAGGAAACCAGTGATGACACAAACAAATGGAGAAACATTCCACACTCATAGTTTGGGAGAATCAATATAGTCAAGTTGTCCAGTCTACATAAGGCAATCTACAGATCTGATGTAACACCCACTAACTAATCAGCATCAATTTTCTCAGACCCCAAAATGACAATACAAAGATTCATATGAAAACAAAAAAGAGCACAAATAGCCAAAACAATCCTCAGCAAGAGGAACAAAATGGAAAATATACACTTCCAGACTTAAAGCTTTAATACAACACTCACAATAAATAAAACAGCCTGGTACTGGTACGAGAACAGGTACATAGACCAATGGGATAGGACAGAGATTTTGGAAGCAAAAGTTTGATCTCTCAACCAACTCATCTTTGACAAAGCCACCAATAACAACCACCAGGGAAAGAAGACCATATTTAGCAAATGGTGCTGGGAAAACTGACTGATCACATTCAGATGAATGAAACTGGACCCCTATCATCACCATATACAAAAATCAACTCTAAATGGATTTAAAAAAAAAAACCGAAACACAAAACCTCAATCTGTAAGAATCCTAGAGGAGAATGTAGAAAATACTCTTATGCACATTGGAATAGGCAACCAATTCTTGACCAAATCCTAAAGGTGAATGCCATAAAAGCTAAGATAGACAAGTGGGACCTCATCAAACTGAAAATTTTTTACATAGCCAAAGAAACCATCAAGAGAGTGGAAAGACAATGCACAGAATGGGAAAAATTATTTGCTAATTATGTATCTGGCAAAGTTCTAAACCCAGGATCTACAAAGGACGCAAATCAGCAGAAAAGGAAAAAAAAAAAAAAAAAAAAGACAGTCCTATTAAAAAGTAGGCACAGGACACGAATAGATGATTTAAAAAGAAGATATACAAGCAGCCAACAGATACATGAAAAAATGCTCAGGCTCACTAATCATCAGAAAAATACAAATCAAAACCAAAATGAGAGACCACCTAACTCCAGTGGAAAAAAGGAAATGTGTCTACACTGTTGGTGGGAGTGCAAGCTAGCTCAGCCTCTATGGAAAGGAGTGTGGCAATTCCTAAAAGAACTAAAAATTGGTCTTCCACATGATTCAGCAATCCCTCTCCTAGGAATAAACTCAGAGGAACATAAATTATTCTACCAAAAAGATACCTACACATGCATGTTTATAGCTGCACTATTCGCAAAAGCAAAAGCATGGAACCAACCCTACTCCCAAACAAATGTGGACTGGATAAGAAACTTTGATACATATACATAATGGAGTATTGCACAGCCATAAAGAAGAACAAAATCACAGACTTTACAGCAAGTTGGGTGGAGTTGGAGACCATTATACTAAGTGACCTATCACAGAAACAAAGAACGGAATACTGCATGTTCTCATTCATAAGGGGTACCTAAACATCCATCACATTAGCACAAAGAAGGGATCACCAGTAGCTGGACACTGCCAGGGGAAGGGGATGAGACACATAACAACACAAAGGTTACCTGGTCCTAAACTAAGGGAAGTGAGGGCCAGTTTGAGGCCCAAACTTCACCTGCACACAGCCTACTTGTGTAACTAATCCTGACTGGTACCTCACGACCGTATAATAAAATTTAAAAAATGATTATTTTTTTAAAAAGACAAAAAGCAATGTTGGCGAGAATGTAGAAAAAAGGGAACTCTATATGTTGTTGATAAGAATACAATGTAGCATAGTCATTGTGGAGATAATGTGGAGATTTCTCAAAAAACTAAGGATAGAACTACCATGCAATTCAGCAATTCCACTACTTTATATTTATCCAATAGAAAGGGAATCGATATATCAAATGAATACCTGTATCCTGATGTTTATTGCAGCATTATTCACAGTAGCCAATATATGGACTCAATCTAAATATCTTTCAACAGATGACTAGACAAAGAAAATATAGTATAGTTATACAATGAAACACTATTTGGTCATAAAAGTGAATGAAATCTTGTCATTTTTAGCAACATGGATGGAATTGAAGGTCATTATGTTAAGTGAAATAAGTCAGGTCCAGAAAAACGAATATTGCATGTTCTCATATGTGGGAGCTAAAAAATTTGATCTCACAGTAATAGTAAAATGATAGCTACAAGAGGCTGAGAAGGGTATGTATGTTGGGGACTGGAGATGAAAAGAGGTTGGTTAATGTGTATAAACACACTGTGAGAAGAAATAAATTTTGACGTTCAATAGCAGAGTAGGGTGACTATAGTTAATAAAAATGTATTGCATATTTCAAAATAGCTGAAAGAGAGAACCGAAAACATTCCCAACACACAGAAATAATAAATATCCATGGCAATGGATATCCTAAATACCCTGACTTCGCCATTACACATTTTATGCATGTCACAAAATATGACATATGTCCTTATGAATGTGTATAAAAATTTTTTATCAAAAATGTCTTTGCATTTTCCTCTTAAAAATTTAGTAGACAGAGGAAAATAACTAATATGAGTGGAAAACTGACAAAATAAAAAATAAAATAATAGTGAAATTTGAGAACCTTAAAAACAGATTTTTGAAAGATCAAAAAAGTTATTAAACATCTACCTAACTTTTAAGAGAAAAATCGCAGATAAAAATGAAGATAGTATTTAGATCATATGAAAATGTAAACAAATGCAATGACTAATATGTGTCAATAAATCTAACAATTGGTTAGAAAGAACAAATCCTGTGAAAGACACGAGTTTATCAAACTGTCTCAAAAAAATTAAGACTTGAAATAGCTCTATATACACTAAAGAGATTTATTTACTATTTATTTATTTAGTCAGAGTCTCACTCTTTTGCCAAGGTGGGAGTGCAGTGGCATGCTCATGGCCATCACAGTCTTTACCTACAGAGTTTAGGCAATCCTTCTGCCTCAGACTCTAAGTAGTTGGAGCTACAGTTGTATGGCACCACGCCTGGCTAACTTTTTTATTTACTGTGGAGATGAGGTCTTTCTAAGTTACCCAGGCTGGTCTTGAATTTATGTGCTCAGGCAATCCTCTTGTCTCTGCCTCCCAAAGAGCTGGGATTACAGGCATGAGCCACCATGCACAGACAAGATAAATTTTTAAAAAATCACACACACACAAAAATACATGTTAGACCCAGATGACTTCAGTAGTTTATTCAGTATGCTAAACATTTAAATAAAAATTTTCCATAAACTATTTCAAAACTCCATGCGAAGGAAAAACTTCCCACTTTTTTTATGAAGCCATATTTATCCTGATGTTGGAAGTAAAAGAAGACTTTACAAGGGAAAAGGTACAGACCAATATAGTCATAGAAATAGACAGAGCTGTTTGTAATAACATTTTAGCAAATCAAGTACAGAAATATAGAAACAGATAGATAATACATCCTGACTAAGAAGGAAAGATTGCTTATTATAAGAATGCAAGATTATGTTAACATTTCAAAATTAACAAACGTTAATTCACTGTGTTTGCCAAATAACAGAGCAAAACATAATTGTCTCAATAGATTGAGAAAATCTGTGTGGCAAATTTACCAGCCATTTATGATAATAATTTTTAATAAATTAGGAGCAGAAGAAAACTTTCCTAACCTGATAAGAAGCACTGTGAAAACCCCACAACATCCATTATACTTAAAAAGTAAAATAAGCATATTCATCATCTTGAACATTTATGAATTTTTGGTGCTAGGAACATTCAATATCCTCCTTCTAGCTATTTAAAACTATATATTATTGTTAACTATAGTCTTGCTAAGGTGCTATAGAAAGCTAGAACTTATTTCTCTTATCTAGCTGCAATTTTGTATTCTTTAACAAGTTCTAACATGGAGAACACTATTCTCATTCATTATTATTCTGAGTTCCTAGATAGTATAATAAGGCAAGAAGAAAAAAAGTAAAGATAGATAAAGATTTCATACAAAATTATTTTAAAAAATGAACTATAGAAGAAAAAATAGATGAACCAGATTTGAACAAAATTAAAATCTGTACCTCAGAGAACACTATTAAGAAAATTTAAAAAGTCAAGCAATAATCAGGAAGAAAATATTCACAACACATTTATTTGACAAAAGTTTTTGTCCAGAATATAAGAACTCTTACAACTCTACAACACAATAAAAATGGATAAAATCTTAGAAATATGCTCCACAAAAGAAGATCAATGGCCAATAAGCACAAAAATGCAACAGAAAAATGCAAACTAAAGTCACATTGAGGTTACACAATTAGGATGACTAAAAACGTTAATATTTAAGAGTAGGCAAAGGAAGTGGATTAAATGGAATCTTATAGACTGTTGGTAAAAATGTGAAATTGTATAACCCTTTTGAAAAACACACATTTACCTTATGACCTAGCCATTCTACTCCTAGGTATTTACCTCAGAGAACATTTATACACGTGTTTCTAAAAGTTTGCACATCAATGTCTATAGCAACTTTATTTGTAATAGCCACATACTGAAGCAAACCAAGATATCCATCACCAAGTAAATGACTGAAAATTTGTGGTAGGGTAATACAACATAACATTAATGAGGAAAATAAATTTGCTACCTAACATACAGTAATAGTCAATGCATCTCAAAAGCATTTGATTGAGTAAAATAAATCTGGCCTAAATGAGTAGTGCACGAAATTCTAGAAATTATATATCAAATCTATGATGACAAAAACAGATTAATGATTTCCTAGGATGGAGATTGGCTGCAAAGTGGCAGGATAAAAGTCTTAACTGATGGAAATGTAGTTTATTTTTAATGTGGCGGTAGTTATACAGGTATAAAAATTTGTCTAAACTCATTGAAATGTAAACTTAACATGGTATATTTTATTGTATGTAAATTATACTCTATTGATTTTACAATAACATTTAAATAAAATATGAAAATGTCTACTATTAGTATGTATTGAACACTTGTAACATAAACCAATTCTGTTATATCAGCTTTATTTGTTTTACCTCATTTATAATTATCAAAACAACTTTATAATTTAGGAATTAGAATTATTTCTATCTTATATATGATGCAACTGTTGCAGGGTTTTCACAACAGTTTATTTTTATTTGTCAAATCCTTCAATGACTTATATGGAAAACACTTTATAACATGAGGATAGTAGAACATCAGTGGATTGTAAAGCAGTTGTTTCACTACTTTGGGCAAATCATTTAGCTTTTTCTGTCTGTAATCATTAAAGTTCCAATTATAAAATTTCTTGATTTTTTGCTCTAAATCTGGGAATACTGTTTTTATGATTATTTATAATTATTTAATATCATAAGGACATGAGTGAATTATATCATGGTGTCCAGGATGAGAAAAATTTTATCCTTAAAGGATATTAAAAATAGCTATTCCTTTGTCTTTTCTTGTTTGTTAGTGTCTGTGGAAATGCTTTGTATTAGAAATGTTTAAAAATAAAGAGATTAAACAAGCTTAACCAATGACATGTATTTTTTTAGTTTACTGTGGTTCTAGGTAATATAAATCAATATAAGCAAACTGATGCAAGAAAGGGAATTGTTTGGAGTAGTCTAGAATAATGTACACCATTTAAGAAAATATTAATGATCAGCTATTATGAAAGATGGAATTCAGATCAGCTCCACAAATCTTAGCAGAGGAAGTAAATGTTCTCTTATTTAATGGCTCATCCATTAACCTCAAATACTGATCTCTAAATTACCCAATTCGAATTATTTGGTGATAATTTGTTTGACCCATCTTGCATTATATGTCCTCCTTGTTCTATTATTTCTGACTAGTGGTCCATGTTCTTTTAATAAAAGAAAAACAGTCCTTGCTGTTGGGTACCTCTACTGATGGGGGGAGGTGGGGCGGGGTAGGCAGTTGTCAGAGAAGAGTACCTGAATATACACCCGTATACAATCTATGTCAACACTACACTTGGGAAAACTGTCTCAATAAAGTTCTTTTCCTTTTCTTCCCCCATGTGATAAATGGATTACAAACAGAGGAGCATTACTTTACTTCTCCCTGAATTCAAACACTTTGCAACGTGGCTCTGCAGCTCCTCTCATCAAGAGATGGTCATTAAATTTGGGCTGGCTTTGTGACTTTTCTTGGCCAAAATACATTGTGAGTGACGTGGTGTCATTTCTGAGACCTGTTCTCAAAAGTCCTAGTACTTTTGTTCTTTTTCTTTTCCTCTGTCCATGGCTTGTGAAGAATTCCAAACTATCCCACTGGATGCAAAAAGATACATTATGCTGACAATCCTGTTGTCCAGCCTATAGACAATAACCATAGTATGACTGAGAATTTTCTAGAACAGTTGATTTTCAACTGAATCACTAGCTGTCTGCACATACATGAACAATCATGATCAGCTGAGCCTGTTTCAGTTCAGTAGAACCACCTCACTGACCCACAAATTTGTGAGCAATAATAAATGCTTGTTGTTCCAAATAATTGAGTTTTAGAGCTATTTGTTTGGTAGCAATAGTCAACAGGTACATGCTATGTAAGAAATAACAATTTCTCCCCATTTTTTAAGTTTTCCTGTGTAATATTAATTGTTTTTCCATTTGTTGTTAAAATGAGTTTTTAGTTGATTGTAAAAATTCAAAGTGGAAGCAAACCAAGAAGATGACGGTGTAGCCAGTCATACTGCACGAGTTCCTGTGTGTAAGAGTGAATGTATGGATGATTCCATGTGCGTGTAAATGGGTGTGTGAGAGGCTGGCTGACTGGGGACTTGGGAGCAAGTGGCCAGGACTCTCCCAGTGAAGCTGTTGGTGCTGCAGCCACTCTGCTTGTACTCTAATGCTTCCAAGAGTGCAGAAGCTGAGCACCATTTTCTAAAATCTGCAGAGATTTTCCCAAGAAGAAGCTACTGTAGTGACTAGAGTTCTCATTACCATGGCACTGGACCAGATGCTGACAGTGAAGACACAGAGGGAGTGCAGCAAGTGAACCATAGGTAGAGTCCCAAGCAAGCAGTGGGGACAGGCCACCCCAAGCATGGACTCACTACCACCACCCCCAGTGCCAGGCTGGGCTGCAGGGCTCCACCACTGGGATCTGAGATCTAAAGACTGTCATACTTATTGGGGAGGGAGCTATTTCTCCCAACTATATTAGCATCAGGAACTGCAGCCTGTAAAGAAACTAAGCAGGCACATCTTCTCTTTTTTTTTGAATTGGAGTCTCACTCTGCTGCCCAGGCTGGAGTGCAGTGGTATGCTCATGGCCACTGCACCCTCAGACTGCTGGGCTCTGGTAATCCTTTCACCTCAGCCTTCCAAGTAGCTGGAACTACAGGTGCATGCCACCATGCCCAGCTAAATTTTTGGCTTATTGTAGAGATGAGATCTCATCAAATTGCCCAGGTTGGTCTTGAACCCCTGGGATCAGGCAATTATCTCACCTCCACCTCACAAAGTGTTGGAACTACAGGCATAAGCCACCATGCCACTCTGAAGCCTGGACAGAGAGATGCTCCAGGGTAGCCTCTGCAGAACAGCAGACCTGCGTCTTGAGACCAGGGAGTGATCTCTGCATTGCTTTGGGGTTGCTCATTGCAACCTCAGAGAGCATTGCTCCCAGTGTATAAGCCCTGGAGAGTAACGGCACATGTGGTTCCCCAGGTGATTCACCCCCTGCCCTGAGCCAGCTACTGGGAATTAGATGCATACAGTGGATCTGACTGAGAAGGAGGCTGGTGAGTGCCTTAACTGACACTCCCTACCCCTAGCAATGAGTGAAAGAAATTGGGAAGGCAGGGCAGAGACTGGAGGCTCCATTCCCCCTCTGCAAACTGGATGCCCTTGGTGCTGGGAGAGGAAGGAAAGGAGAGAGAGCCCAGGTGATGCTGAATCAAGTTTTCCTGCCCTCATTCCCTCATTCCTCCACAGGTACACACTGATTATCAATTGCAGGCAGTAGGGGGTAAGATTCCAACACCTTAAGTTTCAACAGCTAAGAGGAAACCTGCAGTAACAGGCATGCAGTTGCAGAACCTGCCACAAGAGGGAGTTTCCCCCAAAGAGATATACTAAAACAGAACTCTCTATCAACATTTTTTTTTGAATTTGTTTTGCTTGTTTATTAGTTTCATTTGTTTACTTTGCTTGGTTGCTTGTTGGTTGGTTTTCTCTTTTCTTTCCTCCTTCTATTTCTCTCTCTTTTTTTTTTCTTTTTCTTTTTTTTGAGTTGGAGTCTCACTGTCACCCAGACTGGAGTGCAGTGGCCGCTCCGGGCCACTG
Source organism: Cephalopachus bancanus (assembly GCA_027257055.1). Classification (NCBI taxonomy): domain Eukaryota; kingdom Metazoa; phylum Chordata; class Mammalia; order Primates; family Tarsiidae; genus Cephalopachus; species Cephalopachus bancanus. The sequence goes on along the minus strand of JAPVLO010000581.1, from coordinate 698,412 downwards.
CAGCCTCGACCTGCTGGGCTCTGGCAATCCTTCCGCCTCAGCCTTCCAAGTAACTGGAACTACAGGTGCGTGCTACTGTGCCCGGCTAATTTTTTTTTTAAATTTGTTGTAGAGATGAGGTCTCGCCAAGTTGCCCAGGAGGGTCTCAAACATGCAGGCTCAGGCAATTCACTCACCTCAGCCTCCCAAAGTGTGGGATTACAGGCTGAGCCACCGAGCCCAGCTTCTCTTTTTTCTTTCTCTGATTTTTCTCTTTTTTCTTCTTCTTTCCCTTTTTTCTCTCCTTCCCCCTCTTTTCCTTCTTATACAATGTCTTGGCCTCAGAGGCTATACACACATACCCATTTAAGTTTATGTTGTGTGGAAATGGAGAATAAATCCCAGCTGGCTCATTCACCAGGTAGAAAACATTGTGACCCATCAGTAGGTTCTGAATCCTTATGATCCATCTCCTACCTCTTAGTAAGTGCTCAAAATTGTGTAGAGATAGGACAATGCCCCTCCTCTAGTCACATTTCATAATTGAACAAACCCAGAGCCCTGACTCAGGGAAGGACAGAAGGTAGAGCAAATATCAGAAGTGATTATTTCTTCATTTCCCACTAAGCAGCAGAATTGAAGAGAAAGATAAGAGAACTACTACAAATGAAGCAAAATCAATTAAAGATAACTGGTAACCTTCAGAGCCCCAACAGAGTCAGTGCCTAGAAGAATGGCTACTGGAACACAAACAATAGCTATCTTGAGAATGACAGTACACAGAAGGCACTTACAGATTTCAGAGAATTGTTGACTAGAATGAATAAAAATCAAGAAATGCAAGGGCTAAAACTAAATGAAATTCAACAGAATTGGACGGACTCAAGAAATTGTACTCAAAATAACAGAAATAACTGCATTCAAGAAACAAATAACAAACTGACAAGCATGGGAAGCAGAATTGACCAAGCAGAAGAAAGAATTTCAGAGCTGGAAGATCAAAATATGGAATTAACCTAAACTATTAAAATATAGAAAAATGTGTAAAATGTAGATAAAAATATAGAAGTTTATAAAAATATAGAAAAAAATCTTAAGAAGAAATGCTCCAAGAAATATGTGATTTTTATCACGACGTAAAACCTGTGACTGATTGGTATACCTGAAGTAGAAAGAAAAATAAAAAACACATTGGAACAAACATTCCATGAGATCATTCAAGAAAACTTTCCTCATCTGGCCAGAGAGACAATTATACAAGCAAAAGATATTCAGAGAACCCATGAAAGACATGTTATGAGAAGACCCACCTCTAGACACATAGTAATTCACCTACACAAAGTAGGTATAAAATAAAAAATCCTAAAGACAGCAAGGCAAAAAGGTCAGACTACCTACAGTAGTCTGGGAGACCAATGGAAATCACTGCAAACTTATCTGCAGAGACACTATAGGCCAGAAGGGATTGAACCTCAACCTTTAATTTTCTCAAGGATAAAAAATTTTAACCAAGGGTTTTCTACCCAGTCAAGATAAATTTCATCAGCGACAGAGAATTAAAATTTTTACCAGACATCTAATCCCTAAGATAGCATGCTGCTTCCAGACCAACTCTACAGGAGATGCTTTAAAATGTGCTGTGCACAGAAGAAAAAAGAAACAAAAGAAAAAACCATATGCTTCACAGAAAAACAAACACAGATGCAGCAGAACACACAGCACATCCACAAAAATGAAAACACACACATATATTAACACAAAAGAGAAAATAAAATAACAGTCTTATGAGAACCTCAGTCCTTATGACAGGGACAAACTCTCCAATTTCAATAATCAGCCTAACCATGAATGAACTAAATCTGCCACTGAAAAGACAGAGTGACAAACTGTGTATATGTGAATATGTGTGTATGTGTATATACATACACACATATATATGTATCATGACTCAACAATTTGCTGCCTCCAGGAAACACATCTTGCCACAAAAGATACTCACAGTTAACTCAAAGTTAGAGGATGGAAAACAAAATTTCACCCAAATGAATAACAGAAGAAGGCAGGAGTAGCAATCTTAATATCAGACAAAACAACCTTTAAGCCTCAAAAATTAAAAAGATACAAAAGGACACTGCATAATGATAACAGTTTCAACCCATCAACAAGAAACAGCAATTCTAAACATATATGCATCCAACCCAGAATCACAAGCTTTTATAAAGCAGCTACTAAGTAAACTAAAAATAGATATCGACTCTAACAATATCATCTTAAATACCCCACTAACAACCCTAGATAGACCATTGAGGCAAAAAGTCAACAAAGAGATCCAGAACCTCAATTTGATGCTTGATCAAATGGACTTAATAGATGCCTTCAGAACACTCCACCCAACAACCACAGATTATACATTCTACTCATCACCACATGGAATGTACTCCAAGACTGATCACATCTCAAACATATATCAAACATAAACAAATTTTCATAAGGTTGAAATATTACCATGCACCTTTTCAGACCACAGTAGAATAAATATAAGTATCACCACTAACAAATTCCCCTCAAATCCACAAAGACATGGACACTTAACAGCATAATGCTGAAGAAGTTTTGGGCCATCAAGAAATCAAAACAGAAATGGAAAGATTCCTGGAAACAAATGAAAATGAAGAAATATCTTATTACACCTCTGAGATGCCATGAAAACAGTACTAAGAGGGGATATCATATATCTATGAACACACATCAAGAAAATGGAAAAATCACAAGTTGATGGCCTAACAAATCACCTAAGGGAACTGGAAAGGCAAAACCACAAAAATCCTAACTTTGGCAGAAGAATCCAGATCACCAAAGTAAAAGTTCAAATACAGAACACAGAAGACAAAAATATCATAGGAAAAAAAAATCAACAACAAAAAAAGCTGGTTCTTTGAAAGGATAAACAAGATTGATGGACTCCTAGCAAGAATGACCAAGAAAAAGACATAAAAAGCCCAAATAAACACAGTCAAAAATGCAAAAGATTAAATTACAACTGACCTCAATGAAATACAAAAGATTATCAGAGATTACTATGCACACCTGTATGGAAACAAAATCAAAAACCTAAATAAAATGGAAGACTTTCTGATATCATACAATCTCCCAAGGTTGAAATAAGAAGAAATTAAGACACTAGATAGACCAATAATGACCCAGAAAATTGACTCCATCTTAAGAAAACTACCTACAAAAAACCCAAAAAACCAAAACCAAAACAAAACAAAACAAAAAACCAAAAAAACCCCAAAATACAAAATACAAGACCTGGACCAGACAGCTTTCCAGTGGAATTCTACAAAACATACAAGGAGGAGCTGATACCAATTCTACTGAAACTATTGCAGGTAAATTGGAAAGACAGAACTCTCTCCAATCATTTTATGAAGCTAACATCACACTGATACCCAAATCTGGTAAAGATCCAAAAAAGGAACAGAACTACAGGCCAATATCCCTGATGTACATTGATGCAAAAATTCTCAGCAAGATTCTTGCAAATTAGATGCAACAATACATCTCAAAAATTATTGCCCATGACCAAGTAGGCTTCATCTCCAAGATCCAGGGCTGGTTCAACATACACAAGACCATAAATGTAATTAAATACATCAACAGATGTAAAAACAAAACACACATGATCATATCATTAGATGCAGAAAAAGCTTTTGACAAATCCAACATCCCTTCTTGATAAAAACCCTTGAACACCTGGTCATAGAGGGGACATACCTCAAAATAATAAGAGACGTCTACAACATACCCACAGCCAACATAGTGCTAAATGGACGTAAGTTGGAAGAATTTCCCCTGAAAACCAGAACAGTACAAGGCTGCCCACTCTCACTTCTCCTGTTCAACATAGTGTTGGAAGTCCTATCTAGAGCAATCAGACAAGTAATCAGGGGTATCCAAATAGGAAAAGAGGAAGTTGTTATCTCTCTTTTCTGATATTATGATTCTATACCTCAAAAACCCAAGATAACCTGTCAAAAACCTCCTAGCATTAATAAAAAACTTTGACAAAGTCTTAGGGTATAAAATAAACATGCAAAAAGACAGTTGCATACTTATACACCAAGAACAAACCGGCAACCAAAAACAAACAAACAAAAAAACCCCACATAATCCCATTAATAGTCACACAAAACCAAAATACCTTGGCATTTTCCTAACCAGAGAAGTGAAAGGCCTTTACAACACAAACTACAATGCACTGCTTACAGAAATCAAAGATGACACAAACGAATGGAAAAATATGCCTTGCTCATGAATTGGAAGAATCAACATTGTTAAGATGTCCATTCTACCAGAGGCAATCTACAGATTCAACACAATACCAATTAAATTACCAACATTATTCTTCTCAGACATGGAAATGGCAATACAGAGATTCATATGGAAACATAAACAACCAAGAATAGCCCAGATAATCCTCAGCAAAAGAAACAAAGTGGGAGGTATCACATTCCCAGACTTTAAACTCTACTATAAGCCTACAATAATCAAAACAGCCTGGTATTAGTACAAGAACAGCCATATACATCAAGGGAACAGGGAAGAGATTTTGAAAGCAAAATTGCAATTTCTCAACCAGCTCATCTTTGACAAAACCTCTACCAAAAACCAATGGAGAGAGGAGAACCTATTCAGTAAATGGTGCTGGGAAAACTGGTTGGCCACAAGCAGAAGAGTGAAACAGGACCCCTATCGATCATCATATACAAAAAAAAAACTCTAAATGAATTAGAGATCTAAATGTAAAATCTCAATCTAAAAGAATCATAGAAAACACAGGCGACACCCTTACAGAAATTGGAATAGACCACCAATTCCTAATCAAAACCCCAGATGCTCTTGCCATAAGAGATAAGAGAGACAACGGGGACCTCATTAAACTCAAAAGCTTCTGCAAAGCAAAATAAACAATCAAGAGAGTGGGGAGACAGTCCACAGAATGGGAGAAAAAATATTTGCTGACTGTATATCTGACAAAGGCTTATGATCCAGAATCTATAAGGAACTCAGATGTGTTGAAAGAAAACAAAATAGTCTTATTTAAAAGTGGGCAAAATATATGAATAGACACTTCTCTGAAGAAGACATACAAGCAGCCAACAGATGCATGAAGAAATGTTCAACCTCATTAAGCATCAAAGACATGCAAATTAAAACCACACTGAGATATTACCTCACTCTAGTCAGGATAGTCATCATCAACAAGAAATGCTGGAGAGGATGCTGGGAAAAGGGATTGCTTTTACACTCTTGGTGGGAGTGTGAACTACTACAACCTCTGTGGAAAACAGTGTGGCGATTCCTAAAAAATTTAAAAATCGGCCTTTCACACAACCCAACAATCCCCTTTTGGGAATATACCTAAAGGAACTCATATTATTCTATAAAAAAGATACCTGCACATGCATGTTTATTGCTGCATTGCTCACAGTAGCAAAAACATGAAATCAACCATGCTGCCCATTGAAAGTGGAGTGGATAAAAATATGGTACATGTACATGATGGAATATTATGTAGTCATAAGGAAGGAAAATTATGGACTTCACAGCAACTGGAGTCTATTTTATTCAGTGATCTATCACAGAAACAAATAACTGAGTACCACATGTTCTCATTCATAAGCAGACCCTGAACATTTATAATAATTTTATAAGAAAGGTATTGGCAGTAGCAGGAAACTGCCAGGGAAGGGAGGCACATAACGTCAATAAGGGTACCAATCTCAAACCAGGTGAAGTGGGACCAAAGGGAAGCCCAAACTTTACCTGCACAATGACCACTTATTTACCTAATCCTGAAATGTACCACACATCTTTAAAATAAAAATGCTAAGTGACTTCATTTTTCTAACAGTATTTTCATTCTGTTGGAGATAAACAAGGGAAATGTTTACTAAAATTTTGCAAAAATTTTAATATTTACCCTCAAGTGTTTCCTAAACCTCTGTATTTAAAGTTGATTTTGAAGAATAATTTATCATGTAATCACCAAATTGTATATTCGAACACTTCAAATTATTTTAACTTTGTCTTTGTTGATGAATTCTGTGGTATGTTGGCTAACATATAGAACTAGGTTATTTTCTGTCTTTTATACATTTAGTTCTTTTAAAATTGTTCATGAATGTATTAGTGGAAAAAGGTAGAATTAAGAACAGAATTATGCAGTTTGGTTAGATAGATAGACAGATAGATAGATAGATAGATGGATGATAATCGACAGGAATAGATGGAAAAATAGATAGAATTGCTTATGTCAAAGCCTGGCATGTAATTTTCTCTCACTAAATATTGGTTGAGTATCACCCTAGAGAGGTTTATTGTTAAAATTACTGTATACACTATGGAAAGATATTAATCTTAAAAATAAAACAATTGTTATGATGTTGCATCATTAAGCACAGTATTTTGGAAATGTCTTATGTGTCTTTTTACTATGATTTATTTTATTTGCCTGAACAGTCAACATTGATCATAAAAGAGAAATCAGCCTTGGAGCTTTTAAACAGCTGCAACATAGAGCATTTTAGTTAAAATATATATGCTACAAGATGCTTTTCAATTTAGGATTTGGAAAGGTAGTGGCAAAATTATAGTTGTCAAAATGATGATTTTCAATAAGTACTATAATTAGCATGCATTTCTTCCAAAAATTGTGCTTTTTTAGCAATGGGCCATGACTAATTGTATTTGCATATAATCAGTGCATGTTAGAAATAAATGTCCATTTAGCTTCAGAATTCAAATATAAAAACTTAACCTAAATAGCACTATTAATTAAATCACCTTATCGAATCCTACCCATATCTTATATAAAATGTTAGTTTTGTGTTCTGCAGGGAACTCGGTTAACATTTAGTTACATGCTGTTTTAAACCTAGTCTATGCCAAGTTGTGAAGGCAACTGGAAAGCTCTTTCTTTTCTCTGATTCCTGGACAAACAACCAAGAATCCTCCTTAAGCATTTGGTAAATATGTGTAACTTCTCTTGAAACCACCTGCCACACCCATGCCTGTTGTAAAGAAAGCACCACACTTCATCACACATCAAATTTCCAGAGCAAACACTACACAGCAAGTCTAACAATTACCCAAGACTCCTGTGTGTTACATTGTTCCTTTGCTCTCAGAAGCTTAGGTTCTGATGCTTATCACCGTGCTGGGTTTTCATATCTGCTTTGACTTCCTCTGATTTGGGGACCCTTGCAGGCTGCCTCCTGTCTGAGTCATCTCTTTCTGGCAGTTTTGGATCTGCACCTTCTTTTAATTTCAGCACAGTAGATTTGCTGAGTCCAGAGATTAGGTTCAACTCTAGATCAAGGAAACAAATTTCTCTCTAGGAGACCAGCCTCCCTCCAATCTTCTTACATATTGCAAGAAATGTGGATACTGGGAATTATTCAGTTAACAGAAATTTAATTTCACCTTTTCTAACAAATAACTCTTGCCAATTTACCATTCCCACAAAATATACTTATTTTAATCTTTGACAAAAGGTAAATAAAGTGTTTTTTTCTTCTCTCTATTTATGTGTATATACACAGAAACACACACACCACATATATGTTTTCAGGTCATTGATTATTCTTCATGTGCTTAAATACCCAATTTAATTTTAAATTTCGCAAAGCAGAAACTGCCCCCCTTTAGAAACTTCTTTGTTTTTTAGCAATGTGAAGATGGAAAAGTTTGTAAATCTTGTCAGTGTTTTCAGGCTCTTTCCCAATGATACAAAGCAATGAACAGATTATCTTCACTGAAAGTATTACTTGCTGAAACTTTTAATAAAAATTGTATACAAAATTATCTAGAGATAATGACCTTTACTACAACTAATGAAGATAATTTATCTCAATTTCTTTGAAGATGGAAGAACATAAGAGTCTTGTTGCATCCTTTTGTAGGATGAGCAGTTTCTTCAAATATGGAGAATGAATGGGATAATATTCCTAGAGAGTAATATATTTTTTACTGTTTTTTTTTTTTTTTTTGAGCAGGAGACTCACTCTGTTGCCCAGCTTGGAGTGCATTGGTATGCTCACAGTCACCACAGTCATGACCTGCTGGAGTTAGGTGATCCTTCCGTCTCAGCCTTCCAAGTAGCTGGAACCACAGGCGTGCTACCATGTCCGGCTAATTTTTTGATTTATTGTAGAGATGAGGTCTTGCCAAGTTGCCCAGGCAGGTCTTGAACCCACGGACTCAGGCAATCCACTCACCTCAGCCTCCCAAAGCGTGGGATTACAGGCTGAGCCACCGAGCCTGGCTTGCATCTATATTCTTAAGGGATATTGGTCTGTAGTTCTCTTTTTTTGTTGTATTTTTATCCGCTTTGGGTATCAGTGTGATGTTGTCTTCATAAAATGATTTGGGGATAATTCCATCTTTTTCAATTGCCTGGAATACTTTCAGTAGGATTGGTATCAACTCGTCCTTGTATATTTTGTAAAATTTTGCTGGAAAGCCATCCAGTCCAGGGCTTTTTTGTAGGTAGTTTTCTTATGACAGAATCAATTTTTGGGGTTGTTATTGGTCTATATAGTGTCCTAATGTCTTCTTGATTCAATGTGGGGAAGTTGTGTGATGTCAGAAAGTTCTCCATTTCATTTAGGTTATCAAGTTTATTTCCATATAAGTGTACATAGTAATCTCTGATAATATTTTGTATTTCTTTGGGGTCAGTTGCGATTTGATCTTTTGTATTTCTTTCTTTTTTCTTTCTTTCTTTTTTTCTTTTTGAGTTGGAGTCTCACTCTGTCGCCCAGACTGGAGTGCAGTGGCCGCTCCTGGCCACCGCAGCCTCGCCTGCTGGGCTCCAGCGATCCTTCCGCCTCAGCCTTCCAAGTAGCCGGAATTACAGGCGTGCGCTACCACGCCTGGCTGATTTTTTTATTTATTGTAGAGATGAGGTCTCGCTGCCCAGGTGGGTCTCGAACCCGCGGGCTCAGGCAATCCACTCACCTCAGCCTCCCAAAGGCGGGGGATTACAGGCTGAGCTACCTAGCCCGGCTTCTTTTGTATTTCTGATTGCATTTATTTGGACTTTTTCTCTCTTTTTATTTTTCATTCTGGCTAGGGGCCCATCAATCTAGTTAATTCTTTTCAAAGAACCCGCTTTTTGTTTTGTTGATGTTTTATATGATGTTTTTGTCTTTTATGTCACATATTTGGGCTCTTTTTTTGTGATTTGGATTCTTCTCCTAAAGTTGGGGTTTTGGTCATCTTCTCTTTCCAGCTCCCTTAGGTTATTTGTTAGCCTCTCAACTTCTGATCTTTCCATTTTCTTGTTGTGTGCTCATAGAGATATAAATTCCCCTCTGAGAACTGATTTCAGGGCATCCCAGAGATTTGGGTAAGATGTTTCTTCATTTTCATTTGCTTCCAGGAATCTTTCAATTTCTGCTTTGATTTCACTGTTGACCCAGTAGTTGTTCTGCATTGTGCTATTTAGTGTCCATGTCTTTGTGGGCTTTGGGGAAATGTTGTTGGTGGTGAAATTTATTTTTATTCCACTGTGGTCTGAGAATGTGCATGGGAAGATTTCAGCCTTATGGAATTTGTTTATGATTGATTTGTGGCCAAGAATGTTATCAATCTTGGAGTATGTTCCATGTATTGATGAGTAGAATGTATATTCTGCGGCTGTTGGGTGGAATAGTCTGCAGGTATCTATTAAGTCTATTTGGTTGAGTGTCAAATTTAGGTTCTGGATCTCCTTGTTGATTTTTTGCTTCAATGATCTAGGGCTGTCAGTGGGGTGTTCAAGTCCCTTGCTATAATAGCATTGGAGTCAATATCCTTTTTTTAGTTTACTTAGTAGTTGCTTTATAAATGCTGGTGCTCCTGTGTTGGGTGTGTAGATGTTTAGGATGGATATTTCTTCTTGATGAATTGAATGTGTTATCATTGTGTAGTGTCCTTTTGCGTCTTTTAAAATTTTTGATAGCTTAAATGTTGTTTTGTCTGATATTAAGATTGCAACTCCTGCCTGCTTTTGTGATCCACTTGCCTGGAAACTCATTTTCCAACCTTTAACTTTGAGTCTATGTTTATCCCTTGAAGTGCAATAAATCTCTTGGATGCAGCAAATAATTGGGTCATGGTTTCTTACCCAGTCTGCCATTCTGTGTCTTTTCTGTGATGCATTTAGTCCATCCACATTCAGGCTGATTATTGAAATGTGATTGTTTATCCCTGTCATGAAGTTCTTATAAAATTTTTCGCTTGCTTGTTTTCTTTTGACTTTGGGGCTAATGTATGTGTGTTTTTTCTAGTTTATTATGGTGCTGTATTCTCTGCTGATTCTGTGTTCTGCTGTTCTCTTGGGAAGTGTGTGGTCAATATTTTTCTTCTTTCTTCTGTGCCTAATACCTTTTTAAGTGTCTCCTGTAGTGCTTGTCTGGAAGCTGTATAATCTCCTAGGGATTGGATGTCTGGGAAGGATTTTAATTCTCCATTACTGATGAAGTTGAGCTTGGCTAGACAGAAAATTCTTGGTTGAAATTGTTTATTTTTGAGGACTTTGAATATAGGGTTCCAGTCCGTTCTTGCTTGTAGTGTTTCTGCTGATAGGTCTGCTGCTATTCTGATTGGTTTTCCCTGGTAAGTAGTCTGACGTTTCTCTCTTGCTGTCTTTAGGATTTTTTCTTTTGAGCCTGCTTTGTGTAGGCAAATTACTTTGTGTCTAGGGATTGGTCTTCTCATTTGATATCTTGTGTGGGTTCTCTGTATCTCTTGTGCTTGGCTGGTCAAATCTCTGGTGAGATGGGGAAAGTTTTATTGGATTACTTCCTGAAATACTTGCTCCAAGTTGTTCTCCATTTCCCTTTCTTCTTCTGGGATACCAATCAGGCATAGATTTGACCTCTTGATATAATCGCATGTCTCTTGTAGGATTTGTTCTTTCTTTCTGAGTTTTTTTTCTATGTTTGTTACAGATTGGGTTAATTCCATGTTCTGGCCTTCAAATTCTAAGATTCTTTCTTCAGCTAGATTAATTCTACTTTCCATGCTTGACATCTTGTTATTCCCTGGATGAAATTTTTTATTGTCATAATCTCTGTTACAAGTTCTTTCAGTGTTGCATCTTGCCTTTCTTGAGTCCTATTCACTCTTTCCATTCATTCCCTAATCCCTGTTGTATTCTGGGGATAGTCTTTTGTGACTTCCCTTGCTTGGGTACCAAGGTCTGATTTTTCAGGAGTTTTGTCTTCGGTACTTGAAAGTACCTGATGTCTTCCTTTGGTTTTTCCTCATTTGTGACAGAACTCTTGTTTTTCTCTTCAGTTCTGTTATTCAGTGTCAGTGGGAGAGGCTTTCCCTTCTGACATTTGCTCAGACCTCTATTCTTCCCTGATTCAAGCTCTGGATTTGTTCTGTTTTGAAATAGGATGGTGGATGGGAAGTTTTGCTGTCCCTTGTAGTTTTGGAAATTCTAATAAAGTGGGGGATGGGGTGCTAGGAATCAGATACTACTTGCAAATTAAAATGTTCACTTATTGTGGTATGTTTTCCCTGAGACCCACTCCCCACTAGCACTCTATGTGAGGATGCAAAGCAATAACCAGTGCAAAAGCAATTGAACACATACACACACACTCCAAAACAAACTGGAATAACAACAAAGCAAAACAAAACAATCAGCAACAAAAAGACGCCCAAGAAAACTAAACACACTCACACATGCCTAGCACATAGTGAATAGAGAAGAAAGACAGAAAGACCAAAGGCAAAAAAAAAAGGGTTTCAGGTTGAACCCTCACACATCTATTGACATACCCCTTAAACTATAAAAAAAGAATATAAAAAAGACTCAGAAGAACAAAAGAACAAAAAACAACCACAATAAAATTGAAAGACGAACATTCAATCATTCATTTTCACACATACACAGAAAATAAGAAATAAAAGAAGAAAGAAACAGAAAAAGAAAAGAAAAATTAAGAAAAAATTTTGAGGGGTATACAGATCAAACCCTCACATACACATTCATGCACACACAAAAAATTAAAAGATAGATGAACTAACAAGCAAATAGTAAAAAAAAAATTTAAATTAAAAAATAATTGAAAAGTTAAAAAACAAAAACAAAAACCCTGCCCTCTTTTGGTAGGCTCTGTAATTGTTCCTCTAATCAGGTCTCTCCTGCAGAGACACCTCTTTTCACTCTCTCCTCAGGGAAGGAAACAGGGAAGGAGGAGGTACAGAGGAGATTGGTGGGGCTGCAAGCTTCCCTTCCCACTCTCGTATGGTCAGGGAGATCTCTGGTGGGGAGGTATGGGACTGTCTCTTCCACAGGCATGTACTCTCACTGGGGTGTCCCAACCAGGCCTAACCTGGAATGTAGTTCTCCTATTGTGACTGGTGTCCAGACTCTGCCTGGGTTTGTCCCTCTCAGTCGTGGCCCAACTGTGTGGGTCTGATGTTCAGAGGATTGCTGGGAAGGAGGGGGTTTGGATCAGCCCCAGACTCACCACTGACCTATTTTCAGTTCCTCCTCATCCTTTTCTGGCCACACTCTTTGTCCTACAACTGGATCAGGCTAGGGGGTGGGGTCCTGGAACTCAGCACTTGTCAGGTCCCTCTGAAGTTTGTGCTCTCAGGATATACTCTTTGGGCCACGATCAAGCCCTGAGTAGTTGATCTGTCAGTCACAGAGATTGGATCTGTTGGTCTGTGGTGAACAAGTCGGAGCACTTTTCTGCCCTGCCTTTAATATGGTGGTGGGCTGCCTCTCTTTTCCTCTTCCATGGGAACTTGCCTCTGGACTCTGTCTGCAGTCCCTTCCAGCACCCTGCAAGGTGCTGAAGTGATGAGGCAAAGCCCAGAACAGTCTCTTTCCTGCTTCAATGATGAGGGAGCACCTGGAGCAATAGTGTCTCCCCACCACTTTTCCAAAAGAAAACTTCTATCCGTTTTAAAAAAACAATCTGTAGACAAATAACTATATTCGATCACCCTCCCTACTCACCTGGTCTGGTCCCCAAAATAAAGGGAATATTGAAAGGAAGACATTTGATGATATTCAGGTTATCAAGGGTAATACGATGACAGTTCTGATGGCCATTCCAGGAAAAGAGTTCCAAAATTGCTTTGATGGGTGGACTAGGCACTGGTATTGGTGCATAGTTTCCCAAGGGGAGTACTTATAAGGTAACTGTAGTGATATTCAGCAGTGAGGAATGTAGCACTTTTTCTAAGTTGAGTTCGCAAACTTAATTGTCCGTCTCGTAGTTTTTAATTTTCTCAGTGTAATTTTTTGTTTCATTGGATAGAAACAGGAAATTCCATGAATTTTGATGTTATTTTAAGATAAAAACATAAATCTGAATTCAGAATACCCAAATCTATATAATACTCTCTACTTCTATATTCATTCAGAGATTAGACACCACAGTGGTTGGCTCAAGCTAAGGCTGCAGTGGGGTGATCCTGAAAGCATCTGGAGAATGGGCGGGATACTGTCAGTTTATTCTTTCTTTCTCATGAACATCCTCCTTCAATCTCTCTCTCTACCTTTTGCTACTGATTTCTTACAGGTATGATACTTTTTGTGAAGGATTTAAGGAAACCAGAAACCATATTATTTGACAGGCACAGTTGTAGGCTAGCTTCATTTAACAATAATATTTTTTCATTATTTGTGATTTATTAAAATATTTTCTTCCTCCTAGCTGGGTGTTGGAAGATAATTCTCCATGAATCTCTTACACTTCTGCCCATCTTTAGAGCACAGTCACTGAGTTACTTTGTCTGAATATCTTTTTGTTTCTGAACATCATGTTTATATAGCAAGCAAGATATAGTGTCTGCCTCCAGAATAAAGGAAAGACATGCTTAATACCCATTCTAAAAAATTAGGGTTTGGCTGAACTCTGTAATCCCAGCACTTTGGGAGGCTGAGGTAAGGGGATTGCCTGAGCCCATGGGTTTGAGAACAGCCGGGGTAACTTGGCAAGACCTAATCTCTACAATAAATCAAAAAATTAGCTGTGTGTGGTAGTGTGTACCTGTAGTTCCGGCTACTTGGAGGGCTGAGGTGGAAGGATCTCCTGAGCCCAGCAGGTTGATGCTGGGGTGGCAGTGAGTGTACCACTGGTTCCTTAAACTCAGAGACTTGCTCAAAGCTGAATGTGAATGCACCTCTTCTATAATAAAATTGTTTGTGCAACTCTGACATTATGATTATATAGACCTGTCATGATAGGTCCCTCAGGTAACATGACTACTTCCTGCATCATAATCAGATGTTCAGACTCTTCTAGGACCCAGTAATACACCAGAGTTGTTCTCCAGTGATCAGGACATCACTGTGCTCCAGAAAGTGGAGTAGAGATAGAGATTGTACTTTACATAAGGTTATTTGATTATTCCTACACCAGTTATGGCTATCCTTTCTCTGATGAATTTCCTTTGGCTCTTATCAAAAATCATTTGACCATGTATATGTGTAGGATTATTTTTGAACTCTGTTCTGTGCTATTCTGTTGATCTATTTATCTTTATATCAATATTATATAGCATTGACACTGTCATCATTACTGTATAATAAATTAAATACTGTAAGAAATCCAATTTTGTTTTCTGTTTTCAAAGTTGTTTAAACTATTTCATGTCTTTGGCATTTCCATGTGAATTTTAGGCTCAGCTTGTCAATTCTGACAAAAACAATCTGTAAGTTTTCTTGTTGGAGTTTTGTTGAACTATTTGTAAATAGTATAATAAAAAGTGACAACATATTACTTAGTATTTTGATCCGTCAACATGCCATAACTCTTTAGTTACTTAGATCCTTTAAAATTTCTTTCAGTAATATTTTGTTGTTTTCAAGGTACAGATATTTTGTCAGATTGAGCCTTAAGTACATATTTTCAATTCTATTATAAATATTATTTTTGTAATGTAAATTTCTGGCTGTTCATTGTTAGAATATATAAATGCAATTGTTTTTTTTTTCTGCCATTATTGCTAAATTCTCTTATTAATTCTACTAACTTTTTTGTCAATTCCATGAGACTTTCTGCTTAGATGATCACATCATCTGCAAATAAAGATGTTTTACTCTTCTTCCAATATGAATGCCATTTGTTTCTTCTTCTTGCCTTTGCTAACATCTCCAGTTCAATAGAAGTATTGAGGGTGTATCCTTACCTTGTTCCTAACTTTAGTGGGATAGGAACTGATATTTCATCATTAGGTAATATTAACTGTGGAATTTTTGCAGATGCTCTTTGTCAGTTGGGACTGGTCTCTTCAGTATTGTGTGTTAAATTTTGTCAGATAATTTTTCAACATTTTTGGGAAGACTGTGCAACTTAAAAACTCAATATATGAAATATTGTGAATTACGCTGATTGATTACTGAATGTTAAACCAACTGCCTTCTTAACATAAACTCCACTCTTTAATGTTGTAGTATCTTTTAATAAAAGGTTGTATTCAATTTATAATTTTAAGATTTTTGCATCTATGTTTATGTGGAATGTTGGTCTAGGGTTTTCTTTTCTTTTAATATCCTTGTCTGACTTACATATCAATCAAAGCCTCATGGAATGAGTTGGAAAGCATTCCATCCTCTTCACTTTTCTGGAAGAGTTTGTGCAGAATTAGTACTTTTTCTATGAACGTTTTGTAGAATTTTGAACTATTTTTACCTTTTATCCCTCTAGATGTCTAACTACAAATTCAATATCTTTAAGTGATATAAGACTATTCAGGTTATCAATTTCTTTTTCAGTGAACATTTGAGATTTGTGTGTTTCACAGAATTTGCCCATTTCGTCTAACTTGTCAAAGTTGTTGACACAGAGTTGTTTATCTTATTATTCCTTCCTTGAATATCTATACAATTTGTAGTGATATCTATCTCATTTTAATCTTGGTAATTTTTTTTCTCCTTTTTCTTCTGATAAGTTTGGCTATAAGTTTATCAATTGCATCTTCTCAAATAAACAGTATTTAGTTTCATTGTTTTTTTCTCAGATATTTTTCTGTGTTCTGTTTCATTGATGTCTGCTCCTGGCCTTTCTTCTGTATATTTTTGGTGTATTTACCCTTGTTTTTCTAGTTCCTTAGCCTAGAAGTCAAGTTCATTTACAATACAGACACTTCTGTAGAAATTTTCTTCAAAGTACCCCTTTAGGGCTACCAAAAATGCTTTCAGTTTTCTGAAAGAGTTGTCTAGAATTAGTTTTTTTTTCTCAAATTATGGTATGTTGTACTTTTATTTCTATTTGATTCAAAATACTTTATTTCCTTTCCAGAGAGGAGATAGCTAGAGAAAAGCTAGGCGAACAGACAGGGCAGGTCCCCTGGTAACAAAGTAGCAAACTTCCTGCTGGCCTCTTGGACTGATATACTTGAATTGTAAACAAGCTCCTTACAAGTCCTGTAGGCTAGGGCAAGAAAACATTTACTGGGTGGGGTTGGGGTGGTTGGAAAACAAACCAATCAGCTCACTGCTAAGTGCCAACCAATCAGCTCACTATTAGGCCCCCACTTCCCACCAATTAGTTCTTAGTATTGACCAATCAGCACAGCTAGTGCCAACCAATCAACTCACAGCTAATGCTAAGCCAATCAGCTTGGCCTTAGTGTTATATAATCACCAGATTTCACCTCCAAATCAGCAACACCCTTGGATCCTCTCCTTCTGTGGTAGTTTTTCAGTCTTCTCAATAAATCCTGATTTCCCACCTTCTGTGGCTATCCATGTCCCTCATTCCTCCTGGGCACAAGACAAGAACCTGGACCCAAAGAGCTGCAGAAGATCACTGGAGCCAAAAAGTCACACAATCTGGAGGCTGGCTTGCCAGACAATGGAGCCAGCTGAACCGGAGAGCTGCTGGCAGAAGGTGAGACTCCAAAACTGAGACACTTCTGGAAGCTGGCTTGCCAGCCCGCCCAATCAGCAGCACTCTCAGGACTCGGCTTGTCAGCCCATTAGGGTGACACTCTTTGAGGCTTGGCTTGCTAACCCCTTGAACCGACACTCTCGCAGGTCAGCCAACCAGAGAAAAATCCATATCACTTTTACCTGTAGTAACTTAGAAATATATTAAATTTTTAAATATTTGTGAGATTTTCCAGACATATTTCTTTTATTGATTTCTAGTTTAATTTCATTTTGGCCAGTTAATATACTTTATATGATCTGACCAGAAGTAGAAGTCCTAGAGTTTGCATTTGGATTCATTTATTAGGTCTTTATAGAGAACCAATCCTTATCTATTACAGATATTTCTAGCACCACTGCTGCCTCAGGATCAAGGCAGCTAGCATTATAGCCTAGACTTGCTGTAAAATCTTTCCCTACTCTCTGCTCTACTCAAAATGGGTATAATTACGGGTAATGTCATAAGTAGGTCAATAAAATATTCTCATATACAGTATATTCTACCTCAGAAATTGACTCAAATACACCAAATGCTTTGCCACTTTCATAGTGGCAGGAGGCATGGGTTGCACATTTTTTCTCTTTTCTTTATCAGTGCTTTTCTTATATTTTCCAGGCAAGTAGATCACTACACATTTCACTGATATTTCAGACCCATGAATCTCATAGTGTTTAATCTCAGATCCTTTAGCTTGTAAGCGCTAGGGCATATAGATTACTTGACATTTGTTTCTCATTGTATCCAATTAGCCTGGTATCATTAATATAATAGGTCAACCTTATGTTTTGGGAAATACAAAGTCAATCAGGGTCGCTGTAGACTTATTATAATAGAGAGCATGAGAGTCAATATAGCTTTGTGACAAAAAAGTCAATGTGTACTGTTGTTGCCTTGAAAAAGTAAGAACATTAAAAAGTGATTTGATTGAGACTATCATTCCTATATTCTCTAAACTATTATAGTGGCTCTAATCTTTGAAAGTATTTTCAAGATGCAGTTTTGTTTTTTACTTGCTCTCTTGGCCTCAGTACAGAAAATACTTTCAGGGGCCAGTATGTATTTCAATTAGACATGCAGGGAGGGACTAGTATCTGATTATGAGGGAGTTGCTCCTATTGTGAAGTAAAATTGGACAAAAACTCCATTCTCCATTTATTACCCTTTCTATATAAACCCAATACATGATGTGAAGATTTATGATGGCGTTTTGTGTGCTTTGGTATCAGTTCCAGTTCAGTCCTGTATGTAACAGCCATCAGAAAGTATTAGTATCCTGCTTTCCTTAGTGCACAGTTTCTTAGTAAATGACTGTGAGTTTCTTGGAAAAATCCAAAGAATTAGATTAATATTTATGGTATATATTTCTGATAGTTTTGTAGAATCCTTCCTCAAGGGGACACACAGTATCCCCTTCAGTAAAAGGATTGTATACACATTAGCTAACATTATTCTGAAAACTGAGTAAAGAAAGTTTTTCCTCCTGTGGTGCTTGACATCAGTCTATTGTTCAACAGGTTCCTATTTTTTTACTTATACAACTTAAGCAATACCTCTTCCAGGTTCATTTTTGCCCAATAATACCATGATCACAGAATCCTGTTTGTCAAGGTATTCTGATTGCTATTCAAGCCTTGCTGTCCACTGTAATAATCACATCTATCTTGTCTCATTCTTAAGTACTGCAACATGCCTCTGGGCATTTTAAAATATCACCATTCCTATTAATATTAGAAAGTCAAATTTCGTGGCAGCAGCCTTATTTGTGTGTGTGTGTTATTTTTGGCTCGTGGCCATAATTTGATCTTTCAAAAACAGACTTTTTGTTTTGGAGTAATTTTCGATTTAACGAAATCTTGCAAAGATAGTACAGGTTGTTTCTGGATAACATTTTTTTAGTTTCCCCACTGTTAGCAACTTGCATTACCATGACACATTTGTCAAAACTATGAAGTTGGCATAGGTACATTAATATGTTAAATAAACTCCAGTATTTATTTAAATTTCATTTATTTTCCCCTTCAGATGTCTTCTTTCTGGCTCAAGATCCAACTCTAACGACCACATTGTATTTAGTTGCCAGGTTTTCCTGCTATCTTTTGGTCTGTGATATATTCTCAGTCTTTCCTTGTTTTTAATGGCCTTGACAGCTGTGAAGAGTACCGGGTAAGTGCTCTATAGAATGTCCCCTGGTCTGGGATTTTCTGATATTTTTCTCATTATTAAATTGGTGTTTATTGGTTTTTGGAAGGAGTACCACAGAGATGAATAGTCCTTCTTGTCACATTTTATTAGGGGATATATAATATCCACAACAGATCAGTGGTGATGTTAACCTTCATCACTTAGTTAACCTTCATCACTTACTACTTTGTAGTAGAGAAACTTTTGCTAAGTTTCTCTATTACAAAGCTCTCATTTCCCCCCTTTTTCTTTTGCAAATATATAATCAAATCACAAATTCCAGCCCACCTTTGTGCTAAAGTATTCACTATATTATTTGAAATTCTTCTGTAAGAAAGACTTGTATATTCCCCCCACTTTTTATTTTTTTGAGTATTTATTTTTATCAGTATGTACTCATATATATTTATTTTATACTTTGAGCTATAATCCAAAACAATGAATACCTTTCTTAAAAAATCCTGTTACATACATAATGACATATGCATATTTAGTCTATATTGAGTATCCCTGTTATGTCCATTATTAAGTCATACATGGTACTTTGAAATTAGGCAGCTCTCCAGTTATTCTTGGGCATTAGATTCCTTGATGAGATTGGGAGTGTAGCTCTATGCTTGGGATTCTGTTTTTATAGACTGGCCATGCAGATGTTACCTGGAAAATTTTAAAAATATAAATCTGAGATTGCAATTATTTGAGAAACCTGGAGAACTTCAATTCCTAAATGGTGTTGGAAAATCTTTCTTTGTCTTCTGGTGCTTCTCTTAAAAGCAAAACTATCAATCTGAAATTGTTGAGAATTAGTATTAATTAGCTTGCCTGGTAATAATTCTTTAATCATTCTTTAATCATTTGTTACTTAACCATGTCATTTCTAATGATGTAACTTGACGTTTTTCTATATGGGCTGTACCCTGAAGCTACTGTTGGATTACTAAGAATAACATATTTTAAAACTATTTCTGCATGTCCTGAACTGAGTTCCCTGAGCTCCTTAATGGTACATCTCTAACAGCTAAAATAGAGGGCATTATTTGATTTTGAAGGGCTAATTTTTAATATGCATTTTATTTCAAAAATAACTGCACAGATAACTTATGAAAGTGAAGAAATAGTAATTGATGATGATAGCTCTCAATTAAAGGACAAAGTTAACTTATATACATAGAAAAATTCAAAACTTCCTAATTTTAGATTTTTCCCAAAATTTAGATTCCCAATTTAGATTAGTGTCAAGTTTATTTCCTTATAGTATTATAGGACTTTAATATCTTTGTTTCTGGTGTTTCTATCTCTACAAACAAAAATCTCTTTGGACATCTACTGAATTTTGGTGAACCAGAGCTGATTTGATTTGTATTTGAGTATCATTCCTTTCATTTTGTTTCTTAGCAAGGTCATTCTTCCAAATAGATGAAACTTAAGATGAATTACACTCAAACTACCAGGTTTGAACCCACTCACTCTCCTATTCTTTTGTTTGCCATTCTAGCAACCTCTTCACTTTGGTAGCATCTATCAGAGATTTGGAAACTGGTAAAAGCCATAGTTCTGAAATGTACCTTTCACTTTTCTCTCAACTTCCACTTCCACCATTAGTCTCTTGCTTTTTGGCGTATCTATCACACTAAGCTGCTGTTACAGGCATTCATCCACAGCATTGACTTTGAGGCTTACAAATTTCATTGTGCATGAAATTCACATATTGACACAATGTTAACTCAAAAGACTATAATGTATTATGACTCCAAAAGAGGAATCCTGTAAGATGAGGTTTGATGTTAGCTCTGACATCCTTCATTTGCAGAAAAGCTATCAAAGCTAAAGTAACCACCCATTCTGCATGTCACCCTCTTGTAATTCCCAACCTGATTTTTTTTTTGCTTATTGCTATAAATTTATTACTATAGGGTCGTGTTTGTTGCTATATCCTCTGTACTTCAGACAGTACCCCTCAAAGGTGATTGATAAAGTTCTGTTAAATAAATGAATACATTAAAAATTTTTTTTAAAGTCACTTTACCTCTAGGCTTTTCTTTTTTAAAACACTCTCACTTAGTTGATTATTTTAAGAATTAAATTAATATATTTTGAAAAATTCATTCTATTTTTAATGAGCTATACACTGTGATACTGAGAATGTTTTGATCAGGGTTACTAAGTCTCAAAAATACAAAATAAGGATACAGACTCAGATTCCATTAACAGTCATACATTATAAATTTTTTTTTTTTTTTTTTTTTTTTTGAGTTGGAGTCTCACTCTGTTGCCCAGACTGGAGTGCAGTGGCCGCTCCCGGCCACCGCAGCCTCGACCTGCTGGGCTCCGGCGATCCTTCCGCCTCAGCCTTCCAAGTAGCTGGAATTACAGGCACGTGCTACCACGCCCAGCTGATTTTTTGATTTATTGTAGAGATGAGGTCTCGCTGCCCAGGCGGGTCTCGAACCCGCGGGCTCAGGCAATCCACTCACCTCAGCCTCCCAAAGGCGCGGGATTACAGGCTGAGCCACCGAGCCCGGCTTATAAATTTTTTTATGTAACACTTTTATTTACAAAATTACTATCTGTGTAAACTTGAACAAATTTCTTTTTTTGTAAATAATAGTGGTACCTACCTCCCTGGTGTACTGGAAATTTTAAATATAAAATTGCCAAGCACGGTAAACCACATGCCAGAAGATTTCAGTATATGTTACCCTTTCATTTCTCTCCCTCCTTGATACCAAGTGAGATCATCACTCCTGAGATCTATTGTCTTAACCACTCAGCTTATATTACTCTTGTAATTCATATACCAGTTAGGTAAGGGCTTTGATGATGGTTTGAAAGACATGATTATTAATTTACTAAAATAAATCCCAAAATGAGCAAAATAGAAAACAGAAGAGGACTAAACTCTTTCATCAATGAACCCTGTTATCTATGTGAATGAGAGTCAAGTCCATTTCCTAATAATATTATAGATCGCTAGTTACGCCTTTTCCTTTCTGTTCTGCTCCACTATTCACTCTTAGGCTGATAAAGTCTTTTAAACTTTCTGCAAAGCTTTTTTCCAAAAGAGTTTTTATTGCCAGACTTTTTATTCTATTCATATTAATGGAAATCTAAATTTCCTAAAGCAGTTCTTACATATACAACTCCCTCACTTCAAAACATTTATTGGTCCTTTATTCCTAATAAAGTCTAAATAAGTTAGCCTGGTACTCAAGACCCTCACAGAACATCCTAGTGATGTCTGCCTTTCATTTGCTTCTCCGGTTTCATTCTCCACTATTTTTCAGTTACTCTGTGACCCTGGGTGGCTTATCTGCATAAACTATATCAGTGGGAACTTTGGTGGGAAATAAAAACAAAGGAGAAAAGTCAAGTTCGGGAATTTATTTCTCAAGCTTTTCTACTAAACGGCTTTCTATTAAAAGTGATGTGTTTTGTCAGGCATCCCTCTCCACAAGAGTCTCTTCGAGGGTTTGGTAATGCCCACTTCCCACTCCATATTTTATTTTATTTTATTTTTTGAGTTGGAGTCTCACTCTGTCGCCCAAACTGGAGTGCAGTGGCCGCTCCCGGCCACCGCAGCCTCGACCTGCTGGGCTCCGGCGATCCTTCCGCCTCAGCCTTCCCAGTAGCCGGAATTACAGGCATGCGCTACCAAGCCCGGCTGATTTTTTGATTTATTGTAGAGATGAGGTCTCGCTGCCCAGGCGGGTCTCAAACCCGCGGGCTCAGGCAATCCACTCACCTCAGCCTCCCAAAGGCGCGGGATTACAGGCTGAACCACCGAGCCCGGCCCCACTCCATATTTTAGACTAAGGGGTGGAAATGGTTTTTACTGGCACTGGAATACAGTCGCTTTCTTGTGGCTTCAATACATCCTACACATATCTTTGTAAATATTCTCTGTATCAAAACTCAACTTGAATAACCCAATTTGAATCTACCATCTGTTGCCTGGCTGTTATACTTCCCAAATTTATCTCATGTCATACATTCTGTCCTTTAAAGACAGATGGTTTATTTATTGTAAGCACAGTGGTTCATAACATCCAATTTGGACTGATAAAATATTGGATTTGAATTCTGATTTTATTACTCATCAGTTCAATGACTTTGGTAAAATTATTCAGCTTCTCTGAGACTCAATAATCTCATCTATAAAATAGTAATAATTATAGTGCCACCTCACAGAATTATTGTGAGAAGTAAAGAAGTATGAAGAAGATCTATAACAAAGCAGATGTTAAAGAAATATGGTTTTGGCTGTGAGTGTTTCTTGGGCATAGATAACTTACGCATTTGTGCTACTGTACCTCTTCTATTTTTCCTTATTATTCTCCATTTAAATGTATCCATTCTAGTTTCAATTAAAATCCTGGTTCTTCTATAATATCTTTGGTTTCCCAATTTTTATGACACTTCATGAAACTCTTTTTTTTTTTTTGTCTGTGTACGACTCCTCTCCCCAATTATATTGTTAACAGTCTGATAATAGGAACTAAGACTTTTCATTTCCTTGTATTACCTCTAATTAACTCAGTGTTGGGGACATAGTAGAAGCTCAACTAATATTTGCTTAGTTATTTAATTTTAATTATTTAATCTAAATCAAGGCAAGTAAATTTTATAATGCAATTAATTTCAATTAAAGAAGATAAGTAAATTGCATAATGCAAATCTCCAGAATAGAGTCTTTGATTATCACAGTACCCATTTCAGGGTAGGTACTTATTAAATATTTGATTATTTTTGGTAATTGTGCACACAAATTATCTGTAATACCCTCTAAGCACCTCACTGATTACTATGTAGACATAATCTATTCATGTAATGAGGTAGTTTTTATTAATCATCAAAGGTTAATTATCTAGGCAGATTAAAAAGCATAGAAAGAAAATAATATTAATGCCTATATACTAGTATCTCAATGTTGCTTGATATCTTTAAAATATATAATATTGTAGTCTCATCACAATACTAGTAAGCAGATAATCTATTTAATAATATGAAACCTTTGGGCTCTGTTGATTATACTCAATGTGGAATACTTATAAAGTTAAACCTCAGAAGGGCCCAAGTACAAGAGTCAGCTTTAGTTTCTGGTGAACAGTATAACTCACCACCTCTTTAAATATTGACTTTAATTTTGTTCTAAGAAAAGAATTAAATAAAGGTATAGCCTGTAGGTGGCATTTGAGTCCACTGATCACTGTCCTGTGCTCTGTCTTGAATAACTTTCTATTGCAGTTTCAAGTATAGCAGTGTGGTTATAATTAGTGTTGGCTTCTCAGCATGATGATGATATTTAGTAATATTTTAGACCTTGGGCTTCTATGAAAAATACTCATTGAACCTTACCAGATTCCTGCTGGAATGTAGCAACTCCTCAAACTTCTGTCTGGTTAGTAGAAATGAAGTATAGCACAAAGAAGCAGTGAGGATTGCCTGACTATGATGTTCATATCTCTGACAGTGATTTTGGTGGTAGGTGTTTCATGGGTATTTAAAAGTAAATTGGTTGTAAAGAGTGAGCTGGTTGATAATTAGAAATAATCAGGTTGATAATCAGAAATAATCATTGTTTCTGAAACTCTCTAAGAGCAGGGTAAGATAATCCTGTTTGGTTTTTGATGTAACATGTTAAGAAATTTGGGACATTTAGAATTGGGATATTAATTGTCCTAAGTATCCAGGATAATGGTTTATTTTTAAGCAAAAATAAATGCAGAAGTGAAAATTAACAACGTTATGCACTTAATGATTCCGTGAAGATAGTTAATTTTGTTCCTTTTGATGTGACATCACTTATCTTCTTTTTGTACAAAGCGTATATATATATATATATATATATATATATATATATATATATATATATATATGAGACATGCCAATTGTGGAGTACCTATAGGTCTCTAAAATAAATTCAAAGTATAGCAGGGCCCAAGTAGACAATGAATTAGCTTTGTTTTCTGCTGAGCTGTGTAAATCACCACCCTTCTTTACATATTGCCTTTAATTATTTTGGATCTTGAACCTACAAATCCTCAGTCAGTCTTCTATCTGCTTTTCAGATATACACAGGATATAAAATGAAGCTTTGGGCAAGTGTACTGTTCATGTTTTAAACTTTATTTTATTATAAAGATGTGGGGTACAAGTCAGGATCAGGTACACAAGTAACCTAGATACAGGTGACATTTGGGCTTCCAGATATTTCTCACTTCCCCTGGATTAGGTTCAGGTACACTTTTATTTTCTTTTGTTGCCTTTATTCACATGTGCACCACTGAAATCCTCTGCACAGTCGGAATATCTGGATTGGAGAGAAGTGGGTTTGTGTAGAGTACACTTCCCTCTTCACCTCCTCTACCCTTCAGTGTAGACATATTGCAGGTATGCATAAGTATGAATTGCCTATTTTTGGATTGATTTGCTTTCTCTAATGCTTAATCAACTCTTACATGTACCATTTTGAATATCACCTTTGGAAGTACTGAGTGCAGAAAATGGTCCTTTATTTTTTAAAGACCCTTCATGATGATTGAAACCTCAGGAATTTAGAACAAAGTCAGTGTAATATTAATTTATTCACTATACATCTAGTTTTGTCACTCTTTTTTGGTACCAACAATATAAATTACATCACTGTTAGCTGGATGAGATTATAAACAATTTGAATAAAAAGGTGTTTTTAATTTTTTGACAATATAGTGGGTTAAAATCCTTAACAAATCTTTCACTTCAAAATAAATAAAAAATAAAAATAGACATATTTAAAATTAATTCTTGAGCTGACAAGAAAGTAAACAAAATATTCAGAGGCTGAAAACAGAGCAAAGCAGGAGTCCCGGAAGTTCAGCAAGCACAGAATAGCTGCTTGTACTGGGGCACCTGTCAATTGATGATGACTCTGAAGATCCATTTTAAGAGGTTAGAGGCAAAAATGTAAAGCCTAGCCTGCACAAGTTGGGAAAATAGAAAGAAGACTCTTGTCCACAGCCAGGATCAAAAGCTAATTTTTTTTTTTTCCGAGTTGGAGTCTCACTCTGTCGCCCAGACTGGAGTGCAGTGGCCGCTCCCGGCCAACGCAGCCTCGACCTGCTGGGCTCCAGCGAGCCTTCCGCCTCAGCCTTCCGAGTAGCTGGAACTACAGGCGCGCGCTGCCACACCCGGCTGATTTTTGATTTGTTGTAGAGATGAGGGCTTGCCAAGTTGCCCAGGTGGATCTCGAACCCGCGGGCTCAGGCAATCCACTCACCTCAGCCTCGCAAAGGCGCAGGATTACAGGCTGAGCCACCGAACCCGGCTCAAAAAGCTAAATTTTAAGTGAAAGAAGACGTTTACCTACCAAAAGAAACAGTAAGGAAACTCCCCTTTTTCAATCATGGTGGTGTACAAAGAAGAAAATTTGCAACCAAAAATGCTGTCCCCATGTGGGTTTAAGCTCAAAATTTATACTATCGATCTGAAAACAAAAATATTTAACTAAAATTTTATTTTAGGTGAAACTTGATTAGACATGTACCTGAGGAACTGACAGAAACAAAAACAGCTTGCTTCTTAAAGAACATACATTCAATTCAGGCTCCAATAATTCTCCACAATAAAAGTCTAGCTCAAAATTTAAAAAGAAAAAAATCTAAAGTAATAGTTGGGAAACTCAACACCCCACTCCCAGCATCGAACAAATCATCTAGAGAGAACATCAACAAAGAAACATTGGATTTAAACCATACTTTAGAACAAATGGATCTCACAGACATTTACAGAACATTTTACTCAACAGCTGCAGAACACATACTTCTTATCAGACATGGAACATTATCCTGGATAGACCATGTGTCAGGACATAAAACAAGCCTCAACAAATTTTAGGTAGAAAAAAGACATACAAATGACCAACAAGCACATGAAAAAAATGCTCAACATTACTAATCATCAGAAAAATGTAAAAACATAATGAGATGTTATGTTTCACCAGTCAGAATGACAATTATTAAAAAGTCAAACAATAACCTATGTTGGTGAGGATGTAAAATACTTTTTACCATTTTTTAAAAATTAAAAATATTTTCTTGGTTCTTATGCATCCTTATGAGAAAAGGGACACCATTTGTACACCATTGATAGGAATGTAAATTAGTAAAACTTCTATGGAAAAGAGTATAGAGACTTCTCAAAGAACTAAAAATAGAATTACCATTCAATCCTGTAATCCCACTAATTGGTATTTTTACTCAAAAGAAAGGAAATCATCATATAAAAGTGATACCTGCACTAATATGTTTATTGTAGCACTACTTACAATAGCAAAGATTGGGAATCAACCTAAGTGTCCATGAATGAATGAATAAATAAATAAAATATTTTGTATTTATTCAGTGGAATACTATTTAACTATGAGAAAGAATGAAATATTGTCTTTTGCAGCAACATAGATGGGACTGGAGATCATCATATCAAGTGAAACAATTTAGAAACAAAAAGTCAAGTACTGCATATTCTCACTTATAAGTGGAAGCTAAGTAATATATACACATGGACATTGGAGTTTGGAATAATAGACATTGGAGAATTGGAAGGGTGAGACATGAAAGCAGGAAGAGAAGAAATTACTTAATGGGTATAATGTACGTTATTCAGGTGATGGTTACACCCAAAACTTTACCACTATGAAATATGTCCAAGTGAAAATTGTTTTTTATATCCCTTAAAATTATACAAAATTTTTAAAAATGAGTTAATTGCAGCTATGTGTCAACATGAATTAATCTTTTAATCATAACGTTGAGCTTTGAAAAGGGCACAAAAGTAGACATATAGTGTTATTCCATTATGTTAAGTGTAAAGCTAAATAATATATTATTTGGAGTTTCACAATTATGTAGTAAGCCTATAAAGAATAAAATAAGAAAATAATAAACAATTCAGATTGATGGTTACCTTTAGAGCAAGAGGAAAAGGAGCTGGTGCTGAGAATGTTTTCACAGAGGGGTTAAATGTATATATTAATCAAATATTTTTTTCTAAGCAAACCAGAAGTAATGATGTGTGCAGGGAGGACTCCAAAAAATTAGAATTTATATTAAAAATTTTGTATTCTTATGTATTTAAACTTCAGTCACCTTCAAAACACTGTCCGTTTGACGCATTACACCTATGGAAATGCTTTTTCTGCCGTTCAAAACAGTTTTTGAATTGGTCAGTTTTGATGTTCTTCAGTGCTTCTGCTCTTTTTTATTTCACTTTTTCCACATGGGCAAAACGTTTTCCTTTGAGGACTTTTTCTTCTTGGGTGAGATCAGTTGAATAGGGAGGGTGGGCCATGGGGGTCATGCCATTTTTAGTAAAAAAACCTCTGAACACTCAGTGTGGTGTGGGCAGGTGCACTTGTAGATCCCATCATGAAACAGGCAAATGCATTGAAAGAATCTCCAAAAATATTATCCAAAGCCAAAGGCAGTCACTCGCAACGATGCTTCTTGGTACACTGATACTGATGGGTTCCTAGAACGTTTACCTAGCAGGGGAAGCCTATACTACAAGGGTCTCACCTCATATTACTATTTCCAAGCCTGATAAAGCTGGAGAATCATGGAATATGGGTTTATAAGCAGAACTAAAAGGAGGCATTATTGGACATTTTTAGTTATTATTGAAGATTAAAATAAATTTAGTGGTCTATCAAAGGATACATAAGGGCCAAGAAAATAATTTTAATTTTTTAAAAATTATATGTAACCTTTGATATTTTATACCACATTGTTATATTTTTTACTTTGTCTGAAAGTGGGCCAGGAGAATGACTGCAGTCATAACAAAAGAAGAGATGGGTTGTTTGTTGGTTTATGCTTCCTGCTATTTGGAATGTCACACTAGATTTATAACCTTCTGGACTTAAACCAAGTCAGAGATGGCTGCTCAGGGCTCTCTAATCAGCAATCAGTGACCTGCTTTCCAATTGCCTTTCCAATTGCCTTCCCCAAATACCTCCTGACTGTAATGATTGCTCCAGGGTAATCAGTCTCTGTTGGGAGAGCTGTGTCTTTATTGAGCCCTGAAAGCGTTAGTCTGGCCAGATTGGGAGTCTTCAGAATCTCCCCAACAGGAAGCTATCTAAGGAAAGTAGGCGCTGTGAAAGAACTGTGTCAGCACCAGGCTATGCAGGGTTGTTTGTGCTGTACCAGAGTCAATGAATGAAAAGGGCATTTCCAAAAACACATTTTCCAAGCCTTTGAATGGCTTTGCCATAACAACACAATCAGCTTCATGTTGTCTGGCTAAGAGAAACCATTGTCATTAGCAGAAAAAAAGGATAGTGCTTATACTTTCTCCGTGTTATAGTCCATTTTGTTTTAAGTTATCAATTTGTTTGACCATTTGCAAATAGTTTCTCTGATTCAATTGCTTCCCTGGCTCTTGGGAGTGATGATCGCTGTAACAGATAACTACCCTCCAGAGAACCTGAAATAACCTCACTTGGAATCAATACTCAGTAGAATTAAAATTGAATTTCTTTGGTGAAGTTTAAATTAAATTGATGTCTGTAAGGAAATTTCTGTATTCTTGCACAGTATGTCATAGATATTGAGTATATTTTTATTTCAATATTCCAACTTTCTGATGTCATTTATAAAATGTGTGTATCATATGTGGCAGCATATATAAAAATATTTCTGTTTTCTCAAAATTTAAAATAAATTGAAAATAATAACAAATAAAATTGAAAGAAGTAAAAGATCGAAAAGGCAAATATAATAAATAATATTGGAATTTTCTGATTAACTCTTAGCAAAGATACCTCCCTCCCCTCAGGATTAAAATGCTTTTCCAATAGATCTCAGAACTTCTGAAATCCTTATGAAGAAGTGTTGTATAATCACAGATTACCACATCTTTTCTGATTTGTTATATGATTGTGGATAAACCATTTAAGCTATCTTCTGTTATCTCTGCTGTCTCCTTGAACAGGGTCTAGAATTTATTGACATGGGTGTTTGACAGTTGAAAAAGAGGATGAACGATTTTATGGTACTCCTTGGCACTCTTAATTTAAAGATAAATTTTAAACCTCTGTTAAACTTCAAAACCTTTGTCCCTCCTGTGACTTCTGCCATTCCTAACTCTATAGGTTTAACCATCACAATACCAAATTGTTGGTATCCTCACCAAAATAATATATATTTCATTCTTTAGGAACACAAATGCTATTATTCATTTTTTTGCAACATATTTCAAAAAATACAAGAGATGAAATCTTCATCACTTAGCTGAGGATTCTGTAAAAGAACATACATAAACATAGTTTAAAAGCAACTTTGTGATTTTGATATATTTATCTTTATTAATAAAAATTGTGCAGTATCACTTTCCTGTATTTTCAGAAAAGTGTATTTTACTTTAAAATTATTCAGTAGTGATTACTCAAAATATACATTTTTTTCAACAATCACTGCTATATACTAGTTAGTCATTGATAGATTCTGAGAAAAAAATAATGATGAGATACTATTTTTACCTTTAAGGAGTTCACAGATTCATGAGGCAGTCAAGAAATGACAGTAAATTGGTGATATAATAAAGGTAATAAACTACAGTTTTATTCGAAGATCTATGGGAGTACAAATGGAGAAAATCTGAGTCTGAAGAGTGGAGGGGCAATCACAATAGAACTGCTTTTGTTCTTTTGCTTTCTTTCATTTGCAAATGTACGTGCCAAAATAACAATTGACAAAACGAAAGAATGAATGCTTCCTGAGGCTCTGCCTAGTTCTGCATCTATATACAGTGTCATTGTTCCCCACTTGCAAAAGGATTTAGTGTGGTTTGGTGTTTCTGACTCTGCTGGATGCAGAATTTTCACTTTCATTAGTTTCTGTAACCCTCCAATTTTAACTAGTAAGAGCTCATAAACTATTTTTTAAAAATTTACTATTATATTTACATGGTAGAATACATTGCACTTTATATGACCTAAAATAAAAGAAATATTTTGTAACAAGTCCAGTATCATTAAAATATACTAAGTTGGAAAAATATTAGTATAATAACTGAAAATGCAGAATATAATATTTCATATTTAGCATATCAACTATGTAAAGTATGCATAGAAAATAGAAAGGAGAAATGACAAAATAGTAGTGATTGCTTCTGGGAGGTAGGGTTACGAGCTTTTTCATTCTTTTCTGAATTTTATAATTTTTCTATGAACAGCACTAATTTCTTTTAGAGTAATAAAGACAATATTTTAAACATATAGCCTTTGCAGCTCACCATCATCTAATTATTTCTCTCTTGATGGGGAAGAAGGTTATTTTATATCTCCATTAGATAGTAGCAGCAGAATTTCAGATAGTCATAGATAATATGTAGATCATTTTGCTCTCTCTTATTTGCAAGGCAAGGCTACTCTCAGTGATTCTTGACTAATTTTGTTTTTTTCTTTCTCCTTCTGGATACCTGAAACTTATGTTACGTTTCAAGTGTTTAACTTTCTAAAGAGTCAGTTATTACATACTTGGCCCAAAAGAGGCCACATTCTGGAGGCTGCTCCACAAGTCTGTTGGTTAGAGCAGCTACACAGTAATCCTATAGTCGTGTTTAGGGCATTGTTTTTGCAGCCTCACCTTCTGCAGTTGCCCCTTTTGACTTCTTTGTATATTACCGTCTTGGTAGTTTCTTAATTTCTTCCTTTTGCCAGTGTACAGCTCACTAAAGTCACTTCAGCAAGACTGACCTGATATGGGAGAAGGCCATACTTTCCCTATTTGATGTTTGAGGAATTCTCTATGGAAGCAGCTAGTTAACTTCTCAACATTGTAGCTGTAATTTGAAAGTAGTATTATGAGAACCTTGCTCTTTGGTGTGTATCTTGATGCCACTTGCCATGTTAAAGTCACATCTTGCTTATCATTCTCCTTACAGAGATACCTGTCTTCTAGTTTTCATTCTCTCCTTTAATGATTAAAACACCATTTGGACAGTGTATAGCCTTTGTTGCCAAATTCAATAGCATCTTTCCTTATATGCTTTGGGTGAAATTCTTCCATTGTGTGTAGATCTTCTTTGGTGTGGGCTAGTACAGGTTGATTGCTTCAGTCCCTGGTATGGATCTATGTTTAAGAGTAGAGCATGGAGCTGGGAAGAAATACTACCCACTATTGGCACGTCAAGTAATTGTTGTGGGAATCTTGCCTTATAACATTTTTTTGTGAAGAAAATGTGTATGTTTGGAGAAGGCATGCAGAGAAGCTAGTTCCTCTATCACACAGTGCATCATCAGCCCCATTTGACACATTTGTTGTTGGATGGTGCTGTTGAATGTAGTGAGATGGGAATCAGGGTAAGCACAGCTCAACTCTCTAGGACTTTTGGAGAAATTAAAATTTGAGTCACTTGTGGTGGTCTCTCTCTCTCTTTGTCTTTCTCTCTCTCTCTCTCTCTTTTGTGTATGTGTACACACACACACATATAATATTTATTTATATATAAGTGCTTATGCATTCAATTCAAAAGAGTTGTTTTTGACACCAGACTTCATGCCCATAGAAGAGTTATACAATGAAGACTGCAATTTACATTTTATGATTAGCTGTTTATGTAGACCCTCTTCCTATACACACATAAGCCACAGGAGCTGTCCTAGGTTGACAAATATGCAAAATTGGAGCTAAAACATATTTTCATAGTCTTGGAAAACTGATGATAAGAGCTGATTATGGGGTAGAAACTTTCATGTGTAAAACATGGTAAAACAAGTGCTGGGGCATGGGAACAGGATACTTTATTTGGGAGATCTGTATGGTACAACTGTTGAATGATGTATGTGTTGTTTAACATTTTTTATTCTAATAGAGCTGGGAATTTCCAGAGCCTTATTATTTTCCTCAACAATGAGAGATTCTGACTGTATAATTTCCCCCTAACTTCAGTGTTTTTTTTTCCTAAGGAAAGACTTGCAATTATATTTCTTAATCAAGACTTTTAAATTCACCATTGATAGAGCTTTTAGATAGTACATCCATCCAGTCCACAGAATTTAATAACTTTTTTGTAGTTCCACAGTTGGAAAGAATGCAGGTAGAAGAATTCTATGTTCATTCAAAATATTTATATTTTTTTATCTTCTGTATTATTGATACCATCAAATAACAAGAATATTTTCTTTCTTTTTTCTATTATTAAATAACAAGAATACTTTGAAAGATAGCCTGTAATAAAAGGAAAATATACAAAATATTAATATGAACCTTTGGTCATCTCTATTATATTGACTGAGTCTTTTCACTACCCTATTGCTTTAATGTCTCCCACCTTTGAGGGGCATTATATTTTTTTGGGAGCCGTCAACAAAATGGGCTATTATACCTCATGGTATAGCTTCCAAAATTTAATTGTAGTCCCAAATCCCATCACGATGAAGTAGCCAACAATTCCACAGGCAACTCTCTCTTGTGTTTATTTATCTCGTCTTCATGACTATGAGGACAAATCCCTAATCCTTCATGTCCCTGTTAATCTGAGTTGCCA
Source organism: Cephalopachus bancanus (assembly GCA_027257055.1). Lineage (NCBI taxonomy): Eukaryota > Metazoa > Chordata > Mammalia > Primates > Tarsiidae > Cephalopachus > Cephalopachus bancanus. Next base: position 664,768 of record JAPVLO010000581.1, on the reverse strand, counting down.
CCATAAGTACAGCATTTCCTGCCTTCTCTTACCACCTGGAATCTCTTCCCTATTGTTTTGCAGACTCCTGATCTAGTCCTTCTTTTTGTACCCACACTGTTCCATGATGCCCTCTGGAACACTTTCTGGCTCATCATCAGGATTCTCTTCATTCTCATGTCATAAAAAATTGTTCTTTTGACTTTCTTCCGGCCTAAAACAAAATCCAAATACCTTGTCGTATTCTCAAGTGGAGGCATTTTTCTTTTTTACATTCCCAACTCTCAGAGCTTACACAGGGCTTCTTTGTCTGCTTTGCTGCTCATTGTCACTTCTTAATTTTTATCTATCACTCTGCTCTTCAATCCTTAACTTCTGACCATACTTCCATTTCAAGTTCTGAGATCGAGTAGCTGGAGATAGTGTATATCACTTTAAAAAGGATATTCAGTATATATTGATTATAATTTAAAACAATAGGAACTAAAGCTTTTTGTAAATATCTTTGGCTAAGATAAACATAGAGAAGTCACAGGAGAAAGCATTGAAGGAGGCATGAGTTAAAGATCAAAACACAGTGGTTTACTACTATTCTTAAGTATTAATTTTCCTATGCCAGCTTTTTATTGGAGGCACGTGGCTGTTGATTCCATAACATATCAGAAAAAAATTGTGATTTAATTCAACATGACTCTCAGGACATATTTCAGAATTCTGCCTCCTTTAATAACTTCATCTTCTATTGTGTCTTAAAGCATACATGCATTATCATATATTACAATGACTGTATGATTATGATATTGGCATTTTCTTCACTTAACATATGACAAATCTGAATTACAGAGAAGTTAAGTGAAATGTCAGTGTGAGTGATGTAGCTGGGATTTAACCTTTAGGTCTGCTCATTCCAACTCCAGTGTTTTATGTCCTGTCTGAATTGGAGGGCTGGACAGGATAAACTGTTCTGCAGAGTGCATCTTCACAACAGTCAATGAAAGCATCCAAGACAAACTACACTGTGGAAGAACTGATATTCTGTCCATTCTGAGGTTGAGTGAGAGAACAGATGATCTGACACTTTTCTGTTATAGATTTCATGGCTACAATCTTCTTTCGGAGGTGTTTTTACAGAGCAACAGTGGTTTCAAATGGGATACATTAAGGAATGGCATTTAATCCTGTCAGGACCTAGGATGGAAATCCTTTTGGATAATGATCAGGAATTTTTTAAACAATGAAATAGACTTCTAATAGGGAAATAAGAGTGCTAAATGTCATAGATTACGTGGATTCATGTACATGACGCTAATATCCCTGGAGTGGCTCTGTTTTCAGATCAAGATCTAGTATGTCCTAAAACCAGAATAAACTGAAAGAACTGACAGCTTTAATTATGTATTGATGCTGATTTATAGTTCTGATGTAGTAAAAACATGCCAAAAATTTCCTATTATTTGATCAATAGTTAAACATTCAGGCATTGTCTTTGGTACATTTATATTACAATATGTGCAATTGTCTCATGTTGCATAATAAAGAGTTTGGCTGGATATTGTACATAGATCCTGGGCGGGTCCCTCTTAATTTCTAGGATTTCCTGAATAATAAGAGTTGCGTTCTTGTTTATGAGTCCCTTGAATCATTCCTGAGTTTGTGCTAATGAGGCAACTCATGGTAGACCCCTAAATAACTTCAGGAAGGAGGCTGTCCACAAGTCAATCATGATTAGAGGGTTGGAACTTTTAGTTAGACTGATTTCTAGGAAGGGGGAAAAAGTTGGAGAGTGATTTTAATCATGTGATCAAAGAAGTAATGAAACCCCAATACAAATTCTGGACACTGATGCTCAGTGGACCTTCCTAATTGAGTAAACCCATTAATGCAGCAGGAGGGAGACACACCCTGACTTCATGGGTTGAGGGCAAAAAAGCTCAGTGTTTGGAATGCTCCCAGACTTTGTCCTATGTGTCTCTTTGCTCAGGTGCTCCTGAGTAGTATGCATTATGACAAAAATGTAATTATAAGTATAGTGGTTACCTGAGTTCTGTGAGTTATTCTAGCAAATTATTAAGTATGACGTGGCTCATGGATACCCCAAAGTTTATAGCCAGTTGGTCAATGTGAGTGACATGGGGGTTACTTGGATCTGTGTCTGGTGTCTGAAGTGGGAGCAATTTTCAGGAGAATAGAACCTTTAACTTATGAAGTCTTTGCCAATTTTAGTAGTTCTGGAAGAGTTGAGGGAAGGGGAAACTAGAGAAGTCATTGAGGAAGAAGCTAGAAAAATAAAACTTGATGCTCTTTTAAAAAATATTTATTTTAAAGATGTGGTACAATTCACGGTTAGGTATACAAATAGTCTTTGTACAGGTAAAGTTTGGGCCTCACTTTGGTCCCCACTTCACCTGGTTTGAGATCAGATACCCTTATTGATGAAGTGTGCCCCCACATCCTTCCACTGGCAGTTTCCCACTACTAGCCAATCACTTTTTTGTAGTATTATGATAATTGTTCAGGATATGCTTATGAGTGAGAATACATGATACTCAGTTCATTGTTTCTGTGATAGATCACTGAGTATTATAGACTCTAAATCCATCCAAGTTGCTGTGAAGTTCATAATTTTGTCCTTTATGGCTGCATAATATTCCATCATATGTATGTACCCACATTTTTTTAATCTAGTCTACTTTCAGTGGGTAGCATGGCTGATTCCATGTTTTTGCTATTATGAATAATGCCTCAATAAACATGTATGTGCAAGTGTCTTTTTCATATAGTGATTTGAGTTTCTGCCAGTATATTCCCAGAAGGGCGATTGCTGGGTTGTATGGAAGGCTGATTTTTATATTTTAGGACTCGCTATATTGTTTTCCACAGAGGCGGCACTAGTTTACACTCCCACCAACAGTGTGTAAGTGTCCCCTTTACCCCACATCCTCTGCAGAATCTCTTGTTTTTTGAGTTATTGATGATGGCGATCCTGACTGGAGTTAGGTGGTAGCTCAGTGTTGTTTTAATTTGCATTTCTTTGATGATTAGTGAGACTGAGCATTTTTTCATGTACCTGTTGGTTGCTTGTATGTCTTCTTTTGAGAAGTGTCTATCATATCTTTTACCCAGTTTTTAATAGGGCTGTTTGTTTTTTTCTTTTTGGTACATTTGAGTTCCTTGTAGATGTTCTTAATATTTAACCTCTTATTTTCTATGAACTAAATTGGGAATCTGACTGAAAAAAACATCATTTCATTTCATTCTCCCTTCCTCCCTGAAAAAAGAAACCGTAGCTGAGTGAGGAAACGCAGAACATTGTATCATTTTAAATGGTTTTAAGACTATACATTAAATTGTCACTTCAGCTGTGCACAAAGATAACCATTACACAAAGGTTGTCCCTCCAGGATGTCACACTGTAGCCACTATAAATTTTTCTGTCAGACACTATTTGATAGAGATCAGGACTTCTGAGTCATATGGTATTTGCTTGTCTTACTTTTTAAAAGGCAAACATTTTTCATTACATTCATAATGTGTGCCTTGAAATTACTTACTTTGTAAATATGTCATTGATAATCCATATCTTACAGGTGCAGACTGGAAAAAAATTAGGTAGACATTCAGATTTACTATTTGTTCTCTGGCACTATAGAATAGTAAGGTAATTCTTGTTTTGTAATGCTTCATTGTGTTTTGAGGGTTATAGAATGATCTGGGGCTAGTCTTGAGCAAAAGAAATTGTATTGAAATCTTCCTTATTCGTCAGATGATTTATAATCACTATCTCATTTTATCTTAATAGCTTAGTGCTAGGTAGTCTTATCCCCATGTTATACATGATGAACCTGACTGAATAGATAACTTGCCTAGTATCACAGAATTGCAAAACAGAATTCCTGACTCTATAAATAGATTCTTTAGGTTTATCATATGCTGAAGGCTACTGCTCTTCCTCATCTTCCACTTTTTTTCTTCCTTCTCTGATTCTTTTATGATGTATGAAACAACCAAAATTAGCTAATGGTCTTGGCTAATACAAAGAATAGGGCAGAGAAAAAAAGTACATCTGAAACTTCTTAAAGCTCCGATTGAATCACTGGCATGTTTGATTGCTTGGCTTGTATAATGCTATCTTAGTTACACTTCACTAGGCTAGTATGGATGTTTTTTGTTTTGTTTTTGTTTTTGTTTTAGAGTTGAAGTCTTGCTGTCGCCCAGACTGGAGTGCAGTGGCCACTCCTGGGCCCCGTAGCCTAGACCTACTGGCTCCAGTGATCCTTCCACCTCAGTCTTCCGAGTAGCCGGAATTACAGGCGCGCTCTACCATGCCCGGCTGATTTTTGAATTATTGTAAAGATGAGAGCTCGCCAAGTTGCCCAGGTAGGTCTTGAACCCACGAGCTCAGGCAATCCACTCACCTCAGCCTTCCAGAGGCGCGGGATTATAGGTTGAGCCACCGAGCCCGGCTGTATGGATGTTTTATTACCATTCAGCAACTATGTTAGAATGTAATTAGTAATACTATCCACTAATGATCTTATCAGTAGTAATTATTAGCTGGTTGAGTATTCATGCTACACATGATCTGGTGTTCAATAGAAGCCTCTAATGCAAATTCCATGTGATTTTGTTTACATTAATACAATTTTAGGATATGAAAAAAGTATAGTAATTGACTTCAACAATTATGTGTCCAGAAAATTAGTGGTGTTACAGTGAGCTAGTTTCTCAACTTTCCTGAGCTTCAGTTTCTCCACCTGTAAAACTGGGGAATAATAATTATTATTTCTATATAATTTTTAAAAAAAATAATGAATTTTATACAAATATAGACTATATGTATATGTCAAAGATTTAATTTACTCATGAGTTGTTGAGCAAACCAGAAGATTATTACAATTTTAAAGGAGAATACAAAATACCACACAAATATAGAAATCAAGAATATTGAAATGAATATACAAATACATACAATATTAGTTTTTCCCATAGGTGGTAGGGAAGTCATATGTTCTACAGGGAAAACTTATTTGCTTGTCTATGATCAAGAATTATTTTCTGTTGATTTGTCGGAATAATTTTTTTTTTGATTTGGAGTCTCACTCTATCACTTAGACTGGAGTGCAGTGGCCGCTCCTGGCCACTACAGCCTTGACCCACTGGGCTCCGGCAATCCTTCCGCCTCAGCCTTCTGAGTAGCCGAATTACAGGTATGTGCTACCATGCCCGACTGATTTTTTGATTTATTGTAGAGATGAGGTCTCGCCAAGTTGCCCAGGCGGGTCTCAAACCTGCGGGCTCAGGCAATCCACTCACCTCTGCCTCCCAAAGTGCGGGATTACAGGCTGAGCCACCGAGCCTGGCTTGTTTGAATAATTTTTATTGGTGAGTCTATCTTGTTACTTGTTATTGGTCTCTTCAGGTTTTTTATTTCTCTCTGATTCAATGCTAAATTCCACAAAAGTTATAAAGAATTAGTAATAATGTTTCTCAAACTGTTCCAAAATACAGAAGAGAATTCTTCCTAACTCATTTTATGAAGCCCATATTATCCTAATGTAAAAACCAAGCACATATACAACAACAGCAAAAAATAAAACTACAGGCCAATATCCCTGATAAAGATATATCAAAAAAATTAAACAACACATTAAAATGATAATACCATCACAATCAAGTGGGAATGATCCCAGGAATGCAAGGACGGTCAGCATATGCAAATCAGAAATGAAATACACCATATTATCAGAATAAAGAAAAAAAGCCAGCACTCCTTTATGATTAAAAATGCACAACACACTAGGTATAGAAAAAGCATACCTCAACATAAAATAAGCCATATACGACAAACCCATAGCTAGCATCATATTGAAGAGCAAAATCTGAATGCCTTTTCTCTAAGAACTTGAACTAGAGAAGGATACCCACTTTTGTTGCTCCTATTCATCATAATACTGGAAGTCCTAGACAGAGGAATCAGGCAAGAGAAAGAAAATAAGGCATCCAAGCTGTAAAATAAGAAGTCAAATTATCTCTCTTTGCTGATCATATTATTTTATATCTAGAAAAACTTAAAGACTCCACCAACAAATATTTGAAACTGATAAATGAATTTATTAAAATTTTAGAATGAAAATCAGCATGCAAAAATCAGTAGAATTTCTATACACCAGCAACTGACTAGCAAAAAAGAAAGCAAAAATGAATCCAATTTGCAATAGTTACTCAAAAATAAAATATCTAGAAATAAATTTAACAAAAGAGGCAAAAAATTTCAATTAAAACTACAAAAGATTAATGAAAAGAATTGAAAAAGACAAACACAAATAAAAAGACAACCTGTGCTCATGAATTGGAAAAATTAGAATTGTCAAAATGAACATTTTACCCAAAGCAATCTACAGATTTAATTCAATCCCTATCAAAATACCAATGATATTCTTCACAAAAATAGAAAAAAATTCCTGAAATTTGTATGGAACCACTAAAGAGTTTGAATAGCCAAAGCAATCCTGCACACACACAAAAAACAAAACTGGAGGTATCACACTACATGACCTAAAAATATACAACAAAGTTAAAATAACCAGAATGGGATGGTATTACTATAAAAACAGACACATAGGTTAATGGAACAGAATTGAGATCCCAGAAATAAACCCAACTGTTTGTGGCCATTTGTTTTTCAGCAAATGTGCCAAGAACATACACTAGGAAAAAGCCATCTTCTTTAATAAAATGGTACTGGGAAAACTGGAAGTCCTTATGCAGAAGAATCAAACTTAACCCTTAGCTCACCACAAACAAAAACTAATTAAAAAAAGATTAAAGACTTGACCATAAGACCCAAAACTGTAAAACTACTAGAAGAAAATATAAGGGAAATCCTCTAGAACATTGGTACTGGCAAAGATTTCATGGCTAAGACCTCAGAAGCCTAAGAAAAGCAAAAATAGACAAATGGGACTATTTTAAACTAAAAGCTTCTTCACAGCAAAGGAAACAATCAATGGAGTGAAGAGAGAACCGGTTGAGTGGAATCTTTGTAAACTACTGATCCAACAGGGGACTAATATTCAGAATATACAAATAACTTAAAGTACATAACAACAACAACAGTAACAAAACCCAAACATCCCATTACAAAGTGGGCAAAGGATCTGAACAAATGTTTCTCAAGAGAAAGCATACAAATGGCCAACAGGTATGTGAAAAAAATGCTCAACGTCACTAATCATCAGGGAGATGCAAATCAAAGTCACAATGACATAACATATTATTCAGTTAGAATGGCTATTATTAGTAAGACAAAAATGAACAGATATTGGTGAAGGAAAGAAAATAAAACTTTTATACATCATTGGTGGGGATGCAAATTAATATAGCCATTGTGGAAAACATTATGGAGGCTTCTCAAAAAGCTACAAATAGAATTACAATATGAGTCAGCAATCTCACTACTGGTTATTTACACAAAGGAAAGGAAATCAGTATATTAAAGGGATAACTGAGCTTGCATGTTTATTTTGGCACTATTCACAATAGCAAAGATATAGAATCAACCTAAGTGTCCATCAATGAATGAATAGATAAAGAAAATGTGGTATATTTACACAATGGACTAGTATTCAGTCATAACAGAGAATAAAACTGTGTTATTTGCAATAATATGGATGGAACCCGAGGTCCTTATGTTAAGTTAAATAAACCAGGCAAAGAAAAACAAATATTACATGTTCTCACTCATATGTGGGAGCTAAAAGTAAATCTTATAAAGGTAGAGAGTAAAATGGTAGTTGCTAGAAGTTTGGAAGGGGGTAAGAAGATGAAGAGAGGTTAGTTACTAATTACATAGAGTATGTTTAAATGTTTGATAGTAGACTAGAGTGGTTATGGTTAACAACAATGTACTGTACGTTTCAAAATAGCCAGCAGTGATGACTTAAAATCTTTTCATACAAAAAAAGGATAAATGCTCATAGTGATAGATATCATTAACACCCTGACTTGATTATTACACAGCCTATGCATGTAAAAATATGTTACATGTACCCCATAAATATATACAAATATTATGTATTCATAAAGCACTTAAAAACTATTTCCATTTCAATCAGTTATCTACAATTTAAAGTGGTGTATAAAGCTCACTCAATGAAAGGCACAGATCTGATAGAGTTAGATAACTAGGACGGATGTGCCCTAGAAAATGCTAGTCGTTCATTGAGTACTCCCACGAATAATTTTTGTTGCATTTTAAAGTTTTTTTAAAAATTTAATTTAATTTAATTTTAGTTTTGTTTTAAAGATGTAGGGTACAGTTCAGCATTCAACAACAAGGGTTGATGAGGTGTGCCCCCCAAAAAAGTTTTTTTAAAAAACAATTCTTTTCTAAATACCAAATTTAAGAGGTTATTGAGAAGTTTATAGCAAAATTACATAGTGATTTTTCATTTTAATCATATATGTATATACACATTCAAATACAGTAGATTTGGGATCTTTTAAAGTGCATCTTTTGTAATTATAACTATTAACACATGAAACAAAAATTCATATCAATTCATTCAGAGAGCTGATATCAAGATTCAGTCTAATATTATATTTAGGCTGTTTGCTGATTGAGTGTAAAAGCCTTGGCTAAAAATGGATCTTGGTATTATGATTCATCCTATAGAAGAGAGTATAGTAAGTGACCCAAAACAAAGTGAGTCAATGCTCCATTTGGCAAGCAGTCGCAAACATATTCAAAGGCTCATTAGGTTTTGACACTTCTGTCTTTTGCATGAACAATTGACACTTTAGAATTATCAGGCTTATAACATTTTTTTAATCATCAAGAATTTTCTTATTTTGACTACAAACTGGAATAGTAAAAGAGAAATAGAAATGCCTCAAAATAAGGGCTTACACTTCACTGACCTGAACCCAGAGATATCAGATGTGGAACAGTTGTCACACTAGGTCTCTCTTCTAAAAATAAAAAAGAGAGTTGGCATGGATGAGGAACTGAGGAAGAAATCCAGTGGGCAAAATCAAGGCTCTGGACTAAGACTGTTTATGAGGGAGAAAGGACTTGATTCAGTTATTCAATTATGATTTAGGCTGGATAGCCTCCATGTCCCTAGATTCATTCTTTGACCTACTCTCTCTTTGGAGAGCCTACCCTTGGGAGCTGATTCCCATGGAATACAGCACCTTGGCTGTGCAGTTCCTTGCTCTCTAGCTTTCTGTTGGGTTTGGTCAGTTGGAAATATAAATATTTCTCCCCTCTTCTGCCTATGCTGTAGCTCTGTATCAATTTATGACTGCCAGCTCTGGTAACATTTTTCTCCCTTTGCTTACCTCTACAGATCCAGTCATGGTAATAACTTCTGATTGTTGACAGTCCCCAAGTCCCTTATCTCTTATTATTCCCTTTACTTCTGAAAATAGTCTAAACTTCAGAAAACAGTTTCCACATTAAATTCTCTTCATAATCCTAGCTGAATGTGTTTTTTGCCTTTTCCCAGGACCCTGATGAATTCACGAAAGGATAATGGCAATAATCAATTATTGAGAAATAACTGTATCCTTGACAGTTATACAGCTTGCATATTAATCATTTAATCCTTAAAATTCTAAGAGGTAAAAATTGCTATGACATTTTACAGACAAGGAAACTGAGGCACAGAAAATTTTAATGACTTACCTGGAGAACTCCAACTAAAAAGAAGTCATATTGTTAATGAGAATACTGCATTTCATAATTACCTTAAAATTCAAACTACCTTTTTTATTTATTTATTTTTTTGAGTTGGAGTCTCACTCTGTCACCCAGACTGGAGTGCCGCTCCTGGCCACTGCAGCCTTGACCTGCTGGGCTCCGGCGATCCTTCCGCCCCAGCCTTCCAAGTAGCTGGAACTACAGGCATGCGCTACCACACCCGGCTAATTTTTGATTTATAGTAGAGATGAGATCTCGCCAAGTTGCCCAGGCGAGTCTCGAATCCGCGGGCTCAGGCAATCCACTCACCTTAGCCTCCCAAGTTGTGGGATTACAGGCTGAGCCACCAAGCCCGGCTCAAACTACCTTTTAAAAACATAATTTTTGCAAGTATTTTTCTCTTCTAAATAGTCATGTACTCCCATTATAAATTATTTTATACTTCTTGAATGAGGATCAAGTATGTGCTGTTCTACCTGTCTTTGATTGCATAAATCATCTCATTTTGTCCAGCTTATAACACTTCAAGTTACAGAACTCATAACATTATCGCATTTATTACAAACTAGGAGAGCATTAATCATAGATGACCATAAAGGATAGAGAAATTAACAATAAAGTTGGCTGGAAATTGCATTAATCATGTGAAACCTTGAAGTTATCAGATTACAAAAGGACTGCTTTCTTGCTAATACAAGTCAATAAAACTGTGGTAGAGTAGGAAGATCAAATAAAACGAATGTTATTCTTTAAGACGAATCTACTCAATTACATAGTGCAGATGTATACCAGGCTCTTTTCTAGGCAGTTTATATATGCCACATTATTTAGTCTTCCTGACGACCCCTCAGGTTATGCACAATCGTCCATTTCTCACATATGGAAACAGAGATTTCCTAACATTACCAGAGTCACATGGCTATTAAAAAGGAGAACTAGAATTTGGACCGTGGTGTGTTTGATACTGAAATTTTACTGATTCCAATTTAAGAAAAATAAATTATCATAAATATTTGCTTGGAGGTTGGTTAGGTTACATTTCAATTCTTTAGTGTTAATGTTTGACTTTATTTGAACTGCTTGTCCCCTAGGCCTAGGCCTGTCCAAGTCAATATCCTTTTGTGGCCTTTGGAGTTGAGACCTCTGCTCCAGAGATAGCTTCTAAAAACCTGCAATACAGTATCAGTAAGAGGTATGCCGTTTTACAGTCTTGGATTTATTAACTATTGGTAGGTTTTTCCAACACTGGTATAAGATACCCCTGCCTAGGCCTAAAAAATATAAAACACATTGGCTTTAAATACAAGCGTGTATTTATTATGTAGAACCTCGTATGCTCTTTTATTTTGATCATTTTGAAGTATAAGGTTTGCTGGTGGCTGTTTACTACAATGTGACTGTTAGGAGCAGTCAAATCAGCTGGAAAAAAGCCATGTGTCTACATATTTCTCAGTAAAATGTAAGTGAATTTTGGTGCATTTTATTAGATTTTTCTCTCATATTGTCATAATTAAAAACATACCCTTGTGTATACTATAAAAATTTCCTGCTTCATATTTTGAAATGAATTTTCAAAAGCTAACCCCCATTTCCATGAGCAAAGAAGTGGCCAAAGAAGTGCCGTTAGGGAGGAAATTTGCTAAAGCAGAGAATAGTTCATCATCTTTGTTTTAAAGCAATATATGATAAGAAAGAAATGGCCAAAGAAGTGCCGTTAGGGAGGAAATTTGCTAAAGCAGAGGATAATTCATAATCTTCGTTTTAAAGTAATATATGATAAGTCTTGCAGGCTCTAGATTATGTGGTGTTTCTCTTCTTAACTTTGCTCCTTTTTATTTTATTTTGGTTTCATCATATTTTGCTGACTTCAAATGTGGATGAATTCTAAAATTATGTCCTTGGCTATTTACTCTTCTTTTTGCACTTCTTTCTTAATTTTTTTATCATGTCATCAAGTATATATCAAAAATGCCTGCCACAAGTAAAGGCTTCCCTTTCATTGATATATCTCAAACACCACATTTCTTTCCCCACTCCAGCTTTCCTTCTGGTCTGACTGTTTTGGCATTGATATCTTATTTTCCCTCAGGTACTCAGACATGAGAACCTGGAATCCAACTTAATCCTTTTCTCTTTCTCTCTCTCCCATATTCAGAGCCCTATACGTTTTTTATTAAACTGTCTTGGCTCCTGCCTTTCCCTCGTTTCTGTTTTCATTCTAATTTAGGTATCCTTAGCCTTATATAAACTATAAATAAGACTTTTTTCTTATTTTGAATATCACGTAGAAATGGAAGCCCTAATTTCCTAATCAGGAGATACATGACCTAGTCTATTGTGTCCCCTAGAAGTTCTTCCAGGTTTATTCTCTCTAATCATTACTCTTGTTATTTCCCTTATTTGTGCTCTCTTAGCATTTAATGCACATTCCCATCTTGCAAGCAATTGCCACATGTTTTGTGGTGGGTAGATGCAGGAGTGGGACGGGCCCCTTCCACTCTCCTACCCACCACAGTGAGTTCTTCAAAGGCATATCATGACTTACTCATTGTTGTTTCTCCAATGTCAAGCATGGTGCCTGGCATAGAGAACTCAAAAATGTTTTAAAAATTAAATCCACAAATATGAAATTGGATTAGATTTCTCTTTAAGAAACAGTATCTTTCCCAGGAAAATTGGCTAGGCTGCGCTGCAGGAGTCCTGCTCCTGCAAAGTTCAGAGATTCCTGGAGGTGAGATGGCATCAGTGACTAGAGGGGAGAAAGAAGGGGAAGGGAGAAAGTGAACTCCTGTTTAAGAGCAGAAGCCGTTTATTGAGTGTTATCCAAGAGCTTTTATCCCCAAACTCTGCAAAGTTATCATCACAGAAACTCTTGCTGCTATGGTTACACATAAGGTAGTATGTGCTTTTCACATGAACAGGTCCAGGTGCACACAAGACACCCCCACTCTCAAGCAGATGTATTTTTCAAACATGAAGAAGAACATGAAAAAGAACAACCACAAATTGTCTTTTTGTTTCTTATCCAGTTTCTATGTACCCTTAATTGTTTACAGTTACATAACATCATTCAATGCTTGCACTCGAAACCAACATAATGATATATTACCTTTTACTATTCTATGCTAATTCAGACTAGTTTCTATAAAACAGTTGCCGCTATTGTTACACTCTCCTAGCACCAGCTGGCCTAATTCAAACTTCACTGGCCCCCCTAAATCAAACTGAACTAACCACACTTCTATAATAAAATGGTTACTTAAATTTTCTTTAATCTATGTAAACTATTTTCTAAAACCTATATCTATACATTTCTAAAATCACATGAAGAGAACCTGTGACTTGCACGAAGGCTCTTCAATGGGACTCAAAGTTAAACTTAATAAATTGTTTAAAAACAAAAACCATAAACCACGGAAAATGGGAACAATAGACTCCCAAGTTTAGCTGTGTACGTTCCAGCCTCAGAGTTTTCTGTTAGAACCAGCAGGAGACTTTCCTGGTTGCAGTGCCAAGTGGAAAAGGAGGGAGGGAATGGGGTCAACAGTTCCCGAACGCATCCTAGTGGTCTCGGGGTCAATGGCCCTTCCTGATCCCTAATGCTCAGTGGGTCTCCATGGCCGGCTCCCAACACTAGGTTTTCTGGGCTATTTTCTTTTCTTTTCTTTTTTTTTTTGAGTTGGAGTCTCACTCTGCCGCTCCTGGCCACTGTAGCCTCAACCTGCTGGGCTCCGGTGATCCTTCCGCCTCAGCCTTCCCAGTAGCCGGAATTACAGGCATGCGCTACCATGGCCAGCTGATTTTTGGTTTATTGTAGAGATGAGGTCTCGCTGCCCAGGTGGGTCTCGAACATGCGGGCTCAGGCAATCCACTCACCTCAGCCTCCCAAAGGCGCGGAATTACAGGTTGATCCACCGAGCCCGGCTGGGCTATTTTCTTATGTTTAATGCGTAGGAAAACACCAAGGGTGAAAACCTAGTAGAACCCAGGTTGAGGAGAAATTTCAATGCTGGTCTGAATAACTTAGCTTCAATAATTTTTAGAGATAGTGTTTTAGATAGATTAATTAGACTGTGCTCTAGTAAATGTCCTAGAAGAAAAAAATATGTTTTAGGGAGGTAATAGAAATATTGAAGTGATTCAAGTGTGAGGTTATGAATCTGGTGTTTTGTAATGCAAGAGGAAATAAAGATGTATTGAAAAAGGGCAATCAAGTCAATGAAAGAAAAAAGTCAAAAATAGAAAAAAATGTTACAAATAAAAATTTGACTCTAAGATTTGATACAGAAAAAGTTAGACATAGGACATTAGAGTTCTCTTTTGAATGAATTCTGAGTCACTTCAGTATGATTGCTGACAGGGTCAACTTCTAGTAAAGTGTAAGAATGAACATTTGAAACTTCTCAAGTCACCTAGATCTTATACCCATGGGTTGCAATCCTTGAGAGAGATTTGGAGACTGAAATTACTTCAACATACTTTTCATCAGAATTCCTTTCCTTCAACTGTTTTCTCTTTCTTGAAAGAATAGAGTGACTTATAGTTTAGCACTTATTTTTATTTTTTCCAAATGCCAAGGTAGTTTGAAGAAAAGAAAAAAAAGAAATAACTTCTATATAAATTCTGTCCCCATAGCAGCTAGAAGTTAGCATTCTGTGATATTTCAGAAATTTAACAATTGTTGACTTTATGAAGTTAGATTGATGATCTTACTTAAAATTCTTCAAGAAATCTTTTCTAACAATTCTTGTCCTTAAGGAATCTCCAGGGGAAGAAAGATCTTAAAAGGATGATTGAACACAATTCCAGAGAGTGAGTTGAAGGGATTCATTCTTCAGGGTGTTATATAACTTTAAAGGATTTGTTAAAAATATAGTTTAAGTCCTGTGCCATGACTGAAATGGGGTCAGAATATATTATCCACTCTGCAGTTTGGAGTTAGAAAAAATGCAATTTCACAATTTTGCTTATAATAAATATGGTGTTTCTCTTGGGGCTCATTTGTTGGGATTGGAGAAGAGAAAGCAGTGAAATAATTAAGTGCAAAATGTAGTGTAAAGCAAGTTGATGTGGCCATTTAAACTATTCCTCTGGATAATGCTTTGTACCTAGATTGAGATCTTTGAGCTCACTAGCTCTCTCTAAGACAGTTTTGCTTTTATAGAGAGGAAAGAGTAGAGTCTGTAGCATAATATATTTTATCACACAGAGGAAGATATGCTGTTTTTGGAGTAATCTTTCTTGATCCCTAGTCATTGTCTATTTGACAGAGCCAACTTCATGATTGTGTACTTGCCTCAGGCTCCATGCTCAGAAAGATTCATACTTGGTTTGATATTCTGCTGTTGCTAATTTGAACTTCGTAATAATTTACATTTGAATTCGTGTTTTTTGAAGCCTTGTTGCCCTGTTCACATAGAGCATCTGCAATGCTTTATAAGCACAGAATTCTAGTGGACCCAAATATTAGTTTTATACTCTGTGTAATAACTTGCCACAAAATTAGCAGTTTATAAATAACAATAGATATTTATTACTGATAGTCTCTGTAGGTCAGGATTCTGGGCATTGCCTAACTGAATCCCATGCTTAAGGCTTCACAAAGCTGAGTTCAAGTTTGACAGGACTTAATTCTTATTTGGAGGCTTGAAGAGGAAAGCATCAGCTTTCAACCTCCCTCATGTTAGAAGAATTCATTTCCTCATGGCAGTAGAATTCCTGGCAGCTTGCTTCTTTAAAGCTTTAAAGAATTGGGGAAAGGAGGAGGGGAGAAAGAGAATAGAGTATTGGCGTAGTGGCCGAAAGTTCAATCCGAGAGACCACCAAGAGCCAATTCCGATGAAAGTTTAAGAGGGTCTTTATTTGCAAGCTCGAGCCTGGACCTCTGTCGACAATCAACGCAGCGGAGTACACCCAGAGGCCCTGACTTCCTAAAGCAGATGGCTTTTATGCTTTTACACAAAGGGAAGAGGAGTTTGGGGGGACTTTCCAGTCTTGTTACCATTTAATTGGGTAGTAACCTCTGGTTGTCAGCTCAATTGTGGAGGATTGGCTAGCTTGACTCAGGGTGACCTTGGCCCACTAGCTGATGAAGTTGCAGAGACATTTGGAAACTTTAGGTGATTTTCCCCTGGCACCTGATTGGTTGTTGCTAAGGGGAAAGTGGGTCAAGGGAAGGGGTTAAAACTTGAACTGGAGCTTTGCAGTTTTTCCCATAACTGAAACTTTAAACAGCTACAAGTTATGTTTTAAAGCAGAAAACTAAAATGGCTGTGCTATTGTCCACAAATCGATTACATATTTATTGGTTTATAGCATGCTCTTAACCTAAGTTTATGGTATGCTGTATTACGGTTCTTTCACTGGAGAGATAAAGAGAGAATCTTCTGATGCTTGAAGTTTCTGACCTCTAGCCCCTCTTTTAAAGGGTTCATCTGATTATGTACAGTAATCAGCCTTTTTATTAACTTAAACCAACTGACTTGGGAATGTTATTACATCTGAAAAGTCCATTCATCTTTGCCATAAAGGTAACATAGTTGTAGGAATAATATCCTGTCACATTAACACATCTTTTTTTTTTTTTTTTTGAGTTGGAGTCTCACTCTGTTGCCCAGACTGGAGTGCAGTGGCTGCTCCCGGCCACTGCAGCCTCGACCTGCTGGGCTCTGGCGATCCTTCGGCCTCAGCCTTCCGAGTAGCCGGAATTACACGCATGCGCTACCATGCCTGGCTGATTTTTTGATTTATTGTAGAGATGAGGTCTCACCAAGTTGCCCAGGCGGGTCTCAAATTCGCGGGGTCAGGCAATCCATTCATCTCAGCCTCCCAAAGCGCGGGATTACAGGCTGAGCCACTGAGCCCAGCACATTAACACATATTACCACATTCAAGTTTGGGGATTAGACAGGGTATGTACACCAGGAGACAGAAAATTTAGGGATCATATAAGCATTTTACCTACCACAACAATGATATGCAGAAGTTTAATAAGACTCAAAGTGAGTACACAGTAAGCATGTTAATGTTCTCACATGAATAAATGGAGATGCTAATAGTCCCAAAGGTCATACTTTCTGTTTAAAATAAACCTTAATTTGAATGTGGAAATAAGTCAATGGACTCTAAGAGACACAAGTGCCCAAAAAACCTTATCATGTCTCTTATTACTTCTCTATACTGAAAATGACGAAAGAGAAGGAAAAGGAGAGAGTGCAACCTACAGTTCCTTTTATTTTGTCTTTCTTCTTTATCAATAAGCCAATAATAAAGAATATAGGTAGAAAGTGCATGCATCAAGAAATGAAATAAAAACAGTTGTGTTAGTTTTGTAAAAACTTTCCACTTTTCCAAAAATAATATAATATGTATTCATATACAAGTTGCACAAAAAGAGTGATAAAATTGGTAACTCAAAAATCATAAGCTCTTATATTGCATATTGGATAATATAAAGATGAGTGGCAAAATTTATACCAATGATTTTAATTATAATGTCCTTAGAATAACATAACATAGTCAATAAAAACACCTTAACAAGTTGAGAGAAAGATTAAGGAAGGAAGAAATAAGCTTTACATATTAGTGGTCTTAATGACACTTTTTCTGTGCCTTGGGACCCACATTTTCATTTTTCACTGGGTTTCCAGATTATATAGCCTATTCTGTGGTTGGATATTGGTTGCTGCTAGCCTCCGGAAACATCTGTGACTCATAGAATATTGGTCTTTTTTTTTTCTTTTTCTTATTTAGTACTCTGAATGAGATTCCCTGTCTGATTTGGCTTCAACTCTGCTTATTCTGGTGCTACATACTCTTCTGAGACTGGAATGTGATCATTTTCAGAGTTCAAAGAGTTCTCTCTGCCTTTATTGTTATCATTTATCTGGCTATTTCTCCTCTTGAATTCCCTTTTTCTGTTCCACTTATTTATGTATGTTCTTATACCAATATTACACAGTTTCCCATCTATGGTTTTGTAGCATTTCCTAATATGTGGTAAGTTAAGTAACCATTTGCATTTTATAGCTGACTTTGCTGTTTCTGGACTTTTTTTCTCAACATATATTTTAGACAAGATTTAAAGTTCCTTAACAAACATTCAAAGAATAATTAATGCAAATGCTTCTGAAATTCTTCTCCAAAATAAAAACTACATGAAAGAAATAAAGCAATTGACAAAGTTCAACATTCTTTCGTGGTAATATCTTTCAATAAAATGGGAAGAGAAGGAAATTTCTTCATCATCATAAAGCTCATCATTACAATAAATGAGAAACAATTATAAGCTTTTTCTCTAAGATTTGGTACAAGGCAAGAATGCCCAATCTCACCACTTCTTTTTAAACATTGTACTGGTAACACTAGCAAGAGAAATCAGGCAAGGAAAAAAAGGCACACAAATTGAAAAGGAATAAATAAAATTTCCTTAGATGACAGTGTCCAACATGTAGAAAACACTAACAGTTCCAAAAACAAAACAAAACAAAAGCCAAAACAAACAAACAAACAAACAAACCGCTAGGCGTGATAGGTAAATTCAGTAAAGTAGCAGAATAAAAAATTGACATGAAAACAGTTCCTTTTCTTTACAACAATAAAAACACATCCAAAAAAGAAGTAAAGAAAATAATTCCAGTTACAATAGTATCACAAAGAACAAATCAAAATAAATTTAACAAAGGAATTGAAAGATCTCTACATTAAAATTCTAACACATTGACAAAAAAAATTGAAGACACAGATAAATGGAAAAATATCCCATAATTATAGATTGGAATAATTATTATTGTAAAAATGTTCATGTTACTCAAACCAATATACAGACTAAATGTAATCTCTATCAAAATCTCAATAATATTATTTACAGAAATAAAAAAATAAAATTCATGTGGGACCGCAAAAGATCCTGAATAACTGAAGCATAAAGCTAAAGGCATTGCACTAGAGGTAGACACTGATTTCAAAATATATTATAAAGACATAGTAATCAAAGCAGTATTATAGTGGCATAAAAATAAACATAAATCGATACGACAGAATTAACAGCCTAGAAAAAAAGTTCTTGAATCTGTGACCAAGTGATCCTTGGATAGGGTGCCAAAAACACACAAAAAGGTAATCTCTTCAATAAATGTTGCTGGGAAAACTGAATATCCACATGCAGAAGAATTAAATTGAACCTTATCTCACAATGTATACAAAAATCAACTCAAAATGGGTTAAAGATTTAAACATAAGACATGAAACTGTGAAACTACTAGAAGAACACAGAGGCAAAAAACTCCATAACCTTGATTTGGGCAATGATGTTTTGAATATGACCACAAAAACACAGGCAATAAAAGGAAAAGTAGACTAGTGAAAGCATATCATATTAAAAACTTTTGCACAGTAAAGTACACAATTTAGAGTGAAAGACGGACTATGCAATGGAATAAAATATTTTGCAAACCATATATATGATAAGGAGTTAATAACCAAAATATATAAAGAACTCAAACAACTCAACCGTCAAAACAAAACAAAAACCTAATTAAAAAATGAGCAAAGGACCTAAATAGACGTTTTTTTAAAAGAAGATATAAAAATGAACAAGCATTAGGTATATGAAAAGATGTTCAGCATCACTAATCATAGGGAAATGCAAATTAAAACCCCAATGAGAGATTGCCTTACCTTGTATCAAAAAACAAAAGAAAACAATGATGTGGTGAAAAAGAAACCGTTGTGCGCTGTTGACAGAAATGTAAATTGA
Source organism: Cephalopachus bancanus (assembly GCA_027257055.1). NCBI lineage: Eukaryota > Metazoa > Chordata > Mammalia > Primates > Tarsiidae > Cephalopachus > Cephalopachus bancanus. The sequence continues at coordinate 645,329 of JAPVLO010000581.1, read as the reverse complement.
TATAGCCATTATGGCAAACAGTAGAGGGAGTCACTGAAAAATTAAAAATAGAGTACCATATGACCCAGAAATCCCTCTGCTGGCTATATACCCAAAGAAAATGAAATCAGCACCTTGTAGAACTGTCTGAGCTCCCATGTTCATTGCACCATTATTCGCAACAGCAAAGACATGGAAACAGCCTGTGTTCATCAAGGGATGAATGGATAAATAAATCATAGTGTATTATGTGCAGTGAAATATTACTCAGCATTAAATATGGAGTTACTGCAACATGAATGAACCTGGCAACATGAATGAACCTGGCAACATGAATGAAACTGGAGGATATTAAGCTAGATGGGATAAACAATATATAAAAAGATAAGTATTGCATAATCTTAGTGTAGTTTTTAAAAAAGAAGTCAATTACTGTACATAGAAACATAGAGTAGAATAATGATTACCAAGGGTGTAGGGGGAAAAATAGAAACATACAGATTATATTAATAGGCTGCAAAATTGAATTATGCAGGATGAATAAATCTAGAGATTGAATGTACAGCATGAGAACTATAGTCAATAATACTGTTTTATATACTGAAAATGTGCTAAAAGAGTAGATTTTAGGTGCTCTTAACACACACACAATACATCATGTTGTATACCTTAAATATATACAACAAAATATAAAATTTCTCAAAAATCCAATTGTAATGTTTACTGGGATTTTATTGAATTGACACATTAATTTGGAGTTAATTTGATCTTCAAAAGAGCTTGGAATGTCTTTCCATTTACTCCAGTCATTTGCTGTGTATACTTTTCTGTGAATATCTTTCAAAGTATTGTCATTTCTACATATTAGGGATTGGATTTTTGGTGAGGATGGTGGAATCTGTTATAACAACTATTTTTTTTGTTGTTTTTGAGTTGGAGTTGCACTCCGTGCCCAGGCTGGAGTGCAGTGGCATGCTCATGGTCACCCCAGCGTCGATCTGTTGGACTCAGGCAATCCTTCCGCCTCAGCCTTCCAAGTAGCTGGAACTACAGGCGTGGGCTACCATGCCTGGCTAATTTTTTTGATTTATTGTAGAGACAAGGTTTTGCCATGTTGTCCAGGCTAGTCTCTAACCCATGGGCTAAGACAATCCTCTTACCTCGGTCTCCCAAAGTGCTGGGATTACAGGCTTGAGCTCTGTGTCCCACGCATAAAAACTATTAAAGATATTTTATCCTCTTTAGTTAGTAGCCTGCGTGTAAAAATTGCTTTCAATGTCTGGATTTTTCTAGATTGTAAAAACCTTCCGTGTACTCCAAAAAAAAGCAAAAAACCCCAAAAAACAAAAAAAGAAAAACCCAAACAAACAAACAAAAAAACAAAAAAAAGAGAAGTCCAATATATTACATTAACTGGGATTGTCTGTAAAATCACGGGTTATATTAGAATTATCATGTTATTATTTAGTTTAAATTATAGAGACAGAATCATATTCTTGACATCTTGTAATAGAGTTGAGAGTGTATGTAATTTTATTTTTTAAATAGAGTTCACTGACATCAGTGAAAATAAATACAAATATTTTATATATATATATACATATATATATATATATATATATATATATATATATATGTAATGTTTTCCAATTTAACCAACTACTTCTGAAACATGCTGCACTCTGCATAATGGACTATGTTACAAAAGTAGAATCACATATATAAAATATAAGAATATATATGTGTGAATAAATATATATATGCCTATTCATGATATGATATAATTTCTAAATCAATTTTGCTAATTTTTTGGAAAATATTTATTCTCTGATTAATACTAAATTTTTTTAGCTAAAGTTTTATTCTTGATACAGATTTTACTGATACAATTAACAATTTAAAAGTTGATATTTTTTTTTACATTTTTTATTTTAAAGATGTGGGATACAATTCAGGGTTAGGTATACAAGTGTTCATTATGCTGGTACCCTTGTTGATGAGGTATGTTCCCTACCTCTCCTGGCAGTTTCTCACTGCTGCCAATCCTACCCCTGCCTCCCCTGGCAGTTTCCAACCACTGCCAATCCCTTTCTTAACAGTATTATAATTGTTCAAAGTCCGCTTATGAGTGAGAATATGTGGTATTCAGGTCTTTGTTTCTGTGATAGGTCACTCAGTATTATAGACTCTCAGTCCTTCCAAGTTACTTCGAAGCTCACAATTTTGTCCTTCTTTATGGCTGTGTAATAGTCCATTGTGTATATACCACATTTTTTAAATCTAGTCCTCTTCCGATGGACAGCACAGTTGGTTCCATGTTTTTGCTATCATAAATCAGGCTGCAATAAGCATGCACATTCAGGTTTCTTTTTCATAGAGTGATTTGAGTTCCTCTGGGCATATTCCCAGGAGGAGGATTGTGGGGTCATATGGAAGGTAAATTTTTAGATGTTTTAGGAATCGCTTCACTGTTTTCCACAAGGTATAGAAAATTAAACAAACATACACTTTACTCATCATGTAACATTATTCTTCTTAAGAAATTAATAGCCAAGAAAAGGATGAAAAACTGTGATATCATCTTGAGAATCAACTGATTTGAAAAGCTGATTAATGTTGCTATTACACATTCTATTTTAGAAATATTTTCAGACTTCATCAAATGTCAAAATAGAGAGATGCTTGTCTTTAATCTCCTATCACACATTTTGGCTGCCATAGCAGCAAGAAATGAGCTGACATCAGTTTGTGTGATAGACCAGTGTTATCTTAAAATATATTTTAAAATGTGAATTATAAGTAGTGTATGATGTAGTTTCTAATTTTGTGCAGTTAAGACTAACAGGGTGTGTTTTTTGTGAATTTTCTTGGTTTGAGGTTAGTGTCCTTAATTTCTGTTGCCTCGGAGAAACTTCCCATTAGCGTCTGCAATTTATTTTTATTCTTTGTCCAATGATCTAGAGGTGTAGTCATTGTTGAACATTAAGTGATAAAGCATGAATGTCCTTGTATTATATTAACGTAATTCTCCCTTCCCCCATCTATACCTCTTATATTATGTTACTTAAATTATTGAATACATTTAGTCACAAAATTATAGATTTTAGGTTTGAGACAAAGTTGGGTATTGGTATTCAATTAAGTAATTTTCAGACTTTTCAGTTTGTAGTGTGTGCTGGAGAGGTATTAAGCCCAGGAAGAACTGGGCACTATATTCTGTTCCACTGAACCCTCTTGAATAGGTGTTTCTTTACCTCAGTCAATAATTAAAAATATTTCTTTGAAGTCCCTTTAGGATTGAAGCATGTTCAAGAAATTTCTTCATCAAGTCCATGGTGTACTAACAAATTTGCTATGGTTTTCATGAAGCCTCATAGAACGAATGGACAATGGAGTGTGTTGATTCTAGGTAACTCTGTGGGTTTCAAGATACTCCCAAAGAGTTTTTGCTTATATGAAGCTGGTCATCTTCTGAGCGGCCAAAAATTGTGTCATTTGTGGTCAGATTTATTCTTTTTCCTTATATCCTTAATTAAGAGTATAATGAGTAATTTGTCCTATAATTTAGTTGCAATGCTGTACTTTACTACTCTCTAGGATTTATAATGATGTCTGTGAAGTAGTTTTCTATTTCTACTTTATCACCATTCACTCAGAAGAATTAAAACTTTATTTTGTTAAAATATTTAAAGAACAAACAAGTACACAAAAACTTCCTTCATTCTATATCAGGTAACATATTGAATGTGGAGCCCTGTGCTAGGCTTGAGGATGAGATATGACATGGTCCCTGACTGTTTATAGTTTAAGAGGAGCATTAGAAAAGTGTTTGTCTTTGATATTTATTTATTTTATAGGTGATTCTACTTTTGTGACATATAGCCTATTATGCAGAGTACAATATGTTTCAGAAGTAGTTGGTTAGATTGGAGAACATTATAGCATTTGAAGGTGCTTATTGTAGTTCAGCATGCTCATAAGTTTGAACCCAATATAGAATCTGAATATGCTGTATTTTTTGGCCAACAGTTTTAAAAATATTTGATTTGAATATCTTTGGTTGAGGAACATACTCTTCTGTTTTACAGGCTTTACCACTCCCAGCTCTCTTGTGCACTTGCTGATTTTTAATTCCTGCCTTGTCCTGCAGCATTTGAGGTTGCTACTTTCAGTATACAGTGAAAATGTCAATGAAAATTACAAAATTATAGAATTTTCTGCTTGAGAGTTATCAGTGACCTTATAATTGCAAAGTAAATTAACAAGGAGCAGAATAAATTATATTCTTCAAAGCTAATATGCAATCAGATGTATAAATATAACTATACCAGCAGGTTGTGCCATGTTCATTCTGATTAGGCACTGCATTTATTCTCGTGTTTGGTGTTTATGTTGTTGTTATAGTTGTTACATATTTAGGGTATCAACACTTATTGACATGATTTTTTTGTCACAAATCCTGTGTGTGTGTGTGTTTCATCTATTGCAAGTACCCTGCATACCTGCAGACCACGTGTTCTATGAGACAGAGCCCTTTAACATCAGCAAGCTCCTTGTTTAACTTTGCTTCCTGCATTAACAAATGACTTTTTGTTCAAGGATGACAAGAGATCAATTAAGGAGAAAGAAGAATGTTAAACCAAGATGGAAAAGGCCCACCCTAATTGAAGAATGATGAACAAGATTCTGGTCAATGAATTATAACCTCATTTTAAAATTCATTCATCCATTTGATAATTAATTCTGATGGCATCTTACATAATCATCAGAGGCTTTCCTGTAAAGTACATGAAGGTAAATGAACTTCTACTTCAAGCTTGACATCTATCTTTGGCTCACTGTTGAAGAACACATTATAATGAAAGCAACAGACAGGATGCCTGATCACTCACGTTTGGTGAAAGAAGTAAGCAAGATTAATAGCACTGCTGTGTAATAACGTAATTTTAAAACATGAAACATTGTGTCCTCTACTCTTGAAAGAGCTCTTTAATCCTGTGGAGTTAGAAATACTTTATTTTTATTTTTGTGATTAGAAAAATATTAAATTCTCGTTTGAATATGATTCATAACTTTAGTAAAAGTAGAGGAAAGGGAGTAATAAAATTTTTGTTACTGAGATGAGTTTGTTGTTGAAGTCGCCACTGCACTTGGTTAGGTTTCATGAATAAATTGTGACAACGGAGGGCTTCACTTTCAGAATGTTATGCTGACCCATAAATAAGAGTTGGGAACTGATCCAAGGGAGTGTTCTTTCATCCCATATAGAAATATATATTGAAGCCTCTTAAGTCAGTCCCCACTGCTTACAGAATTTCCTGCAGTAACATAAGTCTCTCAGGGAGTACAGAGCTCTTTGTGGTCACTTGTCATCAGTTAGACTCAGGGAACTAAGTATTGTGCTGACTTCCCTAAGGAGTACTACCAAAAGTTAAGTCTTAGTCCTAATAAGAAGTTCAGAAACACTCCAAATGTTTCAATCATAGAAACCTGTTTTCTTTAACCCTCTAAACCAAAGTGTTTAGACAAATTTAAGCATTCACTTTTCTTAGTATTTGAATAAGTTCCTTTCTTTTTGGATTATGGATAGTAATATATAGAATTCAAAGTGTGATCATCTAGTTTGCTACTTCTGCAGGGACAAGTCTGTTTCAGGTAGGTGCCAGTGGCCTTCATCTAGATGCCAAGGTAATGGACGTGATGGTCAGTAAATTCACTAAACTAGACCTGTCTCAGCGGGTCATGCTCCTAACATTCATCTAAACATGGGATTTGCGCTGGATCTTCAGCAAGCTCCAGACAAACAGCGTGGGCACTTTGGTGCAGTTTCTCTCTTCTCACAGATTTTGATCTTATCAGAGTATCTTGTCTACTTTAATTACCAGAAGTGGGAGACTTATTTTTTCATCAGCTCATTAACTTCTGACTTCTTAGTAAGATAAAATGCTGTCACACTAGAGAAAACATATTTTTTATTGTTAGCAATTGCTGACAAATAAAAGCTTGTGCTTGTTTTCCCAAAACAATATATTCAACACTAAAATAAACTTGACAACTCAAAACTTCCATTTCTTCTTTTCTTAAGGCAAGATATTCACAAACAAACATTTGTTACATAAACATACTTGACAACTGGCAACTCCCGTTTCCTCAGTTCTGAAAGCAGAGCACAGTAATCACAAACAAAAGTTGTAAAGAAAATCCCCATACGTTCATTTGAGGTCTAAGTATTGCCTTGCATGCTAGAGACAGATAACAGATTGAATCAGCAGAGAAGGGAAAAAGGATATTAGTGTAAAAGGACAGGGGTTTTTCTGTTCTTTGAAATTTTAAAAATTCTTGACAACCCAGAATTATCTTTGATCATTTATTTTTCTGTTTAGTTCTATCCTTGTAACATTAATTATCTCTGCTATTGTCTGTCTCTTACCTTTTTAATGTGATGTTTTAATATTTAATGTTGAGATATGCTTTTGGAAAGATGGTTCCAAGCTCCAGTTATAAAATTATCATGCACAGTATAGTGAATCATGTGGCTGAATCTCAAGACATTTAATAGAAAATGTATTCATAGCCGGGCTCGGTGGCTTAGCCTGTAATCCCGTGCTTTGGGAGGCTGAGGTGAGTGGATTGCCTGAGCCCACGGGTTCGAGACTCATCTGGGTAATTTGGTGAGACCCCATCTCTACAATAAATCAAAAAAATCAGCCGGGCGTGGTAGTGCATGCCTGTAATTCGGCTACTCTGAAGGCTGAGGCGGAAGGATCGCCAGAGCCCAGCAGGTCGAGGCTGCGTTGGCTGGGAGCTGCCACTGCACTCCAGTCTGGGCGACAGAGTGAGACTCCAACTCAAAAAAAAAAAAAAAAACGAAAAGAAAAGAAAAAAAGAAAACGTATTCATGATATAAAAGCAATAACAAGACAAAAAACCTGACAAATGGCTTTCACTGAGAACAAATATGAAAGATTCCTTATTTTTCATTCCTTGCTTAAAAAGAACCTAATAATTTAAGACAGATATAGAGACATACCTATATTTGTGATATATATATTTATTAACTTAATAATTTAAAATAGAAATGAAGGCATATATTGTATACTGAAGTATAAGTGAAAAACTCATGTAGTCCAAATCAGGGCCTTCTAACACATAGCACAATGTTGGTTCCTCTTTTGCAGTGTTTTGTCCTATTATCTCCAGAGCCACCAATTGAATCTAAAATCTAAATTCTGAATGTAATGGAAACCATTAATTGCTATCATTTTCATCATTTTATTTTCATGGCAAGTAATATTGATATCAGTTATTGCTATTCTACTAGGAAATTCTAAATGTTTCTTGTAAATGAAACTTCACATAATAAGAAATTAAATCATATGAAACAAAATTTTGACTTTTGAATGTGTGACCACTCAGTGCTGTGGATGGTAATTTTTCCTTATGATTCTACAGGTAGCTAATTTATTTATTTTTTATATATTTGACCTGTTGAAGGGCCCTGCATCCTTTTCTGAGCATCATTAAATATATTTGTGAGGTCATTAATCTAAAAATTTAAAGCTGCTTGATACTTTTGTTTCATTTGCTTGTAACTCCACAGAAATAAACCACAATTTTCTATCACTTATCTTGGTACTTTCTGTATTCATGGCCTTATATAGGTTTTTCTCTTCGCCTAAACCCCTGCTATTGCTCTTTCACACTTCAGCATTCATGTTAGTGACTTATGATCACTGTAATCTCGCCAGTCTTCCATTCTAGTGACCTTGATTTATTCATTCACTGTATAGAGCTGTCATCACTCAGATTTGATATACCAAATATCTGAAACTTTGAAGTTTCATTTCTTACCACTCTTATCTCCTAACTCCATCACTTCCTTTGCTTCCTTGGGTGCATGATGACATCCTTCCCTCCACCTCTGTGACTATTTTCAAGATATTTCCTTTCTGTCATTATTTGTTGCTTCCATCTGTGTATTCTGAACTCAGATACTCTATAGTTGTTCTTATTAACTAAAGAAATCACTGGTATACAGTTCTAGCTTAAAATTATCTCCTGAATCACAAACATATATTTCTATCATGTTTTCTGGATTTCTCAAATACACTTTCAAATAAAAAATCCTCCATATGTCTTCTCTGTCTTGTTTTCTTTATTCTACTTATTGTCACTTAGAAGAGAAAACTTACCATGTCCATTTCTCTCATCCTCTCTCATAACATTATTCAGTCTTCAAGATTTGCTAATTCTACTTCCTATGAATATATCAAACTTATACCCTTAAAAAAATTCCTACAGCATTTCTTAGCTTAGTAGCTCACAGTCTCTCACCTGGTGAATTTTAACAGCTTTCCAGAAATAGTTTTCTTGTTTCCCTTTTCTTTATATATACTCCAACGAATTTCCCCAGTCCAATTTTATCCTTTCCATGCTAAAAATCCTTTACTAGTTCCATACTGCATACAGAATATTGTTCAAACTTTGCTTGTGACATTAAAATCCATTGGTTATAAATCCTATTTTTCAAGTGTTTTATTTCAATTTTCTACTAGTCAACCTCAAACACTTTTCACATTTTAAATGAATTCTGTGATTTTTGTTGTCCAATGCTTGTTGAATTTTTTTCTTATTCTGAAAATCCCCACATCATCAACACTCATAAAATAATACTACCAACTTTTCACACTTCACTTATATATTTTGCCTTTCTGAAAAACTTTACTCAGTACACCTAGGCAAAAATAAAATCTCCTTCACCTGGAATATTTGACTTATTCCTTTTTGAAAATGCATATCACATTTTACTGTACTTTTTTGGGATCTCAGATTTAACCAAATTGAACAGATATTTATTGAACATATACTATGTGTTGGAAACTGGAATATATCAGTGAACAATGTAAAAATTCCTGCTCCTCTGGGTGGGGGAGGTGAAAAATAAGTAACATACATTAGAAATAAGTTAATGTGATAGTATGTTAGAAAATGATAAATATTGGGAGGCTGAGGTGAGTGGATTGCCTGAGCCCGCGGGTTCGAGACCCGCCTGGGCAGCAAGACCTCATCTCTACCATAAATCAAAAAAATCATCCGGGCGTGGTAGTGCATGCCTGTAATTCCAGCTACTAGGAAGGCTGAGGCGGAAGGATCGCCGGAACCCAGCACGTCGAGGCTGTGGTGGCTGGGAGCGGCCACTGCACTCCAGTCTGGGCGACAGAGTGAGACTCCAACTCAAAAAAAAAAAAGAAAATAATAAATGTTGTGGAAAAGAGAAGACCGAGACCAGGGCAAAGGGAGTCAGGAATTCTGGAGTGGTACTGAGGTGGCAGGTTGAATTTGAAATAGTATGAATAAGCTAGACCTCACTGAGGAGATAATTTGAGCAAAACCATGAAGAAGATGAAAGGATTTGCTATGTGGCAATCTGGAAATTGAACTCTTAGAGAAGGGGAACAAAAGAGTGCAGTGTCCCAGTTTTGATTGTGCTTGGCTTATGGCAAGAGGGAGAAAACTAGAGGATGAAGTTAGAGAGGTAGCAGGGTGATATCATGTAAGGACTTACAGGCCATCAGGGACTTTGACGTTTGTTCTAAATGAAATGGAAAGCCGTTGGAGGGTTTTAAGTAGAGGGTTGACAGTTACTATCTGACTTAAGTTTTGCAAGGAGAATTTGGCTGCTGAGTTGAGAACAGACAGGAAAGGAACAACAGGGATAAAAAGATATCCATGCTAAAAATGATACAGAATGAAACTAGGGTGGTAGCAGTGGGTGAGATCAGATGTAGGCAGTTTCTGATTATATCCTGAGGTTAAAGCCAATAGAATTTGCTGGTATTTTGGAAGTGTGGTGTGAAGGAAAGGAAGAAATCGAAGATCACGCTAACAATTTTGATCTGAGCAATCATAAGTATCAAATTGTTTTAAACAGAGAAAGGAAAAGTTGTGAATAGAGCAAGTTTGGAGGGTAAAATTACCAGCTCAATTTTGAACATGGTAACTTTGAGGTATCTATTAGATTGCCAAGTAAAGTGTTGAGATGATTATTGAATATACTAGTCTGGAATTCGGGAAAGAGATCTGAGACATGCATACGTACATTTATGGGTAAGCACACACACATAATTTATAGCCATGAAATTAAGTGAAATCACCAAGTATATGAGTGTTTTAAAAGAAGAGATTTTGTGGCTCTTCTATTTTAAGAGATCATCGAGAAGAAAAAGAATGATCACAGTAAATTGAGAAAAATAATAAGTGATGTTGGAGAAAAACAAAAAGAATATTGTCTTGGATATCAAATGAAGTACATTGAGAAAGAGCAAGTTATTCATTCCATCAAGTGTGGCAGAGAGGTAACATAAGATAAAGACTAACAATGAGTGTTGAATGTACTAATGTGGAAGTCACAAGGAAAATAGTGTAGAAATAGCAATGAGAACAAGAAGTTAATTCCTGACTGGGAACAGTGATTAATGCCTGTGATGCCAGCACCTTCCTGGCTGGGGCAGAAAGATTGCTTGAGGCCAGGAGTTCAAGAACAAGAAGTATCTCCAAAATCTTTAAGGACAGTGGGGAAAAAAATATAATATTTGTAAGTCCTGGAAGGGAAAGATTATTGCAAGAGGATAACCAGATTTTCATTAGAGCCATAAAATGAAGAGAACATTCAGAAATATTCAGATAGGGATTTTGATAAAAATGAATGGTGAATTTCAGAGGATATAGTGGAAGAGTTTTAGAAGTTAGGAATAAACATGTGAATGCATGTCTATTGTAGCACTATTTATAATACCAAAAATGTGGAATCAATCCAGATGCCCATCACAAGTGACTGGATAAAGAAAATGTGGTGCATATACATGATGGAATATTATGCAGCCATTAAGAAGAACAAAATCATGACCTTCACAGCAATTTGGATAAAGCTGGAGACCATGATACTAAGTATACTTTTACAAGAACAAAGAACTGAATACCACATGTTCTCACTCATAATTGGACCCTGATCACTGGTCAACACTTAGCACAGTGTGGGACTGGCAGATGCTGGACACTGCTAGGGGGTGGGTTGGGAGCAAGTAGGAAGGGTGGCATGTGGCAACAAACTGGGTACCTGGACCACTATCGGGGAAGATACAGCCAGCTAGAAGCCCAAACTTCAACAACATGCAACCTATTTATATAGTCAGTCACCAAATGTACCCTACAGCTCTAAAATTAAAAAAAAAAAATAAAATAAGGAAGTTAAAGAGGACGTGGAGGAAAGAATTAGGGAGTCTGATTTGCATCTCATAGTATGGATTAGAATGCAGGCAATGGATACTCTGACTTCTTGAGGTAGCATTGTAAAAGATAAAGGAATAATGAGATTAGTCCTGCTGGAACTAACACAGATTGTGACTAGGATATGAGTTTTGGAAATAGAGAGTGGTTTAATTTGGGGGCTTCTTGTTGGTTAGTCAAGATGATATTTGATGTCATCTTGAGATTTTGTCTTAGTCTCATTATACAGACTTCCTCTTGATCTTCGACAGAGGAAGTAGAAGCCTTAGAGGAGGCATGGTCTCAGATCCAGTCATTTAGTTGAAGAATGGAACTTACACCAAATGTGGAGGCTCCAGCTTACATTTTTATTAGATTGGTATCTTTGGGGAAGCTGATAATTACTCTGTGCTGTCCTCCTGTTAGCTCCTGGTGGCAGCTGTAAAAGGTCTCCGGGTGGTTAGATTAAACAGTGACCACATCTATGCTGGTTCAGCTGAGTGTAGCTGACTGATTAGATGACATGACATTCTAAATCTGTTTGCGTGGGGCTGAGGTGTCTCTCTGGAGAGGAGTCATGCCAAGGGAAAAAAGGAGCTGGACAAAGTAAGCTAGGTACAATAACAAAACTGGGTACTAAAAGAGAGGGTTATAAATAACAATTGAAAGAACCACATTGCCTGTGTGAGAGATCACAGTGCTTGTCAGAGACTGCAGAATATCAGTACTACCTGAGAGGAACAGAATAGAGCAGGTGGGAGACACCATTGCAGAAAGATTTGTTGGCAAGATGGAGCGGTACAAAATCCAGTAAGAATTCGTGAAATTAAAGTTATTGCCAATACTGTGAACCCCATTAACTACCGAAAGACTTGTGGGGTCAGGATATATTTGTGTTTCATAGTAATGAGGGTGCATGTCTTGTGTGCTCTGCTGGATTATAAACTCAGAGGGAAAAAGCTATTTTTATATTCTCCATTGCATACAGTTTAACACATTTGTTGAATTTGGTTACATAAAATGATTAGAAATACCTTCTTATACCAAGGCCTGGTGCTGTAGATGCTTTATCAGAGTTCAAAATTCTCCCATAACAATTTGAGTCAAAGAGGAAGAAGAAAAGTATACCAAGTTATTATGTTCATGGGACAAGTAGCCTTACAGACTGATTCAACTATTTTTTTCCTATAAAAATATATTCTGGTTTTACAAAAAATTTCAAATAAATGGTTACAGAATATGTCCCTATCCTTGTTTCACATCTTAAACAACATTTTCCAGTATAATATGATAAAGTTATGAACATCAGGTTAGTGATAACCAAACATCAGAGACAACTAGTGGATATCCTTAAGAATTTCATGCTGACAGGCTATACACACAGTGACCAAGATAAAAGACAGCAAAAAAGTAGAATAAATCAATAAAACAACCAAATAAATATAGATAAGAAAGAAGCAAATACATAAGCGTATGACACTTGACTTAGAAATTTGAAGAAATAAAAAAAAAAAGACAATCTAAGGATAGCAACAAAGGAAGCAAGTAGAGACTTTCTTTCTCTTTAGGACTTGATTTAAAATTCACATTAGCTAAGAATCTCCTTGACCACTTCATCTAAATTTGTTCCCATTTTATTTTCTAGGGGCTCAGACTACAGCTTTGCACCTTATGTTTGTTTACTTGTTTGTGGTCTATTTCCTTCACTAAATGGAAATCTTTATAAGAATAGAAGCCATGCTGTACTTTCTTTCATTGTTGTGTCCTAACAACAAAACACAATGCCTGGTGCATAGTAAGCACAAAGGGTGGTTGAATAAATTAATGAATGAAGAATTAAAAGAAAGAACAGAAAGAAAATGTGTTATAAAGTCAAGATTTTCCATACTGAGTTAGTAACAAAGACAATCCCAAAGGAAATTTGTTCAAATATTGTTAAACTTTTCTGTGCCAGGACTAAACACTGATTCCGTTGGGATTACCCAAGGATTTCTGATAGGTTGTTAGTAGAAAAGTACACTTATTTATAGCACTTAGGATATGAGAGTATCTGGGACCCTGCTGGGTATAACAGAGATAATCTTGAGTTACATAAATAACCCTAATATCATAGTCCTTGTGACACAAAATGTTCTGTAGTATAGGTATTAATGCAAATAAATTTTATTTAAAATAAATAATTGGTGAATTATACTGGTCTAATTTTCCCCCAAACTAGAATAACCTGAGAATTTCTGATAAGTTGTTAGTGAGAAAACTACACTTATACCACCCAAAAGTCACAATTTCCAGATAAGTTAGTTGACAAACATCACTCCTGTGAAATCTTTTATTGCTTCAACATGATCTCATTGTTTCAATTATGGGATTGCATGTTTTATAAGTGAATGTCATGGTCACTTCGAACACTCTAGTTTTTAACTCTGACCTACTCTGTTGAATCTGCAGGAGGGGAACGGTGTGTGGGCAATTAGGTGTCAGATCAAGTCTTTCTTCTTTCTTCAGTTGCAAAGTGGTAACCTTTGGCAGTTGAAATGGTTGAAAATGCACAGGGCTCAGCCATGAGCCTCTACATGTTGTGTGTTTCTCCTCACATTGTGACAATATCTTTTCCTCCTCCAGAAGAAAAGCAAAAATCCTAGATTCTGCATTCAGGTAGTTTGATTGAAAACAGAGTAATCATAAGTCGCTGATTTATAATTCTTCCTTTGGCATATTTATAATAGTTTGCCCTTTTCATCTCAAGAGTATTCTGGACTGGATTATAAATTAGGCCAAATAGGGAGTTGTCTCTCAAGAGATTGCTCTGGTTTTCAAAATCTGAAATTGAATTGTTAATCAGTATTTAATCTGAGTAGGCCTTGTGAAAGTAAACACAAAGAAACCCCAATGCAGACCACCAGCAATCATATTTGGCAAAACTTTTAAAGCAGATTTCTAAATATTCATGACTGAGAAGTTTGCTCTGACTGCTGGTGGAAGCCAGAACTTATGGGTAATATATGTGGACAACTGCTAAGTGGGCTTAGAGGTTTCCTGACAATCTTAGAGATAATTCCTCAGACTCTCTAAATTTGTAAATCTTTATGCCATATATATCCTGCTAATAAAAAAGTTCAAGTAGATTGTGAAGTTTAACCTTAGATTTCTGCTAGCAAAGTAAACCCTACAGTATCTTACCTTATATCATTATTATAATATTAACCATTACCCTCCCTGAATGTACAGAATGAAAATAGGGCTGATGAATGAGGAAGGCTGTTGTTCTGGGGTACGTGTAACCCATGTGTGTTTGAGAAGGCATTGTCCTTCAGCAGACACTGGGTACTTGTTTGGGCACAACCCTCGTCTTCCGTTCATTTCTTCAGATCGGGAGAAAGCAATTCGGCAGAAAAGTAGTTACCTTATCCTACTTTTTCTGTTAACTTAATTTTTTTGTATGACCTGTTGACTTCATAATACAGCAAAAATATTTCTTTATACTTCTTTACCATTACTGATGTTAAAGATCAGTTCATTTATGTCTGTCTCATGAACTGGTATAGGCACATGACTTTCCAAAGATTCACATTTTTGACTAAAGGCTCATGCTGCCTGTGTATATTGTCACACCATAAATTAAGCAGATTTTACCTTTCATCAAAATTTTCTTTTTCCCTGGATGAGTAAGTAGGGCACTGGCAGAAATTATTTCAAGAATCTTTTTTTTTTTCTTATTTTCAGCTGGAACAAATATGGATAGTAAGCTTCAAAGAAGCAGGAATCATGCCTATTTTCTCCAGTATTTATACTTAGCCCTGGTTAAATGTCTTGCACATGATAGGTGCTCAGCTAATATTTATTCAATGAATGAAGTGTCTGGCTGTTCTAAAAATCACAGCTCCAGGCCACAGTCATATCCTACACACCAGCCTTTAATAGGTTTACATTTAGTTTTTTAAACTTCTAGTTTTAAAATGAGAATGGTATTTTCTTAAACCATATTACAAGAGTTATTAATACTTTCTATTCCATTATGGGTAAAGAAAATCAAGATCACATATGGGTAAGGATGGTGAGTGATTTGCTCTCTTATTTGTTAGCTAATGTGATTCAAATTCTTGATTCAGCAAACTGTTATATTCCAAGGGCCTTCATAGTCATTCAATGAGATTTACTTTCAGATTTATGAAAATTATGATGCAAGTATTTACTATGAATACCGGCAGAGTGTTTCATTAATGGGTCTCTGGCCCAGATAGGAGAGATAATAACAAAAACCAGCTGGTAATGTTACATTATAAAATCTAACTTTTGTTATGGCACCAAGATGCAATAGATGATATATATAAAGAAAAGGTGCTATATTGATATTAAAAAATCAAAGTTTTTATACTTTTGGTTTTTAGACCCCCTCCGGCCAGGGACAGGTCAATTGTATAAAAAGATCAAGGAAAGAAAAAAGAGATTTGTGAAATCTTTCCTTGATTCCCACTTCTCCTTGATAAAGAGGAAGTGAAGGTGATGCTACTTCAGTGGGACGACTCAGAAAACGTAAGATGTATCTACTGGACTAGTTGAGAGACTGTTATCATCAGTTAGTAGCAACAGGGCAGAGAAAGAAGACTAGACAATTTCAGATGTAACCTCACTCTTAGGGATAGTTATGCAAAAAATATATGCTTCCTGTGCACCAACGATAGTCCTCACAGGAAAAACAGAACTGGTAGAGTCATTTATAATTTTGCACAAAATAATCCCTCAGAGAACCTGAGCATTCCAACAAGGGGTGTTACCTGGTATAGGCTGTCATATTGCAGGAATTGTAGTCAAAGAGACTTAGCATGAAATGAAAGGAGTTTTTCTGGAAAGTTCACAAAGGTTCTGATGAGACAGAGTCAGTAGCCATACTTCTGTTTCTTAGAGGTTCCCATTGCCAGATGATATCTGTGCACACGATGTGACTGCCCTTGACCCCAAGCCCTGTTCCTATCATGCATTTAACCCTGTGAAGGTCAGAAACTGCAGTTAGCAGAAAAGCAGATATGCAAAATGGAGAAAGATGATGAAGACTCTCTTTGTTTCTCCTCCTTTCCATTTGTAAGTGACTAACTTTCAGTATTAACCTGAGAAGAAAGTTGAATTTGGGTTTTATCCAGGGCTGGACAATTTTAGTTAGAGATCCAAGACAGCTTTGGGGTTTTAAAGTAACTAGAGGATCTACTAGAGAAAGAATTTAAAGTAAACAGGGACCTACTAAGAGGAAGAATTTCATTTAAGGGCAGGAAAAATTTTTCCTTTACTGAACAAATTTTAGAGGTACAATAGGAAACCAGAAAAAGTTGTACTTTGATTACATACTGCAAGGCATGTAATTACATCTTGCAAGTCGTGTAATCAAAGGCCAGTTTTTCTGTTATACGAGTTTAAATTAAAAAGGAGGAATTTTGGAAATAGTTTATAATTGGAACTAATGTCAGGAAATGTAGATGTGACTTACACAGAGAGATAACCAAGAATTGGAAAGTTATCAATAACCTCACCTACTTTCTACCAAATCATTTTTCTCTGTATCTCTGCTTTATGCTTCAATATCTACAGATCAGCTTTCTCTGTTTTTTTCCATGTGCCAGCTGCAGTTAGATATATAGGTTTTCTCAGTCTAAGTACCAAAGAAATTAACTGGTGCTTCTCTATTCCATGACAAATTTCTGTTAGGTAGAGAATTTTCTGGGCCTATCTTGACTTTTATGTCTATCTCTTGTAAATACAAGCTATGTGATTCTAACATGACTGTAGGGACCTATCATTGTGAATGAGCAATAGATTATCTGGAAATAGGGGCACTTGCTGGTCAGGAATTTCACTTTTGTTTCCTACAAAGACATGTAGTAATAAGACCACAGGAAGAATTCTGGGAGCTCAGATATTAGCAGTTTATCCCAAATATAAGTGTATTGGGTTTTGTAGATTAAAATAACCCAAGAAGTATCAATGTTTATATGCATATAATATTTCTATACATGTTGTATAACATTTTCTGCCAATTAAACATCTCAATACAATGTATTGAGAAGTGTGCTTATCCTGCATTTCAGATATATCTGTGACTTCTGGGACAGGACCACACACCAACCAGATATTATCTGAGAAATTTTACTCAAATGTGCCTGAATTGATGTATAATCTTACTCAATTTGTCCATCTTGCTACATTTCATGAATATAATCTTCTGCTCGCAATAGTAAATATTTTAAACTGAGGGGAATTAAAGCTGGAATTTTAGGAGGGCCAGTATAACTAGGGTTCTCACAAAAGAATATTGGAGAGGAGAGGGGAGTATTAGAGAGAGGGAGGGAGGAGAGAGAGAGAGAGAGAGAGAGAGAGAGAGAGAGAGAGAGAGAGAGAGAGGATGCAAACATCTGTGAAAGTCCCCAAGGTATTCAGCTGACTACTCAAGGTTGAAAAAATAACTATCAAAAAAGAGCAGTGAGATCAATCCCCTGAGTTTACACAAGGCAAGTACTGGTATTCTCATCAGACAGGGAAGGGGGTAGGGTACTCAGAAGATGTTTATTGCCTTATTAGTAATGCCAAACTAGCTCTAGATTAAGGCTGCTTTGGTCTCCCCTAACAAATTTAGAAGAAATCCTTACAAAAATCAAACTATTTCAAAGTAATTTGTTTCTCAGAACAGAGATTAGAAATATATATATATTTAAATATAAGAATAGCCAGATCCCGACAAGGTAAAATACACAACTCTGTTTTGCCACTCACTGTGTAGCATATTCCTTGCTCCTAAAGGATTACATCCTAACTTTATTATTTCCAGATTGTAAAATCTCTATTACTAGACCAAACTGTACAACATCTCCAACAATTATCTTTGTCTTGGAAAGAATAGTCACCAATAAATTTTTCACCATTTCTGGCACTTCTTTCAAGACATGTTCCTCATTGCTTCATAAACACAGTTGCCCCATAAGCTCCTCTCTGGAACACAGTTGGTCAGTGAGTGTTTTCTTTTGTATTTGTTTTGTATTGGCCTTTTCTCACAGTGTCTGCCCTAGCATTTTAATTTTTGGACCATTTTGAGCTTCTTTTCCACTGTCTCAGTTGTTATGACATTTCTAGTTTTCCTGGTGTGGGTCATTGCTGTTTCCAGACTTTCAAGAGCCATCCGAGCAGTGTGTTAGCACCATCTCCCAAGGTTCTTGCCAGTTTATTATATCCTGTGTCATAAGTGAGTGACCCCATATTGATGAAACCTCCCTAATCCAACTTTATGCTCCACACTCCTGCTCCAGCACCCTTGGGATCTAGTCCCTACTGGCTCCTGCTAAATATGCTCTGTAACAACTCCTGCATCCCTCTTCTCCTTGAGCAGACACAGTATGTCTTTGACTGGGTTATGCTGTAATTTGACCCTACTTATTAGTCCTGCCACCAGGAGTGAAGGTGGAATAGAATTGGAGGAAGGCATGTGTTTCCTTTCATCTGCCTCATGAAGGGCAGATGGCTAAGCTTTAAGGGAGGATAGTGAGCCACTTGTGCAGAGCTAGAGAGTTCAGTAGAATCTGAAGGTTCAAGATTCTTGAGTATCTCTACCCAGATGTTCCTGTTTCAAGTCCCAGGGTCCCATGAGGGGGACATACTAGTTTGGGTGAACAATTCAACTTATTTTCTCTGGACTTCTGCTTTCCTTATACATTTAGTGTTGGACCTGATCTTAAGCTATTTCTGTTTTCTGACTGCAGTAGATGAGAATCTTTTTATATACCTCCAAGGAGACCTTCTGACTTTTATAATTTTCCTTAAATTTGAGATTAATACCCTTCAGAGTGCCATTGAATTTCTACAATGCATCTGTGATAGCCAGCAACAGTTGTCTGATTCTATAGTTCCTTATAATTACTTTTTCCCCTAAGCCTTTCAGATGCCTAAGATACTGCTCTTTCCAGTGTTTTCTGACACACGGATGTCCCAATTTACTATAGGTAAAAGTTTTATTAATTTCACCACTAAAGCATGTCAGGAATAGTCAGTATTATAGTTACCAGTAGTGAAGAAGGGATCATCATTATCAGCTTTTGAAAATTGCCTTTGTAATTTGCGTCCTAAGAGCACCTGTAATACCAACTCTCTGAGGTTGGATTCCCTGGGAAATGGCCTGAGATGGATATGTGATAGTGGGAGAATATTAAGGAACACTCTTGTATACAACACTTATAAGGGAACAAGAGAAGCAGTATTGGGCTGAGGGAGGAATTGAATTCTATTACAGTTGCAACAGACTTCAGCCAAATCCTTAGGATGCTCTGCACCTGAAATGGTCTTTCAGCGTTGTCCCAAACTGAGGCAAGAATGCCCAGCCTTTGGTTTCTTGCAGTGATCAATAGCTTGAGGCAAGCTGTCTTTTGGGAACAAGTGTTGTTGCCACTCAACTTTCTGCACCTGATGGTACTTCTTGCGTGGGACTCAGCTGTGAGCCATTCACAACAAGCACACCAATGGAAGAATGAGGACTTTGGTCTTGAAGGCAAGATCTTTTGAGGGCAGTACAGAAACCCCTACAAATGTATGTATACTAATACAGTTTATGGTCAACTGTAAAGAACAAATCAAACATGGAACCATTAAGTAGTATGCCTTGAAAGAACTTTAAAATCACATTAAGTTCTGTATGCTTGGTTTTCAGATTTAAAAAACAGAGGTGCAGGTGAGTGCTTTGCTAAGGGGCACAGGAGATGCTGATGCTTGGTCTAGACTCCAGGTCCTCTGCCTGTGGCCCAGAGTTCTTTCACTTTTAGAATTGGTCAGGTTCTAGAGAACTATAATATTATAAATTGCTTCACATAGTTGAATTTTTTAGAATTGAGTCTCTACTGTAACATGCTGTAGATGTCAACTTAATCTCCGTGGTTTACCTGTGAAAACGGTTTCTTCTTTCTCACTCATCTTCTAGAGGCACTGTTGCTTTTTGTAGCACTAGGATATTAAATATTAAATAGATTGAGGTGTTAAGCTTCAGCAGGAGATTGGTTATATATAATATACTGTAATTTTTTGTAGGACGTTTTTGGGGGGTAAAGTTTCTTTTTGCGGTCTGACTTCATAAACAACAGTTACCTAGATAAAAGTAAAGGATCAATAGCAAATGGACCAAGTTCTGTTCCTCTGATACTGATTCTTCTTTGGACCACCACAAGGTGGGACATTAAGCAAATTCTAGTTAAGGCATGCTCCCTTCATGGGGCTACACTTGTTTTACCTGAAAGCCTGTTTTAAATTTACCTGCTTTCAACAGAGAGGGAATTTTTTCATGCTCTAGGGAAGGCTTCGGATCTTTGACCTCACAGCCTGCTATTTCTCTTGCCAGTTTGGTCTTTCCTGAAAGAAAGAAATCCCTCTGAAATGCAATTTCTGCTTCTTCTTTTTTTTTTTTTTGAGTTGGAGTCTCACTCTGTCGCCCAGACTGGAGTGCAGTGGCCGCTTCCGGCCACCGCAGCCTCGACCTGCTGGGCTCCGGCGATCCTTCCGCCTCAGCCTTCCCAGTAGCCGGAATTACAGGCGTGCACTACCACGCCCAGCTCATTTTTTGATTTATTGTAGAGATGAGGTCTCGCTGCCCAGGCGGGTCTCGAACCCGCGGGCTCAAACAATCCACTCACCTCAGCCTCCCAAAGGCGCGGGATAACAGGCTGAGCCACCGAGCCCGGCTCAATTTCTGCTTCTTAGCTGAAATGGTTCCAATCTGACAATTTGACAGTTACGTTCAGTAATCCTTTATTACATTTTTATAATGTGCTAGGTATTGTGCTACACCTAGGCAAATATCTAGAGAAATAATTACATTATTAAGTGATACGTATTATGGAGATATACACAGGGATGTAGGTTCACAGAGGAAGCTCAGGAATAACTTTTTATGTAACTGCAGGGGTTAGACAAAAAGCTGTGGTTATTATCTTCAGATGACTGAAGTTAACATGTGTATGAAGTGGTCATCTAGTTCTCCTAATTAGCATGCTAAGCAGGAATGATTTATAATACTAGCTAGTAAATACCATGAACTATGAAAGAAGGGGATACAGAAGGTGAATTTCTTTGCAGTGCTTCGGGGATCAGGGAGCTGAGTGTTGAGTAAGGCAGGCACTTGGCAGAGACACGTTAGTGGCAGTAAGGAGAAACAAATGGAATGACTAAATAAGACCATCTGCTTTAGACTGCAATCCACCTGAGTTATGGGAATGGTCTAAAAGTGAAAAGACAATCCTGGAATGAAGGATAAACTTACCCACATTACAGTTATGCCTGAGGCCAACCCTGCTTAGTTTAATTTGACAATTTCCTAGAACATATGCTATGCAACATTACCTAAATCACCTTTGGAGTTTAGAGAAAATGTTAATGTTTGTTAAAGTGATGATTATTATACACTTAGCATGCATTTCTATAGAGACTGCTTTTAATCAGGATAGTGTTTCAGTTTGTCAAACAGACATTTTAAAATATCCTGCTATTAGAGTATTTACATTTGTTTGAATTAGTATCAAATGTCAATTTCACTCCCCAGGAAATCACAAAATATAACATTTTGTATTTTAAAATAAAATAGTATTTTAGAACACATCATCCTCAGCAAACTGTATATGGAGTCATGTTTGCTTTTGTCAGAGCAGGTAATTTACTTTATATGGAGGAACGTGGGGTGAGGAAAAGAGAAGTGAGAGAGAGAGAGAGAGGTAGGAGATACTTCTGCATCTTTCACCTTGTGCTGCTCCTTCCTTTCCAGATGCACCTTTATTATTTTTTTCCTTTTCTTCAATTTTTTTTATTTTGAAAAATTATATAGAACATCTGAATATCTTCTAGACTTTCAAGTTGTTACTACTTTGCACATTCACTTTACACACATGCACAGCTTCTGTGCCCTTTCTCTCTCTTTAGTTTTCTCTCAGTATTATTGTGGACTCATAGGTTAAACAAAATTCATTGTGTTATCCATTACTGTCACATTTGTTTTTGATGCTTCAAAGAGTTACAAACAATATGCTCACACACATATACAGTTATTTTTTCTAGATAATTTGGAAGTTGTATATATCATGATACTTCATTTTAGACAACTCCTAAAAATAAGGGCATCCTCCTATTTAATTGCTGGAGAACTATGAGACCGTGATTACAGTTGTGAAAATTAACATAAATTAGATATTATTCAATACACAGTCCATATCTAAATTAACCCAATTGTCCCTAAAATACTTTTTATAGCTGCTATTTGCTATTTGCAGAGGGAGAAGAGGCACAGACCCAGGATCAAATCAAAGTTCACAGATATTATTAGGCTATTTTGTTTTTTTAGGTTTATCTTTAGCCAATCCTCTGGACTTTTTTCTTTTCTACATCAGACTTTTTTTAAGAACCTGGATGAGTTGCCGTATAGAAAGTTGCTTATTCTGGATTTGTCTGGTTGTTTCCTCATGATTAGCTTTAGATTGAACATTTTTGACAATTTGCTGCATAGCACTGTAAATGTTACATATGTAGAATTATATATATTATACTGTATTGTATAGAAAGCACTTAATCTCAGGCTGTATTAAATAATAAGTACTGATAAAACTATTATTACTTAAAGTGTTGAACACTATATTTGTTTATTTGAAATTCACAAATTATCTGTGAGCTAATACTATGTCACTATAAATTTCCTGTTTTTCCAAACTATTTTGCTCAATAATTTTAGCATTCATTCATGATTCTTCCATGGGTCCATTATTACACTGGGATTTTCAAAATACTTTCTATCATTTCTTCTACTGTTGTTTGTAGAAGGATTTCAGTTAATAAGAGTTTTCCCTATTTTTTTGTTCCTCCCTGTTTCTATCTCTCAGTATCATTATAGACTCAGACTTAAAAAAATTGAACATGTTGTCTATTGCTGTCCTAGTTACTTTTGATACTCCAAAAAGTTACTAATTTGGCTATTAGGATCCTTGTCAAACTGGTTATCGTGTCATTTTGATGTGATCCCATTAGTTTTTGAGTACTTCCTTATATCTGGCACAGATGTTTTAGAATCTTCTCATACTTTTTCTGCTCAGACCTGGAATCAGGTATTTACCTAAGACCACTGATATTTTTTCTTTTGGGGAATTTATTTAGAAAACAAATTCTGCATGGTGCTCACCGCTACAAGGGTATTATTGTCTCTAGGTTTTTCTAGTAGATAGAGCAAGAAAACATACCTATACTTCCAAGTCAAATTCAGTACCACCAGGTTGGAGAAAGATTTATTGTGAAGCTAGTGAGATAATTTTAAGGTTCTATACCTAATTTTACACTTTAAATTTTCTTTAAGGAGAGTATTCAAAATTGTATAGGCTTCAAATTCCTGTAAAATATATCTATCTTTATACCCCTGCATTCCAGCACAAGATCTTTCTCATATTCTGCAATTCCATATTTTTAATCTGTTTTATACAGAGAAAACTCTGATACCCAAAAAGATCAATATATTAACTCATTTGCTTTATCCTATATGTAAAATAGTTTCAGAATTATTACTTGAATTTCAGTCTTACTTGAATTTTACTTTGTGTGGTTATCAGTTTGATAACATATTCATTTCATTTATATGTTTGTTTAATTTTAGGCTGCTTTTCATTATCTTATATTAATTATTCTAATTTTGTAAAATATATATATACATGTCTGAAAACTCAAAGTGGTAAAAATGGAAATATCACATTCCTATCCTGTTCCCTCCAATCTGTTCCCACCCATCTTCAGGCCTCTGATCAAATGTTGCATTATCCCTGGTTTCTCCTACAGGAGGAACAACCATACTCCCTGTTTCTCTTTATAATATGTAACTTGCTTTATTTTCCTTAATACTACCTATCATTACATGATGTAATGTGCATCTTTTTTGTTCTCTGTCTCTTCAACTAGAATTTTCATGAGGATACTTAGTCTGTTTCATTCACTGCTATATCCCTCACAATTAGAGTAGTTGCTTGCATAGACAAATCATATATGTATTGTATGAATTGCATGAATAACATTTTTATTTATACAGATAGAAGTCACCTTATACAGACTGTGACCAACCTTGCCTTTTTTACACAATACCTCCTGAAAACATCCCACATATATCTCCCCCTCATTTTTTAATGGCTGCATAATATTCCATGGTATGGCTATAGTTTGTATAATCGGTCCTCTAATCAATGGAGAGTTGCTTGTTTCCAGTCTTTTGCTATTTCATACGTGCTGTACTGAACATCCTTTTACATATAGCTATATTAATTTTCATATTTGAAATATTTAAAATATTAATATTCAACAAAAATTGGTATATAATGGAGAAGAAAAAATTTACATCATTTTTTGAATTTTTTAAAAAAATTTATTTTAAAGATTTGGGGTATAATTCAGGGTTAGGTATACAAACATTGATTATGCAGGTACCCTTGTTGATGAGGTGTGTCCCTCCCTCCCCTAGCAGTTTTCCTCAACTGCCAATCCCACCCCCACTCCCATGGCAGTTTCCCAAAATTGCCAAACCCTTTCTTATAGTATTATGATAATTGTTCAAGATCCGCTTATGAGTGAGAACATATGGTACTCTGTTCTTTGTTTCTGTGATAGATCACTGAGTGTGATTGACTCTAAATACATCCAAGTTGCTGCCAGGTCCATATGTTTGTCCTTCCTTATGGCTGCATAATATTCCATTGTGCATACTGCCACATTTTTTTAATCCAGTTCAGCTTTGATGGGCAACATGGTTGGTTCCATTTTTTTGCTATTGTGAATAGAACTGCAACAAACATATGTGTGCAGGTATCTTTTTTGTAGAATAATTTGAGTTCCTCCGGGTATATTCACAATAGGGGAATTGCTGAGTCATATGGATGGTCAGTTTCTAGTTCTTTCAGAAATCGCCACACTGTCTTCCAAAGAGGTTGCACTAGTTTGCATTCCCACCAGCAGTTAGAAGCTGCTTTTCTCTGCCTCCTTGCCAGCATCTGTTGTTTTTTGTTTGATTAATGATGGCCATTCTTATTGCAGTTAGGTGATATCTCAACGTGGTTTTGATTTGCATTTTTCTGATGATGCATGAGGCTGAGCACTTTTTCACGTGTCTGTTGGCTGCCTGTGTATCTTCTTTTAAGAAGTGTCTGTTCATGACTTTTGCCCACTTTTGAATGGGGCTGTTTGTTTTTTTTTTCCTTTTGGCATGTTTGAGTTCCTTGTAGCTCCTAGAAGTTAGGCCTTTGTCAGATATACAGTTGGCAAATATTTTTTTCCCATTCTGTGGTCTGTCTCCCTGCTCTTTTAATGGTTTATTTTGCTTTGCAGAAGCTCATCAGTTTGATGAGGTCCGCACTTGCCTATCTTATTTCTTATGGTATGGGCACTTAGGGTTCTGATCAGGAATTGTACATCTATTTTAAGGAATAAATATGATTTCAAAGACATCTCCTATTTATGGCAATCCCTTTTTTTTTTTTTTTTGAGTTGGAGTCTCACTCTGTCACCCAGACTGGAGTGCAGTGGCTGCTCCCGGCCACCACAGCCTCAACCTGCTGGGCTCTGGCGATCCTTCCGCCTCAGCCTTCCAAGTAGCCGGAATTACAGGTGCACACTACCACGCCCGGCTAATTTTTTGATTTTATTGTAGAGATGGGGTCTCACCTGCCCAGGGTGGGTCTCAAACCCCCGGGCTCAGGCAATCCACTCACCTCAGCCTCCCAAAGGCATGGGATTACAGGCTGAGCCACCGAGCCTGGCTGGCAATCTCTTTATATTAAGATATACTGACTCATAGACATATTTTTGGTTTCGTGCATTTTAGTGTATGTGGATGTAAATGTGAAGAGTAAGATTCAATGATTTCCAAGGTCCAATGTAAGCCAAATAACTTCATGGTACTCTATGCCAGTATGCCCAACCTTTATGATATTAGGGATTTTTTTTGTGGAAAACAATTTTTCCACAGACTGAGGGTGGGTGGGTGGGTGGGTGGGGCAATGGTTTCTGGATGATTCAAGCACATGACATTTGTTGTACACTTTATTTCTATTAAAATATATAATATATAATGAAATAATTATACAACTCACTATTAACAAAACTAGGTTTGGACATACATGGTAAATAAAATAATGGGTGGGCTACATGTGGGCTAAAATTAAAGTGTTAGATTCTGCCATACAAGATAGGATAGACAAGTGGGACCTCATCAAACTGAAAAGCTTTTGCACAGCATGAAAGTGGGGAGACAACCCACAAAATGGGAAAGAAATATTTGCTAATTATGTATCTGACAAAGGTCTAACATCCAGGGTCTACAAGGAACTAAAAAGAACTGAAAGGAAAACAAACAAATATTCCCATCAAGAGGTAGACAAGAGAACATGAATAGACTCTTCTCAAAAGAAGAAGCCAACAGATACATGAAAATATGCTCAGTCTCACTAATTCTCAGAGAAATGCAAATCAAAACTACAATGAAATACCACCGATTTCCAGTAAGGATGGCCTTCATCAATAAATAAATAAATAAATAAAACAATAGATGCTGATGAGGGTGCAGATAAAGGGAAGACTTCTACACTGTAGTTGAGAGTGCAAACTAGTTCAATCTCTATGGAAAGCAGTGTGGAGATTCCTAAAAGAATTAAAAATTAACCTTCCATATGATCTAGCAATACCTCTTCTGGGAATATACCTGGAGGAAAATAAATCATTCTATGAAAAAGACACCTGCACATGCATATTTATAGCGACACAATAGCAAAAACATGGAACCAACCCCACTGCCCATCAAAATTTGATTGGATAAAGAAAATGTGATACATATACATGATGGAGTATGATGCAACCAGAAAGAAGGACAAAATCGCGGACTTCACAGCAAACTGGATGAAGTTAGTGATCATCATACTTAGTGATCTATCACAGAAACAAAGAATTGAAGACTGCATGTTTTCACTTACAAATGAGCCCTGAATGCTAGTCACATTAGCACAAGGAAGGGATTGGCAGTTACTGGCACTGCCAGGGGAGGAAGAGAGGCACATAACAACATGAAGGGTACCTGGTCCTAATCAGGGAAAGGGAGAGCCAGTTGGAGGCCCAAACTTCACCTGCATGCAGCCTACTTGTGTGGTTAACCCTGACTTATACCCCACAACTCTATAATAAAAAATAAGTGTCAGATTCTGACTTAAAGCTTGCTACCAGTTGTTGCTATACTAGTAAAGTACATCAACACACTTGCCACTCACTGATAGGGTATTAATATGAGTTTTCAAGAATTTTATTTATTATGATCTCTGTGCAGTCAAGCTTCACTGCTAGTATTAACCTGTATTTGTAGCCTCTCCCCAGTGCTAGCATCATAGCATCACCAACACAGCTCCACCTCAGATCATCAGGCATTAGATTCTCATAAGGTATGTGCAACCTAGATCCCTTGCATGCACAGTTCACAGTATGGTTCGTGCTCCTATGAGCATCTAATTCCACTGCTGATCTGACAGGAGGAAGAGCTCAGGTGGTAATGCAAGCAATGGTGAGTGATTGCAAATATATATAAAGCTTTGCTGACTTGGCTACTTCTCACATACTGCTGTGTGACCTGATTCCCTGTGTGACCTGATTCCTGACAGGTCATGGACCGGTACCATTATCGGTATATGGCCTGGAAGTTGAGGACCCCTATTCTATGCTCTTTTGGCTTTTGCAGAATACATTAGGCTTGTTTAAATTTTCCTCTTATCTTTTAAACTATTAATATATAAAATATTTGAAATCATTTGAAATAAAGTATTTATACCTACATTTTATATTGTTATTTTTAATTTACCCAGATGTTTATGGCAACAATATTGTTTTTAGTTTTGAAAATAGATTGGAAGAAAAAAATTATAAATTCTCTGTTGAGAGCAATATTTTTTACATAATTAGCTTAGATACTAAAATCCCTTTCTGTGAATAGTTGAAAATAAAATAAACCATGGTATTAATGGCACTGAACTAATGGTATTGAAAGCTTGCAGTGAAGTATTTTAAAGGACATTTGTGGAGACCTTTACTTTTGAAATATTTGCATAGTATTTTTCAAAGAAAGAAAATACTACTAAATGATTCTTAAGATTTCACCATGTTTTAGAATAATCATTTTAGATTTAATTTACAAGTTCATAATTTGGAGAATTGAGAATTGAGAGAATTTTTTATAGCTTTATTGAGAATTTTTTATAGCTTTATTGAGGTATAATTTATACATCATAAATTCACAATTTGAATAAACTTTTAAAAACTTTTTTTTACACTTTTCAGATTAAAAAATCTGGTTATACTATTATACTAATTTTTGCTTTAATTATCATATACTCATAAAATATTTTATCAGCATATAACCATAGCCAAAGTGTATTTTCATGGACTACTAATGGACATAATTCTATCAAGAAAAAGTATGCCTATTTTGTAGTACATCTACTTTCTCTTGTGAAATATGAATTCTGCTTAGCAATATGGCAGTCTCCAGGATTAATTTTTTTGCAGTTTTTCCCCCTGAATTTTAGGCGATATATAGTTTTAACACTTTTATTTTTCTCTCTCATAAGGCTCTCAAAATAATTTAGTTTAATTACATTTCCTTTCTTTGTATTTAAGATAATTATAATTGCATGATATTATTTTTCACTTTCATCCCTAACAATTGACACTGTGTTTGAAATACAGAAAATTAAATAAATAAATATATTTGTAACATAGTTCTATACAGTTTTGTAAATGTCTCAAAGTATTTTGTATTGCTTTAAAATATATTATCTTTCTATTGTATAATTTAGACTGTTTTCTTACATTCTAATTAGAATGTAAACAAATCTACAGGTGCTGTATTTGCTTTAGAAAATTTTTTGTGTATTGGGATAGAAACTATTCCGTGAGTTTCCATTGACTGTAAATTTTGTCTTTAGGCCTGTTTAAAATCTCCACTTTTTTGTATTTGAATAGTCAGAATGAATGTACTGGATAATCAGAAGTTATGTTTTCCTTTTTCCTATAAAGAGGAATTAACCAAGTTAATAATATGGTAAGGTATTACTCCAGACATTAGAAATCACACAAAGGCATGGGAATAGATGATAGTGTTCAGGGAGCTACAGTTACTTTTTTGGGGGAGGCTGAAGTGGAAGAGTATTTGTAGTAGAGTGTAAACAGAACAAGATATAGAAACTTCTTTGCTAGTAGATGGGACACTGCTGAAGATTTTTTGTTGTCGTTTTGTTGGAGTCTCACTCTGTCGCCCAGACTGGAGTGCTGGGCTCCGGCGATCCTTCCGCCTCAGCCTTGCGAGTAGCCGGAATTACAGGCACGCGTTACCACGCCCGGCTGATTTTTTTGATTTATTGTAGAGATGAGATCTCGCCAAGTTGCCCAGGCAGGTCTTGAACCTGCGGGCTCAGGCAATCCACTCACCTTGGCCTCCCAAAGCGTGGGATTACAGGCTGAGCCACCAGCCCGGCCGACTGCTGAAGATTTTAATGAGGGAAGTCATAATGGATAAGTGATTTGGATGGGAATGGAATAAAAGAATCTCAACAAAGCAAATATATTTTTTTTAAAAAGTAAATAAAATTTGAGGAGGGATTGACCTAAGATAGTGATCACTGGTACAGATTAGTACAGTTATCAACATTGGTTCAAGAGCTGATGGGTGTGAGAAATTTTAAGGAGAAAATATTAGGTAGAAAATTTTAAACTCCCTGAGAAGCATCTTTAAAAATATAAATACATTTGAATAACATCCAGTAAGATAATAGACTAAAACCTTAACTGTACCCCACAATTTTAAAATAAAAAATGTTTAAAAAAGATAATAGACTAAGCAATACACATAGGAAACTTTCCTGCTACAATTACATAGAAATACTGGATATAATATAGCAATGTGAAATACATAATTGAGCTTGCAAGATAGGAAGGGAAAAACCAAAGCCATGGCAACACATATGTTAAACACAAATTATGGGAGGCCATCGTTTTAGACTGAGTACCAGCACTAGACTCCAACAAACCAGACCAAACCAAAATGGAGTTGCTCATGCTACATTCCATATAATCAAACTGAAACTTTAAGGAAGCAGACATCCAAAAATAGATAATTTTTTTCCTAAAAACAGGAGATTTATTCCATATGAATCAGCATAAGGAAGTCTCTTCTGCTTGAACACTTACCAAAAAGTAACCTAAATTAACCTTATGTTAATCAATCAACTTTTTAATCTATTGTTCTGTTTCCTTGTTCCCACCCTACAAAACCTATTGCCTGGTGGGAGCTCTCATTCCATTTTGTAGAATGGAATCTGACTTTGATTCCTGAATCATGAATAAAAGTCAATTAGCTCTGTAACTATTTAAGTTGTAATTTTGTCTTTGAACATATGAGTGGTTGCTGTGTTATTCAAAGAAATCTGGGTCCTTAAACTTTTTATCCAACTTACAGTATATATTCACATTCTTTAATGGTAATATAAAGCCATTGACCTAGACAAAATTTAACTCATAGCACTGTGTCAAGGGCAACTGAAGCCCTCATGGTCAACTTGGACTGGTTAAATTGGGAAGAGTTGAAAAACACTACAGAGATGGAGGTACCTAACAAAGAACACAGACAGCTGGTTGCATGGACTTCACTGCAGAAATTTATAAATTGGTGAAATTGTTTCTTTGTGAATATTCCCTTTGGCTCTTTACTTGTTGCTTAAGCAAAGAAAAGGAACAAAGTTTATTGTTCACGAACTGTCTTCAATTTTTTTCCTCCCTGTTTCTTTATTGGTTTTACTTGTAAATAGCATGCTAATAATTAATAGATCTTAAAATTATTCTTTGACATTTTCTAAATTTGTTTTTCATTTGTGAAATGCTATTATGTATGAAAACCAGTTGTACAAGGGAAAATAGGCCTTAAAATACTAAAGATGCTGCAAGGACAATAGTTAGTTCCTTTCTATAAGGACCTTTGTTTTGAGAATTAATGACTAACTGGGTTAATGACCTTAAAATGTTAGGACCATTAATTTTCTCATGTATTCATTAATCTTTCCAAGACTGAAATAATTGGCATTCAAATAAGTAGAAATAGAGGGATCCAATGTTGGGAAGATGTCAGAAATAATGCTTAAAGTAAAAATTATTAAAAAATGCCAAATGTATGTGATGAATTGGTTGGCATTTAAAAAAACCCTGAAAGCAAGTAATTACTGGAGCAAAAAGTGGGGGGGGGGCAAGAAATAGCAAAGATCATCAAAGGGAATAATGGATGGGTAGTTCAGTATCATTCATAGGTGGTAAAAAGTATTTTCAATTAAATTGATAGTAGGAAATAATAGCTCAAATATATTCCTGATGAAAATTTCAGCTAGGTTTGAGTACTGCAAAACTTTTTAATACTGTATGTAACTGAATGCAGATCTTCAAAATACAATGTTACCACTGATAAAATGGGCTGTTTATTATAGGGAGTGATAAAGAATAGGATTCTGGAGAATTTTGTAATAGTGAAGTGTAAATGCTTTTACAGTCTCATTTTTAATTGCACGATGGTAAACTCACATGAATAGTTTTTGTGTGTATGACAGACCCAGAGGAAGGTAGATTCATCTATTGTTAAAACTTCAGACAAATTAGAGAAAATACAGAATTACTATCCTCCCATCCCCTCAAATCTAATTCATAACAACACTGAGATGAAAAAACAAGTATGCTGCTTCCTCTCAGGAAAATATATTGCAAGATGTAGAATAAAATTGTATTAGCATGGAGTCAACATTTTGTGAAATTTGAAAAAAAAAGTTCTTTAGTTAATTTAACTTAAACTGAAACTGTCATTAAAATATGGAAATTATCTAGTGGTCTGTAGAAATTATGATATTTTGATGAAGACTATTGGAAAGCTGACTAGACATGTATTTATTTGATTTGAAGTATACGAATATTAGACCTAGAATATAAAGGGAGCCAGGAGGGCAATTATGTGTACAGATTAAATATTGTCATCGAATTGTACTGAGTCACTGCTTAGCACTCAAGCAAATGATTACCAGCAGAAAACAATGCATTTGAAATTCACTCCATCTTACTCTGGAACAAAGTTCTGAGGCAGACCATAAATCTCATGTGTATGCTTAATATAAGCATGGGTCTTTTATTTTTTGGCATCACCTTAGTCATTTTTGAGTTACAAAATCATAAAACCAGAGTTGGAAGGACATCTAGGGACGTCAACTAAATCACTTCTCTGCATCAACTCACCTACCTTTTTTGTAAACATTTTCAGGAACAAAACATTTTACAACTCCCTCAAGGAGATTGTTAAATCATTCCAATGTTTATAAGCCCTAACAGCAAGGCGTTCTGTTTCCATATGGGCATTGTATTTGCCCTCATTCTTCTGTTTTCTGCCCCCTCCTCTCCTACTCCATCCGGATTCTTATTTTTTGGATGTTATATTTCTTTTCAAGTAAATCTGTTTTCTTTCTTTTTCCATCCCTATTGCAGGTTTTTCTAATGTCCCAGTGCCACATTTGTTTCTTTCAGTATTCCCAGTTCTTTTATCTTTTCTCCCAAATTCTCAATAAGTTTATTTTATTTTGAATTGAAAGCAAATGAACCAAAATGTTATAAATCAAGCTGAGAGGAAAATGAGGTATTGGAAAGTGTGAATATCTAAAGGACTATTTACACCATTTTCAGGATTTAAAGGCATTCTTGCAGGCTTAGAAGAACCTCAGTGGGATGGCTGCCAACATCTCTTTTTGGTTTACTTACCTAGGCAAAATTGTTGGGGATACTTGCTGGCCAACATCATATTAGCATACATAAAGCTCTCTGTTGGAACGTTTACAGAATCAATTAGAGTTCAAAATATATATATTTTAAAGCATGGTTGAGGGGCTCATTTAATGAATTGAATTTTAGAATGTTTTTATTCCTGTAATGACTGCCTGTAAAATTTATTAGCAGGTGGCATGTTAAGACCATGGGAGACTTTGCTCTTAAAGCAACACTTGTTAAGGTATATATTTTCCATCTAGTGTGTTACCACATCAAATTGGAAGTGGCAGCATACCTCAAATCCCAATTTTCTAAGAGCCACAAAATTTTCTAAAGAATAGTCTTTGCTTTAAAAAATATAGAATTGGTGCTTAATACATGTAGAAATAAATCCTAAGATTCTTCTCTTGTAAACTAAATTCTTGATTTATTTATGTTGATGGTACTTTAGAGTCCTGCTGTGTTTTCACCATCAAGGCAGTCCCTTGATTTGCTTAGCATAAGTGTATAGTTTTGTGCTAAGTGAGGAACACAATTATTCCAAAAGACTCAGCTCCTGATAGCTATAGGATTATAGTCTAAAAAGGGAGTATACATATTCATCAATTTTGTGGAAAAATAAAAGCAATATTTTAAATTTACCATACTTTCTTACTAATAAAACTTACATAGCCTATTTGTGTTTATGAAATTACTCTTTACTGGATGTATTTAGTAAAGTATCACTATCTGTCAGACAAGAATTTTATGATAGAACCATTGTAGAAAAACAGATTATCTTTTAGATGACCTAAGAATGAGAATGATGAAAGTCTGTAATCAGAGCTCAAACACATTGGACAAGGATTTTAGGAAATATGTAAATAAATCTAGAGGCTAATTGAAGAATTCTTTATAGCTAAAGAAATTAATGTACCATTAAATTGAGGTGTGATGAGGTTAGCTATGACAGATATCAGAATAAAAGTCACTCCCTATTTTCTAAAAGTGTGCAATGAGTGTGTGTATATGTGCTTGTAACCTACCAAATGATAAGTTGTGATGAATATGAAATAGGGATAGTGAGTGGTATAGTTACATGCTTAAAGGACACTCTTTTTTATGCTGTCAACCCAGAAAATCTACGCTGAAGATTAAAGCTTCAGGCTATTGTTGTTCCCTGTCTTGGTCCTTAAAAGCCTATCTTCTGCATCAGGAGTTGGCTCACGTTTTCCATAAATGTCCAGATAGTAAATATTTAGGCTTTGTGGGCCATGTGGTCTCCATTGTGACTATTCAACTCTGCTGTTACAATGCAAAAACATCCATAGACAACACAGAAACAAATGAGCATAGCAGTGTTGCAACAACATTTTATTTTCAAAAATAAGTGGCAGGTGGAATTTTGCCCATACATAGGCAATAGTTTGCTGACCCTGTACTAGGTTTTTGATTCTTGCTCATTAGACAGCTCTCTTTTGTTAGAAGAGACTAGGTCATTTGCTTTAAGGATGTTTTAAACTCCATTTTCCAGTCATTTTCAATCTATATTCAACTCAGAAGAGCCTTATTTTTTTTTGCTCCAAAGTAGCAATTTTTATTTACATATTTTAATTTTAATTAAATTACTCCATTTCAGAAGTGTGTAATTCTTTTTTCTATATTCTTTTAAATGATAAAGATGTGGGGTACAATTCAGGGTTAGGTGTACAAATGTTGATCATGCAGGCATCCTTGTCCCAGCCCCCCATACCTGACAGTTTCCCACTACTGCCAATCCCTTTCTTATAGTATTATAACAATTGTTCAAGGTCCGCTTATGAGTGAAAAAATATAGTACTCTGTTCTTTGTTTCTGTGATAGATCACTGAATATGATCCATATGTTTGTCCTTCTTTATGGCTGCATAATATTCCATTGTGGCCGGGCTCGGTGGCTCAGCCTGTAATCCCATGCCTTTGGGAAGCTGAGGTGAGTGGATTGCCTGAGCCCACGGGTTCGTGACCTGCCTGGGCAGCAAGACCTCATCTCTACAAAAAATCAGCCAGGTGTGGTAGCGCATGCCTGTAATTCCGGCTACTCGGAAGGCTGAGGGGGAAGGATTGCCAGAGCCCAGCAGGTCGAGGCTGCAGTGGCTGGGAGCGGTCACTGCACTCCAGTCTGGGCGACAGAGTGAGACTCCAACTCAAAAAAGAAAAAAAAAAAATTCCATTGTGTATATGTACCATGTTTTTAAAATCTAGTCCAGCTTCGATGGGCAACATGTTTGGTTCCATGTTTTTGCTATTGTGAACAGAACTGCAACAAACATATGTGTGCAAGTATCTGTTTTGTAGAATGTATTGAGTTCCTCTGGGTATATTCCCAATAGGGGACTTGCTAGGTCATATGGAAGGTCAATTTCTAGTACTTTCAGAAATCGCCACACTGTCTTCCAAGGAAGTTGTACTAGTTTGCATTCCCACCAGCAGTGTAGAAGAATTCCTTTTTCTCTGCATCCTCGCCAGCATCTGTTGTTGTTTTATTAATGATGACCATTCTTACTGGGGTTAGGTGGTATCTCAGTGTGGTTTTGATTTGCATTTCTCTGATGATGAGTGAGACTGAACACTTTTCCATGTGTCTGTTGGCTGCCTGTATATCTTCTTTTGAGAGGTGTCTATTCATGTCTTTTGCCCACTTTTGAATGGGGCTATTTGTTTTTTTCCTTTTGGGGCTTTTGTATTCCTTGTAGATCCTAGATGTTAGTCCTTTGTCAGATATAAAGTTGGCAAATATGTTTGCCCATTCTGTGGGCTGTCTCCCTGTTCCTTGATGGTTTCTTTGGCTTTGCAGAAGCTTGTTAGTTTGATGAGGTCCCACTTGTCTATCTTATTTCTTAAGGTATGGGCATTTAGGGTTTTGAATAGGAATTGCTTGTCAGTTCCAATCCATAAGGTGTCTCCTGTGTTTTCTAAGATTTTTATGGTTTGAGGTTTTATGTTTATCTTTGATCCATTTAGAGTTAATTTTGTGTATGGTGATAGGTAGGGGAACTGTTTTAATCTTCTGCATGCGATCAGCCAGTTTTCCCAGCATCATTTACTGAAGAGGTTCTCCTCTCCCCAGTAGTTGTTGTTGGAGGCTTTGTCAAAGATGAGTTGGTTGAGAAATTGAGGCTTTGTTTCTGGAATCTCTAACCTGTTCCATTGGTCTATGCCTGTTTTTGTACCAATACCAGGCTGTTTTGGTTACTGTAGTCTTATAGTAAAATTTGAATTCTGAGGTGTGATACCTCTTGCGTTGTTTCTTTTGCTAAGGATTGTATTGGCTATACATGGTCATTTACATTTACATATGAATTTCTGTATTGTCATTTCCAGGTCTGAGAAGGATGATGTTGGTAACTTAATGGGTATTGCATTGAATCTGTAGATTGCCTTTGGTAGGATGGACATCTTAGCAATGTTGAGTCTTCCTATTTGTGAGCATGGAATATTTTTCCATTTGTTTGTGTCTTCTTGGATTTCTTTGAGTAGTGTTTTGTAGTTCTCATTGTAAAGGTCTTTCTGTTCTCTGATTAGGAAGATGCCTAGGTATTTCTTTCTTCCTTTTTTTTATGGCTATTGTGAATGGGATTGTGCTTTTTAATTTAGGTCTCTACCTGCTTGTTGTTGGTGTATAGGAATGCAACTGTCTTTTGCATATTTATTTTGTACCCTGAGACTTTGCCAAAGTCCTTTACCAGTACAAGCAGGTTTTTGACAGGTTCTCTTGGATTTTCAAGGTATAAGATTATATCATCAGCAGAGGGATAACTTGACTTCCTCTTTTCTATTTGGATACCCCTGAATTCCTTCTTTTGTCTAATCATCCTGGCTAGGACTTCCAACACAATGTTGAACAAGAGGGGTGTGAGTGGGCAGCCTTGTCTTGTTCTAGTTTTCAGAGGAAATGTTTCCAGTTTCTGTTCATTTAGCAATTTGTTAGCTGTGGGTTTATTGTAGAAGGCATTTAGTATTTTGAGGTATGTTTCTTCTGTATCTAGGTATTTGAGGGTTTTTATCAAGAAGGGATGCTGGCTTTTATCAAAATTTTTTTCTGCATCTAATGAGATAATTATGTGGTTCTTGTTTTTACATTGTTGATGTATTTTGTCGCTTTCAATAACGACCCTCACACGATTCTTCTGCAAGCTGCTTTAATCCCAGGTTACTACATCGTTCTTCTTCCTCTTTCTCCTATTCGTGACCTTAAATCTAGTATCTCTGCCAATCAATTAAGGTAACGCGGCACAGCCGTAAGAGAGGATTGTATGCTGATATCCTTTAGTTGCCTTATCAGGGCTTGTTTTGTCTTGTGGTCTGGCTGCTTCAGGCGCCATGCTAGGGCGGAGGCGCTCCACTGCTCCCCCTTTTTTATTTATTTTGGCAGGAGAGGGTAGTGGTCACAGCCCCCATATAACAAGGACCATGTAAGACAGTCTATCTCGCGTGTGTAATCGCCAGACCGACTGCCCACCTGTCCGACACCGATTTTCTGGGGATGGGAGAGGCGGTGTCAACCCATATGCAGCTGGACATGCCCTCCACGGGATAACTCCTCCTGGGCCCCCGTGTGCAGTACTATTCTCACATCCTGCCCTGTTCTTATTGCCCTAACGCGGCAACCCAGACCTGAGGGGATTGATCCACCTCCATGGCAGCAAAGGCCTGCGCTAGTAGCGCACGGTCACGTGCATTGCGTTGATGCATATGGCAGAGACAATAGAGGCACAGGACACAACAAGAGAATAACAAAAAGGCCATTGAACCCATTCCCGCCCACTCATTAAGGTGGTATGCCGCCTGGGCGATCCAGGAGGCCAAGGTTTGAGCGACTACTGGATCTACTCTGATGGAGTTGACACTGATGATTTCACGACGTAGAGCCTCCGTCAGGTTGTCGAACTCTTGGGACCAATTACCTAAAAGATGGAGGGAAAGCTCTCGAGAGAGGTTAGCAGCAATGGTCATATTGTGGTACGGGATGCCGGTTACGCATAAAGCAATAGTGTGCCATTCACACCCTATTTGCACCATGCGCCAGAGAATGTCTACTTGTTCTTGTACTACGTCAACTCTTTGATCTAAGATCATAATGCCGCCACACAAGTGACTGTTAATATTACTTTGGCAGCAACAGTGGAAGACAAGGTGTTTAAAGTGGTGGCGGTCTGTACTGTGGTACACATGGCAACAGCGGCTGTAGCAGCTGCAGCGGCCGCCATTGCAATTGCTGCAATGTTGGCGGCTGTAATGCCGAAGTCTCTCCTCTGTCTAAAAGGAGAGAGAGCATTAGGGCCCCAGCAAGAGTGTAATAGAAATCAGGGGCTGGTGCCAGTTAAAAATCTGGGGAAAGTACGTGCCGAATAAGTGTCTAGGAAATACTGTTAAATTCCCCATTGTTGCTCAGCACGACTTATGGGGAGGTTCAGCATCAGCGTTCCCAACAGAAGCCACGTAGTCGGACTCATCATCAGCAATCGGGGTTCGTTCCTCGGGGGTCTTTGTAGTGCGTGTTAGTTGCTCAGGTACCCACACCGGGTCTGGGCTGTCCTGTGGAAAAACACACACAGATCCTCTCGCCCACGTTAATACTGGGTCGGGACCTCTCCATTGTCCCGTGATAACATCTTTCCATTTAACATAGCCCCTTTTATGCGGTACTGCGCCTAGATGGCGGTCCGCAGCAGAATTGTTCTCGTTGTCCAGCTGAAGAAAATTTAAAGTTAATAATGCTAATGACAGTCTTTGTTTAGGTTTGTAACCCATGCCTATTCCCCCTTTTTGTTTTTGAAGTAGTTCTTTTAGTGTGCGATGAGCCCTCTCGACTATCCCTTGACCTTGGGGATTATAAGGGAGCCCATGGCGCAGGTCCACGTTCATTTGTGCACAGAACCGTTGAAATGTTCGGGAGGTGTAGGCGGGGCCATTATCTGTTTTGATTTGCTGAGGCATGCCCCAGGCGGCCCACGCCTCCAAGCAATGGGAGATAACATGATGTGCCTTTTCTCCAGCCATGGCCGAGGCAAACAAAATTCCGGAACAGGTATCTATGGAAACATGGACATACTTGAGGTTACCGAACTCTGCCACATGAGTGACGTCCATTTGCCAAACCCGTGAAGGGAGAAGGCCTTTTGGATTCACCCCCCATGAAGGGGGTTGGTGGAAAGTAACACATGATCCGCAAGATTTTACAATATCTCTGGCCACATGACGTGGTATTTGGAAACGGGTCTGTAGTGTTTTTGAGTTAACATGAAACTGGGCATGAAAATCTTGTGCCTTTTGGGCAGGGGTTACAAAGAAAGCCTGTTGAAGTCGCGTAAGGTTGTCAGCCTGGGCATTACCCTCACTGAGGGGTCCTGGTAGGCCAGTGCGTGCACGGATATGCTGAACAAAGAATGGCTCTGAACGTTGCCATATCAGCTGTTGAATTTTGTAGGCAAATGTATGTATAGGGCTAGCGGGGGATATTCGGCCTGCCACTTCAAGAGATTTAACTAAATTGATTACGTATTGGGAATCTGACAACAAGTTAAACGATCGAGAAAAACGTTGAAATACGGCCAAAACAATTTGAAGCTCTACCTGCTGAGGAGAGCTGGACTGGAATTGTATTACCGTGGGGGAATGTCCATCTGTTGGTTAGCAAAACGGCCCTGCCCCAACAGCATATCAACGTCCCAAGCCCCGTTACCCGCCGCCCGGTTTCTTGCTGCCTGCTCATTAGCCAATTCTATGTAATAGGCCTTCCAATCTAAATATTGTCCCGGGTTCATGCAAGCCTTCACTAATCTCTGCCAGTCTCCGGGGGTCATGGTGAACCGGTCTAGTGCCTCCACCATTGCTGTCGTGAAGGCAGCAGTGAGCCCGTACGTTCGTACAGCCTCCGCGAGGTTTTTCACTGTTTTGAAATCTAATGGCTCATGGTACCGGTTCCCTGCATTATCCACGAACACCGGAAAAGTTTGCCATGTGCCGCTGGCATGGACCTCCCTCCACACTTCATTGTTGAAAGAAGCGCCTCCTTTTCCGGGAGGCGCAGAAGGATTATACGGGGGAGGAACTCCTACCGACCCAGGGACAGAGGATCCGCCCTTATCTCCGGCGCGGCCCCGACTGAGTTCTAACTTTTCAACTCGAGTCACGAGATCTCTAAGTTCTTCATCTGACTCCAGTTCTGAGTCAGAGGCTGCCTCGCTGTTCCCTCTTGAGGAAGCTGATCGTTCCTCTTTTATTTGGTCAAGCGCTGCTTGGCCTTGCTCGACTGTTTGCACGCACTTTTGATCTTCCAAACAGGCACGAACCAGTCTCCAAAGGGGCTGGACCCCACCTGCTACCTCTCCTAGCTCTCGGGCACGCTCAATATCCTGCCCCACTTTGTCCCAACTACCCACTGTGAGATTCCCCGAAACGGCAAACCACGGTGCAATCTCGTCTATCTGTGTGATAAAATCAGTCAAGGTTTTATCCCTTAATTTTAGTCCTTTTGTTCTTAGGAGAGTTTTAAGAGCCTGAAAAAGTGGGTGAGAGGAAGTAGTGCCCATGTTAGCAAAAAGGGGATCACCTCTACACCGAGGGCCCTTTTAGATGGCCTCTTTACCGAGGACCTTCCCAAATCGCCTCTTTACCGAGGACCTTCCCAAATCGCCTCTTTGCCGAGGACCTTCCCAAATCGCCTCTTTGCCGAGGACCTTCCCAAATCGCCTCTTTGCCGAGGACCTTCCCAAATCGCCTCTTTGCCGAGGACCTTCCCAAATCGCCTCTTTGCCGAGGACCTTCCCAAATCGCCTCTTTGCCGAGGACCTTCTTAAATCGCCTCTTTACCGAGGACCTTCTTAAATCGCCTCTTTACCGAGGACCTTTCTAGTTTTTTCCCTCCCTTGTGGGATCTACATACCAGTCGACTGCCCTGAGCAGCTGCAGTTCTGAATCCAAGGATTTCGGCTTCTTCGAGTTCCCCGTACGGGCCACCACTTGTCGCTTTCAATAACGACCCTCACACGATTCTTCTGCAAGCTGCTTTAATCCCAGGTTACTACATCGTTCTTCTTCCTCTTTCTCCTATTCGTGACCTTAAATCTAGTATCTCTGCCAATCAATTAAGGTAACGCGGCATGGCCGTAAGAGAGGATTGTATGCTGATATCCTTTAGTTGCCTTATCAGGGCTTGTTTTGTCTTGTGGTCTGGCTGCTTCAGGCGCCATGCTAGGGCGGAGGCGCTCCACAGTATTTAATTCAATTTATGGTCTTGCGAATGTTGAACCAGCCCTGCTTCCTAGGGATGAAGACTCCTTGGTCATGGTGGATGATTTTTGAGATGTGTTTTTGGATCTGATCTTGTTGAGGATTTTTGCATCTACGTTCATAAGGGAAATTGGCCTTTAGTTCTCTTTTTTTGTTGGATCTTTACCCGGTTTGTGTATCAGTGTGGTGTGATCTTCGTAAAATGATTTGGGAAGAATTTCATCTGTCTCAATTGCCTGGAATACTTTCAGTAGGATTGGTATCAGCTCCTCCCTGTACATTTTTGTAGAATTGTGTAATTCTTTTTTTAAAATTAAATTATATTTAACTTAATTTTAAAGTTGTGAGGTACAAGTCAGGATTGTTTACATAAGTGGTTTATGTACAGGCAATGTTTTGGTACTCCCATTAGACCTCACTTCTCCTGGATTAGGATCGGTCATCCTTATTGATGTTATGTGTCCCCCTTTTCCCTGAAATTGTCCTGCTATTGACAATCTCTTTTTTGTAGTATTATGATAGGTGTTTGGGATCCACTTATGAGTGAGACCATGTGGTACTCAGTTTTTTATTTCTGTGGTAGACTGCTATGATAGACTCCAAGCCAAATAAGTTGCTGCAAAGTCCATAATTTTGTTCTCCTTTATGGCTGTGTGATATTTCATCATGTATATGCACCACATTTTAAAAATCTAGTCCAGTTTTGATAGACAGCATGATTGGTTCCATATTTTTGCTGTTGTAAATAGTGCTGCAATAAACATGCATGTGCAGGTATCTTTTTTGTGGAATGATTTAAATTCCCCAGGGTATATTCCCAGAAGGGGAATTGCTGGGTTGTATGGCAGGTAAATTTCTAGCTCTTTTAGGAATTGACACACTGTTTTCCATAGAGGCTGAACTGGTTCGCATTCCCACCAACAGTGTAGATGCATTCCCTTTAATCCATATCCTTGCCAACATCTGTTGTTGCTTGTTTTATTAATGATGACCATTCTTACAGGAGTTAGGTGGTATCTCAGTGTGGTTCTGATTTGTATTTCTCTGATGATTAATGAAACTGAGCATTTTTTCATGTGTCTGTTGACTGTTCATATATCTTTTTTGAGAAGTGTCTATTCATGTCTTTTGTCCATTTTTTAATGTTTTTTTTTTCCTTTTGGCATGTTTGAGTTCCTTGTAGTTCCTGTATATTAGGCCTTATCAGATATACAGTTGGAAAATATTTTTTTTCCCCATTCTGTGGGTTGTCTCCCTGCTTTCTGTAGGGTTTCTTTTGCTTTGCAGAAGCTTTTCAGTTTGATGAGATCCCATTTGTCTATCTTATCTCTTATGGCATAGGCTTTTGTGGTTTTGATAAGGTATTGTCTGCCTATTCCAAGTTCTGTAAAGGTGTCCCCTACATTTTCTAAGGTTCTTAAAGTTTAGGGTTTTATATTTAGGTCTTTGATCCATTTGGAGTTGATTTTTGTGTATGGTGATAGGTAGGGGTCCTGTTTCAATCTTCTGGATGTGGTTCAACCAGAAGAGCCTAATTGCAGCAAGTTTTCTCTCAGTGCAAGATAGTAACATATTGGGTTGCTACTTCTCTTCTTTAAGTGCTGGAAATACTTCCAGAGAAGCCCTGTCATATGTGGTAGAAAGATGAATGGCAAACAACTCAGGAAGCTTGAGGACAATAGGCGTTGGTTTCTTTAGTAAAACAAAGATGTGGGGACTAGATGTTCTATACATTCTCTGCCGGCTCTAAGATGTTTCGATGCTAAATTAAGGTTCTTGGCAAAGCTGATTCTGTAGGCAATCTCAAATCACTGTGTTTCACTTTAGAGCCATTTTTCTCAGACAGATCAAACAACAGGCACTGGTCACTTTAGAAGGGAATACATTTTTTGTTTCTACCTTAGGAATTGATGAGAATGATCACATTTGTTGGCAGCTTTTAGCACAGTTTTGGAGTTTATCATATATTTTTTCCTTATCTGCATGAGACTAACACCTCTCCTTGAGGATACTTGCATTAGACTCAGGGGCATTTTTCTTTTAAAATCTTTAGTTATAATGCATGCTCTTTAAAAGCTGGCTTAAATTTTATAGTGTGAAATAGTTTGTCATTTCTAAGAAGCACATTTCTTTTTACATTTTAACATGTGTGAAACCAGAATGTTTCATACAATTGTGGTGATTTAGTTAGCTATTGTGATGTAGTTGTTATTGCCTGTACATAGGTATAGAAACTATTTGAATGTGTATATGTATACATTTTCTGCTACTTGCAAGGGAATTCCAGACAATAGTGAAGCACAATTTTTAAAAAATGTGGTTTCACCCAGACTTTTGATAGCTCAGAGAATTATTTTATATAGAAAATTATGAATCTCAATGACTCTAACTTATCAGTAATTTAGAATCTAATTGTAAAAAAATTTTAGAAATACTTTTGACCAATTTATTTGGCTTATACTTCTTTTTACATACCTATGAATGATATGAAAAAAATCTGTCCAAATCATTTTGAATGAGCTTTTTTAGTAATATAAAATAAAACTACAAGTGATGAAAAGTATCATGACCTAACTTAATTGTTTTTTTTTTCCACTCATAGTGGTACATATAGTGTGTTCTTATAATTGATGGCATCTTAGACTTATAAACATGGTAGTATTAAATATGGTGGGAAATGTTTGATAAGAACAGCAGAAAGAAATATAAATAAAAAAGAAATTTAGGTAAATTATGGCAGAAAATTTTTCTCTTCAGAATTGAAAGAGGTAAAGGATGAGAAAAATAAATGGAAATCTTTATGTATGTCTGAGTTGTAAAAAATGTAAACTGTAGAAAAAAACAGTTTTTCCTTGCTCTCACATCATAATCAGCAGACAAGACTTCCATGACCAAATGTGTACATTTTTCCCCCTACCAACAAGAAAACTATTAATTCTGTCCCAGACACCAGTTGGATATCTTCTAATTCAATTTAATTCTGACACTATATACCTGGAAATAGCACCTGATCCCAAAAGTTGAGGATCCCTAATCCCTACTTAAGATGCCAATCAAAAGGTCCTATGCTTATATCCAATTAC
This sequence comes from Cephalopachus bancanus, assembly GCA_027257055.1. NCBI lineage: Eukaryota > Metazoa > Chordata > Mammalia > Primates > Tarsiidae > Cephalopachus > Cephalopachus bancanus. Next base: position 600,901 of record JAPVLO010000581.1, on the reverse strand, counting down.
CTATAAATTGGGGTTCCCATGACCTCTTCCTTGGGCTTGATTAATTTGTTGGAGTGGCTCACAGAACTCAGGGAAACACATTTACTGGTTCATTATAAAGCATATTCCAAAAGATACAGATGAAGAGATGTGTAAAAATAAGTAATTCAAAATTAAAGCTGCTGGAACATTAAACAATTTTGAGCCTTAAAGGAATGTTATGAGACCTGAGTGATGTAATGGGTAGCTGTAATCTAGGCAGCTGTAACTTTTTTGTTCCTCTGATTACAGATTAGCCTTTTCTTTACCTACATTGTTCTGTAAAATGTGGTAAAAGACTAAATGTTATACCACAGAAGACCCCTTCCCTCTTCACTGTTGAATTCACTATAGATTAGCTTTTCTCTTACACAGGTACTTCATGACTATCACATTGTCTAAGATGGAATGTTAACTATACTCTCTTAAATTGGAAAAGAAAAAGAGCTGTAACTCATAAAATTACTGTACCTCTTAAACCAGCCTGCCTTGTATGAATATGTTGTGGTCTTGTTAAATTTGTTTTCTACCTATGTAAGCAAGATCTTGACTTTTCAGCTTTGGAACACTGACCCCATTCCTTTGGAGTCTGTGTTTCCTGAACGCTATTCTCAGCTTTGCACTTGAATAATCTTTTATACTAGATTTTGATCCTTTTGATTATTTTAGGTTGACAGATGCATAGAGAGAGGAATGGGAAATGGATTGACCTTTTATGCCCTCCTGGGACCCTCCACGGACCTCCACATGTTTGGCTGTTCAGAAACTTTCCAAACTCTGTCTTTGGAATTTTATGGAAGCTTCATTAAATAAGCATGATTGGTAAACCACTGGTCACTGGTTATCAAATTAACCTTCAGCCAATCTCTCATCCTTAAGGAAG
>JAPVLO010000577.1:600000-750163 GCA_027257055.1 Cephalopachus bancanus | reverse complement strand
GGTAGGAAAAATTTAAGATGATTAAGTGATAATTATCTCAATTTTCTTACCAGAAAAGTGACTTTGTCTCCAAAGGTAAGTAAAATGGTTGCTAAATGTTTCAATACTGAGCCCCATATTCAACTTGGAAATTCCACTCGGAATTAATGTGCAACCCTAGGCTCTGTCCTAAGAAACAGGTGATTTATTTTCCAACAGCCAACATAAAGTATTGGCTCAGTCAGGCCATCAAATGTCAAGTTGCCCTTTTCATAATTCTGTGAATTTATCAAGTATGGCCTGCTTTCCTACTGTGGGTAGTAAGACCAAAAAACCAAGAGAAAATTGTTACTGTAACTTTTTATTTACAGTGAAATCTCATTTATTGGCTTTAATTACTACCAACCATGGATTCTTAGGCTTTCTTGTAACAGAAATTGACAAGAGACCAAATAGATCCCAGACAAGGCCTTACTGTGGGCTTGTAACGTGGTACAAGGAAGACACGGAAGAAAAGTCCCCTGGGTGGCTGGGGGGTGGGGGTGGGAGGGCCATTTTTTTTTTTTTTTTTTTTTGAGTTGGAGTCTCACTCTGTCGCCCAGACTGGAGTGCAGTGGCTGCTCCCGGCCACCGCAGCCTCGACCTGCTGGGCTCCGGCGATCCTTCCGCCTCAGCCTTCCGAGTAGCCGGAATTACAGGCGTGCGCTACCACGGCCGGCTGATTTTTTTATTTATTGTATAGAAGAGGTCTCGCCTGCCCAGGCGAGTCTCGAACCCGCGGGCTCAGGCAATCCACTCACCTCAACCTCCCAAAGGCGCGGGATTACAGGCTGAGCCACCGAGCCCGGCTGGGAGGGCTTTTATAGGGCAGGTTTGCTAAGTCATTGTATAAAGTGGGCGGAGTCTGGAGAGCGCAGGCCCAGTTGTCAATCATGCTTTTACATACAAGAAAATGGCCAAGGAGCTCCTCCTCAGGGGGAGCCTTTTTTTTTTTTTGGTGAGTCTTTTTTTTTTTTTTGAGTTGGAGTCTCACTCTGTCGCCCAGACTGGAGTGCAGCGGCCGCTCCCGGCCCCGCAGCCTCGACCTGCTGGGCTCCGGCGATCCTTCCGCCTCAGCCTTCCAAGTAGCTGGAGCTACAGGTGCACGCCACCACGCCCGGCTAATTTTTTTGATTTATTGTAGAGATGAGGTCTCGCCTGCCCAGGCGGGTCTCGAACGTACGGGCTCAGCAATCCACTCACCTCAGCCTCCCAAAGGCGCGGGATTACAGGCTGAGCCACCGAGCCCGTCTATGTTCAGTTTTTCTTTTTCTTTTTGAGTTTCACTCTGTTGCCTAGGCGGGAGTGCAGTGGCATGCTCACAGCCACCCCAGCATCGACCTGCTGGGCTCAGGCGATCCTTCTGCCTCAGCCTTCCAAGTAGCTGGAACTACAGGTGCACACTACCATGGCCTGCTAATTTTTTGATATATTGTAGAGACAAAGTCTCACCAAGTTGCCCAGGCTGGTCATGAACCCCTGGGCTCAGGCAATCCTCTCGCCTTGGTCTCCCAAAGTGCTGGAATTACAGGCTTGAGCCACCATGCCTGGCCTAGTTTTTCATATAATATACTTTTTAATTGAATAAATTATTCTATATATTTAATACTTTGCTCAGTATTGTTGGGGGTAAAAATAAATACTAAGGGGAGCCAATAAAGTGCTTAGCAGGAAAAAACTTTCACACACAATATCTTTATAACAAAAGGAGGGAGTATGTGAGGGGAGACCCGAAAACCCCAAAATTTATAAAAAATTGTATATTTATTCTTACATGTTTAAACTTCAGTCTCCTTCAAAGTACTCTCAGGTTGAGGCAATACACCCATCAAGATGCTCTTCCCACTGCTCAAAACAGTTTTTTTTTTTTTTTAGTTGGAGTCTCACTCTGTCACCCAGACTGGAGTGCAGTGGCCGCTCCCGGCCACCTCAGCGTCGACCAGCTGGGCTCCGGCGATCCTTTCGCCTCAGCCTTCCCTAGTAGCTGGAACTACAGGCGCGCGCTACCACGCCCGGCTGATTTTTTATTTATTGTAGAGATGAGGTCTCGCCAAATTGCCCACGCGGGTCTCAAACCCACGGGCTCAGGTAGTTCACTTACCTCAGCCTCCCAAGGTGCAGGATTACAGGCTGAGCCACCGGTTTCAAAACAGTTTTTGAAGTAGTCCATTTTGATGCCTTTTAGTGCTTCTGCCGTTTTTTGTTTCACCTCTTCCACATCATGCCTTTGAGGCCTTTTTAATAGAGGAGATAAAAACAAGTTGCTTGGGGTTAGATTGTATGAATGGGGAGGGGGGAGGGTGGGACAAGGTGCGGGGGGTGAGGGGTGTCATGCTGTGTTGGTTAAAAACTGCTGAACACTCAGCACAGTGCGGGTAGGTTTTTCTTGTAAAACACCCACCATGAAATGGGCAAACGTTGAAAGAATCGCCAAAAAAAATTTACTGAAGCAGGACATAGCCTCTCACAACAACACTAGCTGGTACACTGATGCTGATGGGTTCCTAGAACACTTGCCTAGCTGGGAAAGGGGCTTTCCCTCCAAAATGACAATTCTGGTTTTTTAGGGGTCCCTCCTCCTATTTTTTTGAGTCGGAATATCACTCTGTGGAGTGGAGTGCAGTGGCAGGCTCACGGCCGTCACAGCCTCAACCCGCTAGGCTCAGGTGATCCTTCCACTTCAGCCTTCCAAGTAGCTGCAAGCTACCTTGGAACTATAGGTGCAAGCTACCACCACCGGCTAATTTTTAATTTACTGTAGAGATGATGTCTTGCCAAGTTGCCCAGGCTGGTCTTGAACCCTGAGGCTTAGGCAATTCTCTCACCTTGGCCTCCCAAAGTGCTAGGATTACAGGCGTGAGGAACTGCACCTGGCCAGGTCTCCACTCTTATAGTTATCTCTCAGTGTCTGCTGGGAATTGGTTCCAGAACCCCTGCAAGGACCAAAATCCTGAGGTATTCTGCCTGTGCAAATCCTAGCACTTTTGGAGGCAGAGGCAAAAGGATTGCCTAAGCCCACGGGTTTGAGACCAGCCTGGGCAACTTGATGAGACCTCGTTTCTACAATAAATCAAAAATTTAGCCAGACGTGGTGGCACGTGCCTGTAGTTCCAGCTACTTGGAAGGCTGAGGTGGAAGGATAGTCTGAGCATGGCAGGTTGAGGCTGCGGTGGCCATGAGCATGCCATTGCACTCCAGCCTGGGCACAGAGTGAGACTCCAACTCAAGGAAAAAAAAATCCTGGGGTACTCAAATCCCTGATATAATATGGCTAGTATTTGCATATACTATATGCATATCCTCCTGTATATTTTAAATCAACTCTAGATACTTATGATACATAATACAATGTAAATGTTATGTTATACTGTGTTGTTTTTCATTTTTATTATTGTATTATTATTATCTTGTTTTTCAAATACTTCTGACCTGTGGTTGGTAGAATCTGCTAATTCAGAACCCATGGATGAAGAAGGTTGATTGTATAATCATAGTGTGAACTGTGTCATGATCAAGTATTACAGAAATTTAGAAAAGTAGAGGACAATGCACTTTGGGATAGTGAGGGCAGATTTGAGAGAGGATGTTTGGACCAGGCGTGGTGGCTCAGGCTGTAATCCCAGCACTTTGGGAGGCCTAGGGGAGAGGATAGGCTGGGCAACTTGGTGAGACCTTGTCTCTATAATAAATCACAAAACTCGCTAGGCATGGTGGCATGCGTCTGTAGTTTCAGCTACTTGGAAGGCTGAGGTGGAAGGATCGCCTGAGCCCAGCAAGTCGAAGCTGAGGTGACTGTGAGTGTGCCACCGCATTCCAGTCTGGGTGACAGAGTGAGACTCCAACACACACACACACACAAAAGCCTGGCGTGGTGGCATGCGCCTGTAATTCCAGCCACTCCAGAAACCGAGCCCTAGCCGGGCTCGGTGGCTCAGCCTGTAATCCCGCGCCTTTGGGAGGCTGAGGTGAGTGGATTGCCTGAGCCTGAGGGTTCGAGACCCGCCTGGGCAGCAAGATCTCATCTCTACAATAAAAATTAAAAAATCAGCCTGGCGTGGTAACGCATGCCTGTAATTCCGGCTACTTGGAAGGCTGAGGCGGAAGGATCACTGGAGCCCAGCAGGTCGAGGCTGCGGTGGCCGGGAGCGGCCACTGCACTCCAGTCTGGGCGACAGAGTGAGACTCCAACTCAAAAAAAAAAAAAAAAAAAGAAAGAAACTGAGCCCAAGAGGTCAAGGCTGTGGCAAGCGGTGATGGTGCCAGTACACTGCACTTGAGACCCCTGACTCAAAAAAAAAAAGCACTTCATTCAGTTCTATTTTTTAAAAAAGTGACAAATCCAGGCTTCCATCAGTTTACCAAGGAATTTTCTGTATTCAATCTCTATTATCATTATTTTTTGAGTTGGAGTCTCACTTTGTCACCCAGGCTGGAGTACAGTGGCACACTCACGGACACCACAGCCTCGACCAGCTGGGCTCAGGCGATCCTTCCGCCTCAGCCTTCCAAGTAGCCTGAAAGCTAATTTTTTGATTTATTGTAGAGACGAGGTCTCGCCAAGTTGCCTAGGCTGTTCTTGAACCAGTGGACTCAGGCAATCCCCTCACCTCAGCCTCCCAAAGTGCCGGGATTACCGGCTTGAGCCACCGTGCCCGGCCTAGTTTCTATTATTAATATTGACTTTTCTGGAGATGTGAGTACGCTATACTGAGAAGTTCTTTTTCCATCTGTAACCCACTCCCACCCTCATCTCTGTGATGTTTTGGGTCTTGGATATAACTCCTGGAACTGTCCTGTACCAAACTGCCAGCCTTTGGGGCTGAGGCTTTGGAAGTACTCAAGAGTTATTATCTCTTGATTTTTTTTTTTTTTGAGTCAAAGTCTCACTCTGTTGCCCAGACTGGAGTACAGTGGCAGGCTCACAGTCATTGTACCCTCAACCTGCTGGGGTTCAGGCGATCCTTTCACTTCAGCCTTTCAAGTAGCTGGGACTACAGGCATGTACCACCATGCCCGGCTAATTTTTGGATTTATTGTAGAGATGAGGTCTTGCCAAGTTGCCCAGACTGGTCTTGAACCCCTGGACTTGCCTCCGCTTCCCAAAGTGTTGGAATTACAAGCATGAGCCACTTGGCCCAGCACCTCTTGATATTCTGAGGGCTGGCTGGGCTCAGTGACTCAGCTTGTAATTTAGCACTTTGGGAGGACGAGGTGAGAGGCTTGCCTGAGCCCATGGGTTTGAGACCAGCCTGGGCAACTTGGCGAGATCCCATCTCTAAATAAATCAAAAATTAGCCGGGCATGGTGGTGCGTGCCTATAGTTCCAGCTACTTGGAAAGTTGAGGCGGAAGGATCGCCTGAGCCCAGTTTGAGGCTGTGGTGGCTGTGAGTGTGCCACTCACTGCACTGCAGTCTGGGCAACAGAGTGAGACTCCAACTCAAAAAAAAAAAAAGATATTCTGAGGGCTAAATACACACAGGATCTTTTTGTCTTTCCAATTCTCAAAGATTTTCTCTTGAAATACGTTTCTGGCAAGAATAAGAATGTTCTTTTGGCCGGGCTCGGTGGCTCAGCCTGTAATCCCAGCGCTTTGGGTGGCCTAGGTGAGTGAATTGCCTGAGCCCGCGGGTTCGAAACCCACCTGGGCAACTTGGCGAGACCTCATCTCTACAATAAATCAAAAATCAGCTGGGCGTGGTAGCGCGTGCCGTAGTTCCAGCTTCTTGGAAGGCTGAGGCGGAAGGATTGCCTAAGCCCAGCAGGTCGAGGCTGCGGTGGCCGGTAGCAGCCACTGCACTCCAGTCTGGGCGACAGAGTGAGACTCCAACTCAAAAAAAAAAAAAAAAAAAAAAATGAATGTTCTTTTGAATATCTTAAAGCTACAATATTATCAATTTTCAACTTTTGGAAAATCTTACCTCTCACAAGAGACTTTTTTTTGGTCTGCTCAGCATCTTTTTTCCCTTTTCTGAATAACTGAAACCTCCTCTTGAAGAATTTACCTGTGGCATAATAAAGCTGGCTCATAACATAATAAAGTTGGCTCATGAGAGCCAACTGTTATGATTTCAGGAATTTGGCCACACATAGGCCTTATTTAGCATTCTGTAAAGTTATGATTAAATTCTATAAGCTTATGATTAAATAAATTATATTAACAAGGTAATACATACTCAAAAGTCATCGCTTCCTAATTATTTTGCTACATTTTATGATTATCAATGATCCTGAGGCTATACATTTATCTATATGATAGAAGTAATATATATGTATGTATATAACTTTTTTTGAGAAAACAGGATTTATTAAGAGGACAAAAAAGCTCCCACAGTGGGAGGGGACACAAAGGGGTTGCCCATAATTTTTTTTTTTTTTTGTAGAGACAAGGTCTTGCTATGTTGCCTAGGCTAGTCTCGAACTCCCGGGATCAAGCAGTCCTTTCACTTCAGCCTCCCAATGTGGTGGGATTACAAGTGTGAACCACTGTGACTGTCCATTTATAGTAGAAGTATTAATATTACATAATGGGTACTCTTGCACATCTCTTCGCAACTCTGTACTCAGGGACCTCGGTGGTGGCTTGAAATCAGCCATGATGACAGTATTTACACCATGAAAATTTGCAAACATTACAAATGAAGACCTCACTCCCACCCCCAGAGCTGGTTGTTAAACATTTACCAGCACCCCAAGGGAGCATTCCCCACCATACTCATTTCAGTTTATGCTGTTCAAGTAGTTTGATCACATATTTCAACTACGGGAGTGGAGCATGACTCCTCTGAGGTTGCTAAGTCAGTAGGTTGTAAGTTTGTAGCTGGTGATAGCCTTGTCATCACAAGCAGAGAGACTGCTTGAGAATGAAACCAACATAGAAGGAAGCAGTGTGGCAAGATAGAAACAGGATCTTAATGACATAATTTAACACCTACATCTAACCTTGTCTAAAGCTGTTGTATCCTTGACCTTTCAATTACAGGAATCAATCATTTGCCCCGTTTTTAGTCTGGGCCAGTTTGAACTTTCTACCACTTGAAACTAAACCATTTTTCACAATAAAACCAATTTTAAAAAATCATGTTAGAGTTGTTACTGAGTACTCAGTTACAATAAGAGAATAGCAAAGCCATATTTCATAATAGGTTGATGCTTGGGGTGATTCTAATCTAAGAGATTTTCCTGCTAGAGCAGAATGCATGTGTACTAAAATTACTAAATCATAGGTCTTTCTAATTGTCTTTGGATGACTGAATCTTTGAACATTTAATTTGCTTATTGATAACCGTGCTTTGACTGTGACTATCCTAACTCTCTCAGCATGTGATGAGAGGAAGAAGTCTGTGTTTTCTGGAAAATATCCTTATGGTACAAAATCCATTACATAAACCTAGTCAAACAATGTCACATTTCCTCAAAAAGTGATTAAGCTTAAGACTAAAATAATATGCCTGATTCATGGAAAGTGTCCTGGATTAGAAATCAAAGATTTTTTTGTTTTTTTTAAATTTTTTTATTGTACTCTCACTCTGCCGCCCAGGCTGGAGTGTAATGGCATGCTCACAGCCACTGCAGCCTCAACCTGCCTAGGCTCAGGTAATCCTTCCGCCTCAGCCTTCCAAGTAGCTGAAACTACAGGCATGTGCCACCGTGCCCAGCTAATTTTTTGATTTATTGCAGAGACGATGTCTCACCAAGTTACCCAGTCTGGTCTCGAAACCCTGGGCTCAGGCAATTCTCTTACCTCCGCCTCCCAAAGTGCTGGGATTACAGGCATGAGCCACTGCACCTGGTAAAGATTTGTTTTCTAATCTAGATTTTCCTGACTTTGGAGAAACACCTCACTTCTCTGGGCCTCAGTTTTCTAGAGAGTGGGGAACTGAGGCGAAGTGATTTCAAGGGTATCGCTCATCACCCCAAATTCTATGATTCTGCTGTAAACATTTGTATGACTAATTTTTTCTCAAATTCTCAAACACTTTCTCATGAAATAAAAACTGAATATTTGGACATATGGTTACATTTGTAAAAAAGCTCATATTTTTACCTTTTCTTAATCCAACAGAGAGTGGTAAGGCAACAGGAATAAACGACAAATGGTTTTACATTAGACGAAGACAGAGAAGACTGAGACCCAGCAAGATCCTTACCACGGGGGAAGGAAGATTTTGTAGAGTTCTTGCTTTGGCTTCTAGCTCTTGCATCACCAGCCTGTGATCACAGGTGCTAATTAAATTAATAAAAAGGCATTTTGTTAAAACATGTGCCCCACACCTGCTGTGTCACCAGGCACAGGTTTCTTGCCTGTTGCGATGGAACAGTTTTACCAATTAAGGCAAAAAGAAAATAGCAGCAAGAAGAAAAAGTCCAATTGCAGCCAACATGACCCTGATTTTCCCCCCACAAATGCCTATTAATTTGCGATGATACATTAAGAGAGCACATCTTTTGAATTTGACATTTCCAATTACTTAGGGCGTGACAACCCTGTTTAATAGTTAGTATAATTCCAAGAAATAACATCCTGTCCTCACCCAATTAAGAATGAGGATGATAAACTAAAAAATTATAGCTTGTAAAAATAAAGCTTTAGATGCACAAAGCACATTCACCTCTAGATAATTATGCTGACTGGTCTGGGGGTTACTTATTTGAAGTTTTTTAAAAAGTAGCTCAAGTAATGTCTTTTCTTTGACTGGAATGCAGATGCCATGTGTTTTTGTTTGAGAAAGATACATGTATAAAAATATTTTTAGCTTTAGCTACATTTTTTGTTAAAAAATGGACCTATCAGACTGGGCGCAGTGGCTCACGCCTATAATCCTAGCACTTTGGGAGGCTGAGGTGAGAGGATTTCTGAGCCCATGTCTTCGAGACCAGTCTGGGCAACTTGGCGAGACCTCATCTCTACAATAAATAAAAAAATTAGCCGGGAGTGGTGGCATGTCCTGTAGTTCCAGCTACTTGGACGGCTGAGGTGGAAGGATTGCCTGAACACAGCAGGCTGACCCTGTGGTAGCCATGAGCGTGCCACTGCCCTTTAGCCTAGGCAACAGAGTGAGACTCCAACTCAAAAAAAAAAAAAATGGACCGGGCTCGGTGGCTCAGCCTGTAATCCTGCGCCTTTGGGAGGCTGAGGTGAGTGGATTGCCTGAGCCCACGGGTTCGAGACCCGCCTGGGCAGGCGAGACCTCATCTCTACGATAAAATTTAAAAATTAGCCGGGTGTGGTAACGCGCGCCTATAGTTCCAGCTACTTGGAAGGCTGAGCCGGAAGGATTGCTGGAGCCCAGCAGGTCGAGGCCGCGGTGGCCGAGAGCGGCCACTGCACTCCAGTCTGGGCGACAGAGTGAGACTCCAACTCAAAAAAAAAAACAAAAAAACAAAAAAATGGGCCTATGCTTAAAATCCAAAGTAAGAATTTTTTTCCCTTCCATCTGGAAATCTGAACAGAATGTCCAAATCTAAAATGATGTTCCCTGTGGTTAGGGACCAAGCTGTTCTCACTATGTTGCTCTGCTGTGCAGGACTTCTATTCTCAAGCTCATCTCATGGATCAACATAAAGTTGTACACAATTTCTCCCTACATCTTATTGGCAACCTTTAGACACATGACATGGTTTCAAGGAGGCTGGAAAAATCAGTCTGTTCTACCTGATGCCAGGTAGGACGCAGTATGTTGCTCTGTGGGTTCTTCACCTCCGCCACAGAAAGGAATTTCAGGGCGAGTCCAAAGTATAGTCAAGACAGAATTTATTAGAAAGAAAAAGACATAGCCGGGCTCGGTGGCTCAGCCTGTAATTCCGCGCCTTGGGAGGCTGAGGTGAGTGGATTGCCTGAGCCCGTGGATTTGAGACCTGCCTGGGCAACTTGGCGAGACCTCATCTCTACAATAAATCCAAAAATTAGCCGGGCGTGGTAGCGTGCACCTGTAGTTCCAGCTACTTGGAAGGCTGAGGCGGAAGGATTGCGGAGCCCAGCAGGTCGAGGCTGCGGTGGCCAGGAGTGACCACTGCACTCCAGTCTGGGCGACAGAGTGAGACACCAACTCAAAAAAAAAAAAAAGAAAAGAAAAGAAAAGAAAAGACATGTGTAGCCGGGCTCAGTGGCTCAGCCTATAATCCCGCAATTTTGGGAGGCTGAGATGAGTGGATTCCCTGAGCCCACGGGTTCAAGATCCGCCTGGGCAGGCGAGACCTCATCTCTACAATAAATCAAAAAATTAGCCGGGTGTGGTAGTGCACGCCTGTAGTTCCAGCTACTTGGAAGGCTGAGGGAAGGATCGCCGGCACCCAGCAGGTCGAGGCTACAGGAGCGGCCACTGCATTCCAGTCTGGGTGACAGAGTGAGACTCCAACTCAAAAAAACAAAACAAAACAAAACAAAACAAAAAAAAGAAAAAGACATGTGTCTGGGCATAGTGGCTCATGCCTGTGATCCCAGCACTTTGGGAGGCCGAGGTGAAGGATTACCTGAGTCCAGGGTTGAGTTCAAGGCCAGCCTGGACAACTTGTAGTTCCAACTACTTGGAAGGCTGGGGTGAAAGGATTACCTGAACCCAGCAGGTCAAGGCTGCAGTGGCTATGAGCGTGCCACTGCACTCTAGCCTGGGTGACAGAGTGAGACTCTAACTAAAAAAAAAAACAAAAAAAAAAACGAGACCTGCCTGGGCAACTTGGCAAGACCTCATCTCTACAATAAATCAAAAATTAGCCGGGCGTGGTAGTGCACGCCTGTAGTTCCAACTGCTTGAAAGGCTGAGGCGGAAGAATCACCAGAGGCCAGGAGCAGTCACTGCACTCTAGTCTGGGTGACAGAGTGAGACTCCAACTCAAAAAAAAAAAAAAAAATGCAAAAGACATGCTCAAGGGAGAGCATGCATGAATTCCTTAAGAGAGAGCATGTGCTTATCTGTCACAAGAAGTTTTATATACTTTTACAATGATGATTAAGCAACCATGAGCTAGCAACCATGAGCTAGGAGTTAGCTGCAGGTATCTGGCCACAGCTTAAAGTTGTGTTCTACTATTATAGAAAAAAGTTTGGCAAACTTTCTCTGTAAAGGGCCAATAAGTAAATATTTTAGGCTTTGTGAGCCACATGCTTCATCTCAACCACTTAATTCTGCTGTTGTCATGTAGTAACAGCCACAGAGGATACATAGATGAATGTTTATGACTGTGTGCCAATAAAACTTTATTTACAAAAACTGGTAGCAGGCTGGATTTGGCCCAGTGGCTGATGCTTGTTATAGAAGTGGGGTAAAAAAGACAATAGGGATATTTAGTAGCTTCTGCTACACCAGGTAGTAGAAATATTAGCAATTTAACTTTGGTGAGTCCTCCCCCTTCTCTTTTTAGTATAGTTAGTGACAAGCAAAATTGCCAATAATTTATAAAAATCAGCAAGATGATGTAGTGGAGGGCAATTTTATTTAAACTCCCTTTGAAAGACTTGTTAGTAAATTTCAGTTATTCCTTTTGTTTATTGTTCTGACTTATTTTACTTAAGCAAAAAACTCCTGCCTTTTTCTTTCTTTTTTTTTTTGAGTTGGAGTCTCACTCAATAGCCCAGGCTGGAGTGCAGTGGCACACTCACAGCCACCCCAGTGTCAACCTGTTGGGCTCCAGTGATCCTTCCACCTCAGCCTTCAAGTAGCAGGAACTACAGGCACATGCTACCACACCCAGTTAATTTTTGATTTATTGTAGAGATGAGGTCTCACCAAGTTTCCCGTGTTGGTCTCAAACCCGTGGGCTCAGGCAATCCTCTTGCCTCAGCCTTCCAAAATGCTGGGATTACAGGCTGATCCATCACCGAGCCCGGCCTCCTGTCTTATTTTTGACCTTGGTAAGGGAATACTTATTCTGCCAGGTGCAGCGACTCACCCAGAACTTTGGCAAGCTGAGGCAAGAGGATTGCTTGAGCCCAAGAGTTCAAGACTAGCCTGGGCAACATAGGAAGAACTTGTCTCTCCAAAAAAATAAAAAAATAATTAACTGGGCTTGGTGGTATACATCTATAATCCCAGCTTCTTGGGATGCTGAGGTGGGAGGATAGCTTGAGCCCAGGAGTTGGCGACTGCAGTGAGCTGTGATTGAGAGGAGGGCAAGGGCTGGGGTGGGGGTGGGGGGTGGGGGTTGAATAGTTGTTTCCTGAATAACCACTGCAACATGCAAGGGACCGTGAAATAAGCACTCTGGAAAGACTGCAGAGAGGACACTGAGAAAATTCCCTGAGGGAATAAGTATGGCTTTCTCCTTCTCTTGGCAGAGTGGGATAGGGCTGTGATCTTTTACTTAATTACAACTCACTTTAAGATCTTTTATTTCTTCTTGGTGGACAGGGGAGAAAAAAATGTAGGATTACACTAGAGAACTCTCTCTTGAACAAAATAAACCTTAAAGAAACTTGATAAAAATTCCTTGTAGAAATTTTACGGCTGGTCTCAGTGGCTCAGCCTGTAATCCCGCGCATTTGGGAGGCTGAGGTGAGTGGATTGCATGAGCCCACGGGTTCGAGACCCGCCTGGGCAGCGAGACCTCATCTCTACAATAAATCAAAAAATCAGCCGGGAGTGGTAGCGCATGCCTGTAATTACGGCTACTCGGAAGGCTGAGGCAGATGGATCGCCGGAGCCCAGCAGGTCGAGGCTGCGGTGGCCGGAGCGGCCACTACACTCCAGTCTGGGTGACAGAGTGAGACTCCAAATCAAAAAACAAAAAAGAAATTTTACGGCTGGGCTCGGTGGCTCAACCTGTAATCCCAGCACTTTGAGAGGCTGAGGTGAGTGGATTGCCTGAGCCCGCAGGTTCGAGACCTGCCTGGGCAACTTGACAAGACCTCATCTCTACAATAAATCAAAAAATCAGCCGGGCGTGGTAGCACGTGCCTGTAGTTCCAGCTACTTGGAAGGCTGAGGCGGAAGGATCGCCGGGGCCCAGCAGGTAGAGGCTGTGGTGGCTGGGAGCGGTCACGGCACTCCAATCTGGTTGACAGAGTGAGACTCCAACTCAAAAAAAAAAAAAAAAAGAAATTTTACTTCTCAATAATTTCATATAGCTTTTCTTTCTTTTTTCTCTTTTTCTTTATAGAGACGAGGTCTTGCTATGTTGTCTAGGCTGGTCTCAAACTCCAGGAATCCTCCTGCCTTGGCCTCCCAAAGTTCCCATACATGAGCCACCATGCCCAGACTATCTTTTATTTTTTGAATACAAATATAACACTTGATCTAACAAGTCCAATGTAAATATACAAATAAAGAATTGAGAGTCTTCTGTAATACAACCCCCACTCTCTCCCAGATTGTCCTAATAATCAAACTCCATGCCTGAAAAGAGGGATTGTTATGTTAATTTCTGTTGCTTCCAGAACTTTTCAAGTGAATTAAGCTATTAGGCAACCCTCTCCTAGTTCCTTTTTCTTTTTCTTCTTTTAGTTGGAGTCTTACTCCAGTGGTACACTCACAGCCACCCCAGCGTCGGCCTGCTGGGCTCCAGCGATCCTTCCACTTCAGCCTTCCAAGTAGCTGGAACTACAGGCACCCAATACAGCACCCAGCTAATTTTTGATTTATTGTGGAAACAAGGCCTCACCGAGTTGTCCGGGCTGGTCTCAAACCCACAGGCTAAGGCAATCCACTCACCTCGGCCTCCCAAAGTGCTGGGATTACAGGCTGAGCCACCTAGCCTGACCTCCTTTTTCTGAAGATCCACTTAAGATTTAATTGGTAGAAGGATATTAACCTTTAAGATTGCCACTTTTCATAGTACTGACTACTGTTAAATCTATTTTAGCATCTCCTAAACTTTTTTTTGGTATTCAGTAGAAAAGATACTCAACTTTAATTAAACTGGTCAAACATTTTTACTAGATGGATTAGAGATTGGAACAATAGTAGCAATAGTAGCCTTAGATTTCTACATTTATGAGAGATGACTCAAAGTTAGAATACAACAGTAGAGCTAAAAGAAGCTTAGAGATAATTTAGTCCAAATTCCTTAGTTAATAGAAACTGAGGCTCAGTATTAGGTTGGTGTTGGGTAAGATGCAAAGAATTGCACAGGAATTATATTAGAAAAGATCGTTTATTTAGAAAGTAGGTTAGAGAGAAACGGGGGGATCTACCTCTCCAAGATCTGTTAAAGAAAGCATGGCAGCAAACACTTGAGGTTGAAGCCCTTTAAATCTTTTTTGGGGGAGTTGGCAGGCAAGCATTCACAGGAGCTGACGTCGTGATGATGAGGTGGTGGTCTGTGTTGTGTTATTACAAAGTGGGCAGGTAAGCACAGGAACTGTCGCCATGGTGATGGAGTCTGTTTCTAGCATCTCTGATGACTGGATGGATGGGTGGGTCAGCCACATAGATGAGAAGGGCAGGGCTGGTAGCTGAAAGACAGATTCTTTTTTTTTCTTGAGTTGGAGTCTCACTCTGTCGCCCAGACTGGAGTACAGTGGCCGCTCCCGGCCACCGCAGCCTCGACCTGCTGGGCTCTGGCGATCCTTCCGCCTCAGCCTTCCGAGTAGCCGGAATTACAGGCATGCGCTACCACGCCCAGCTGAATTTTTTTTTAATTTTATTGTAGAGATGAGGTCTCACTGCCCAGGCGGGTCTCGAACCTGCAGGCTCAGGCAATCCACTCACCTCAGCCTCCCAAAGGCACGGGATTACAGACTGAGCCACCGAGCCCAGCTGAAAGACAGATTCTTAGGAGATGTTAATCTCAATGTCTTGTGACTGGATCAGGGTTCTGGAAAAGGATTATTGTCATGTATAAACTAGAGGCCAGAGAAACTCCATTTTGAGTTCTGTCCTTTCATTCTCTCATTTGGTTTTTTGAAATATTCTTATTTAATACTGGGGAATGTGGACAGTGGTCTGTCTTCTACTGAATCAGGTGTAGAGATGTCCCTTACTGCCTAAAGTAAGAGGAAGAGATGAGGGGACAGAAACCAATAGAGTTTTTAGAATATTTTTAGTACACAAAACGCTGTGTAAAAGGGCATACTATTAGAATTAATAATACTAAAATAGGCCGGGCTTGGTGGCTCAGCCTGTAGTCCCACCACTTTGGGCGGCCGAGGTTAGTGGATTGTCTGAGCCTGTGGGTTTGAGACCAGCCCAGGCAACTTGGTGAGACCTCGTTTCCACAATAAATCAATTTAAAAAAATTAGCCAGGTGTGGTAGCGTGTGCCTGTAGTTCCAGCTACTTGGAAGGCTGAGGTGTAAGGATTGCCGGAGCCCAGCGGGTCGACTCTGGGGTGGCCATGAGTGTGCCATTACACTGTAGCCTGGGTGACAGTAAAACTCCAACTAAAAAAAAAAACCCATAAAAATAATACTAAAATAAAGGCCATAATAGTTTCTGTCATAGCATATTATTAAGACTTTGATATCTGGTAAGATATATTTATAGTAAACCCAGTGAGCTTGGCACCAAGAAATTCAAGCAGTTTTCACTGTTGCACCAGCCAACTCCTTAGTCCATATGTGGATATACCTGTAGCTTGCCTCCGAGTCTCTTCAGGTTTTGTAATGGGACTTTTTAGTCAGTTATGAGGGTTTTTTGTTTTTTTTTTAGGGAAAGATTTAGGAAAGTTAGGACAATTTTTTGTTTTACATACACAGAGGAGACTGTAAATTTTGAAAAGCAGAGGAAAATAAGTTAGACTTTGAGAAAATCTGAAGAAAAAATGACAATGTTAGTTTGGAGACATATAGTATGGTTGTAGTTTAAATTGTAGGAAATAATGATGAACAAGATAATTTTTTTTTTTTTTTGAGTTGGAGTCTCACTCTGTCACCCAGACTGGAGTGCAGTGGCCGCTCCTGGCCACCGCAGCCTCGACCTGCTGGACTCCGGCGATCCTTCCGCCTCAGCCTTCCAAGTAGCTGGAACTACAGGCGCGCGCTACCATGCCTGGCTAATTTTTTGATTTATTGTAGAGATGAGATCTCGCCAAGTTGCCCAGGCGGGTCTCGAACCCGTGGGCTCAGGCAATCCACTCACCTCAGCCTCCTAAAGCGCAGGATTACAGGCTGAGCCACCGAGCCCGTCTGAACAAGAGAATTTATAACAGGTGCCATGGGTGACAGAAAACCGTTCCTTTTACTTTTTACAATAGGTCTGATATACCTTCACAATGATTGAGATGCTAAAGAGGGTGGAGGAGTCCAAGTAACCTCTACTCTGGAGACTGACATCTCTCCACTTTTGATGGGAGGAGTTGGGGTGGGGTGGTCTTTTCTAGAACACATTGTCTTTTGCAGGAGACCTGCCAGACCCTTCCAAATCACAAGTTCATGAGCTAGCAGGTGGTTTTATTATCAATTCTATGGCTTTGGTTAGTTAAGGTTTGGTATTGGCCTTCTGTCATTGACAGAGAAATATCACCTTAACAAAGTTCAAACATTTTTTCCTGCTTGACAATGCTTTTTGTGTGATTTTTGCATATCAAACGAGTTAAGTGTTTTCTTTGATTTCAGGAAACCTAATACTAAAAAAATGTTTAAAGTTTTGAAAGACTGAATTGAGAACTTGAAATTTGTGTGTTGAAAAGTTTGTTAAACATTAATGGTTTTAAGAGCATGATATTATAACACACGATAGCAGGTTACTGCAAAGTAGCCATTCATTTCGCCAAAATGATAACTTAGAGACTTGAAAAACAAAACCTGACTGTTGATAGAAAAGATTCATTCTCTTACGCAGTAAAAGAAAGACAGTGGAGGCTAACTGAATCTGTCTTCCCCCTCCCCCTACCGTTGTAAAATTATTTTGGAGGTTTCCAACTAAAAAGCTTATGTTATGGTTTCTGAGTAGTTTTTTGTCCGAGCATTAGTGTAATGGATATTTATGGTACATTTATAGAAATAACTACAATCTTTTATAAACTTGATTGTTCATAGAGTTTGTTTTACATTTTTTAAATAAATGTAACACATACCATTTTACAACAAGCTTGAACGCTTTATCTTTGTCCTATATTCTCCTCCTCTTCAAATAACCAGTCATTTGATTATAAGACAAAAATTGAGTCGGGCTCGGTGGCTCAGGCTGTAGTCCCGCGCCTTTGGGAGGCTGAGGTGAGTGAATTGCCTGAGCCCGCGGGCTCGAGACCCGCCTGGGCAGTGAGACCTCATCTCTACAATAAATCAAAAAATCAGCCGGGCGTGGTAGCACGTGCCTGTAGTTCCAGCTACTTGGAAGGCTGAGGCAGAAGGATCGCCGGAGCCCAGCAGGTCGATGTCCCCGCGCCTTTGGGAGGCTGAGGTGAGTGGATTGCCTGAGCCCGCGGTTCGAGACCCGCCTGGGCAGCGAGACCTCATCTCTACAATAAATCAAAAAATCAGCCGGGCATGGTAGCGCATGCCTGTAATTCCGGCTACTTGGAAGGCTGAGGCGGAAGGATCACTGGAGCCCAGCAGGTCGAGGCTGCGGTGGCCGGGAGTGGCCACTGCACTCCAGTCTGGGCTACAGAGTGAGACTCCAACTCAAAAACAAACAAACAAACAAACAAAACAAAACAAAACAAAAAAAAGATAAAAAGAAAGAGACCAGAAAGCAAAGGAGAGATGTAAAGAAACTTGTTGGTATAAATATATATACTTTTTTTTTTTTTGGTAAAAAAGCATATAAAGACAAGATAATAATTTTGTATGAGGAAGGATCTTATATGGTCAATTTTTGTCTTTTTTTTTTTTTTTTTTAGTTGGAGTCTCACTCTGTCACCCAGACTGGAGTGCAGTGGCCGCTCCCAGCCACTGCAGCCTTGACCTGCTGGGTTCCGGCAATCCTTCCTCCTCAGCCTTCTAAGTAGCTGGAACTACAGGTGCGCGCTACCATGCCCGGCTAATTTTTGATTTATTGTAGAGATGAGGTCTTGCCAAGTTGCCCAGGCGGGTCTCGAACCCGCAGGCTCAGGCAATCCACTCACTTCAGCCTCCCAAAGGCGCTGGGTTACAGGCTGAGCCACCGAGCCCGGCTTACATCTATAATTTAAATTAACCTTTTAGTAACTTTTGATTAACACAAGGCTATATATTCCAACATGGATGGCCAGGACCAAATGACTAGCAGCTGTGTTCATTAAGAAATTAATTTGGTTTCCAGAGTGCCCTAATATTCATCTAGGGGTTGTCGGGGTGGTGGCACCAAGTTGGTGGTACCAGGCACTTTAGCAGATTTTCAGGCCTTCTCAGTGGCCACTATTTCCTGTGCAGGTTTTTCCCCTTTCCTCCAGAAAAAGCACCCACCCCCCACCCCCGCCAGTGGCCCTGCGGCCTGCACGGTGAACAAAGTCTTGGAGGTTTAGGCCTTTTGGGGGCAACGATACTTCAAGTGTCACTGCAGTTTGTCCCCATAGCAATGGACACCTTTCCCCTTAGGTTTGTTCTTACCAGATCCCTTAGGGCAGTTGGACCTTTGTTGCTAATGGTGACTGCCAACTGTGTTACCTGTTTTTGGCTCTCTGGTCTTGCTGCCCTCCATGTTGGCACCCTTTTTGCTTGTTTATCATCTCAGTTTTTAAAGAAAACCTTAGTTTTTTTTCTTGTAATTGGAAGTTTGGTACCTGTAGTTCTAAGTCTGATCTCTGGAATTGGGCATCTAATACCCCACAGGATAGAATCTTATTTGTAGAGTAGTGAAGTAAATTAAGAAAAATGTTTGTACATATGAAACTTTTGATCATTTTCCCATTTGTAATGGTTTGATGTAAAACTCTTTTAGGATGAACAGACCACATGGATGTGAAATGATTTGTTCCTACTTATTTTTAATTATGAACAGGCAGATGTGTTAAGATCCTATATAAATTACTCAATTACAGTCTTGGAGGTGCCGAGGGTTGGCAACAGGTTTTTCTGGGGCAAAAAACAGTTATGAAGTGTGGACAATGAGGTGAGAGTGCTCAGGTCTCATGTCTCATTGTGCCACACAGAGAGTATGCTGCATTTTGCCCGTCCTGCTGGAGAAGTATTGGGTTGGGTAAAGTGACAACAATCAAATGGGAATGGCCAGTCTCCATACTCAATTGCCTTACACAGAGTATTAAGTACTTAAAGCTTTACCTGTTCTCTCTGTGTGTGGGTGGGTGGGGAATTCGTCAGGCACAGTAAGGTGGCTCAACATTTCCCCCCCAAAAAAAACCTTTAGTATGTCTGACATAATAAACACTGGTGTCATCCAGCGCTAATGTTTTAGCACACAGTAAAGTTGTGAGATTTTACTAGAGGTCTTGGAAGTTTGGTGGGAAAAGCAGATTAGAAAGACAATAGGCTATGTTTTCCCATGAGTTAACAGGATTTGTTAATTAACACGTGGTCCCCTTGTTGCTGTCCTGATTCAGATTTAATTTGAGAGAGATCTGTCATAGAGGAAAAAAAGTAGCATGAACTTTAATAATTCTTCCCACCCCAGTCATTTCTTGAAGGGGAAGGTGCTGAGCAGAGCTTGAGAGGTTTAAAGGAATGTCTGGAGTGGGTATGGGCAGATGAAGGGAATGGGGGGGAGTGAGGGGGGAGAGGGGGAGCACATAGCTCCATTTTTTGTTTCAGAAGGCTGAAAGTGGAAAAAGAAAAGGGGGAGATTGATTGGCTGAATCTGAACTGTAAGAGGGAAAGCAGTAAAGAGGTAAAGTATTTAAAGAAGGAGTTAGGAGTGTGTCACAGGAAGAACAAGGGCCTGGGTGGCACGCCATTTTGAGAAAAACCTGTACATAAGGTAACTTGGATCATTTGCCTTTGTGGCAGCAATAGAGGTCAAGTTAAAGAAGAGGATTACAGCCAAGAGACCCGCTTTGGACCCCACCTCCTGGTCACCTAGCGGGTATTGAGGGGGAAAAAAATGAGACGCTTAGGGCAGATATCCTTCTCTAGTGAGACGGTCCTGACACCTTTCAGAATGTATTTCAGCAGGGGCTCTTGGCTACTCCAGATTGAGGGTTCCACATGAGGAGTTCTAAAGAGAAAAAGGGATGTTCTTCTTAGGGTTTGGCAGGGACAGGATGAGGGTGGAGAGGCGAGGGGAGGCGCACAGCACTGCTGGGGCTGGCAACCCGGAGGTGCGCACTGGGAACCCAGAGATCGAGTAGATTGCAAAGAATTGCGACACACAAAAAGATTAAGAAAGATGAGTTTATTTAAAAGTAGATTAGAGAGAGGAAGAGAAGGAAGAAAGAAGATTCACCTCCCCAAGGTGGGAGAGGGAGACCAAAGCCAGGAAGCATGGCGACAGCCATGGCTCAAAGAGCGCATGGCCACACCAGACTCTAGCAAGGCAATGGCCGCTGGTTGCTTGTGGTTGAGTCCTTTTAACCATTCCCCTTGATGGGGAAAGATCATTAAGGTGATTGGGTGGTGGTCTGCTTTCACGTCATCACAAAGGGGCAGACAAGCGCAGGTACTGATGATGTCAGGTGATGGACAGCAGGCAGATGGGTGGGTTAGTCACATGATTGCTGCCTTGGTGGGGCTTATCTGTGTCACCTGGTTCACAGAGGGTTGATTAGGTTAACCTTGGGAGGGGGGCGATTTCCTGCAAGAGTCCTGTTAGACATTTGCAATTCACAAATTCCTTGACTCAAGATGGGGTGGTCATTTGGGCTGTCCTGATCTTGTATCTGAAGGAGATTTGCCTAGGGGGATGGGATAGGTTGCTGTTTGTCCTGCAGTAGAACGTCTGAATACTTTCTAATGGTTACACTGAGGCAAAAAGACTAAAGAATAAGCTAAGCTTCCTCCAGGTTACTATAGGTATCTTTAAGTTCTAAAAAGAACAGTTTGGAGCAGCCAGAAAAAGAGAAACCCATCCCTGTTCTAGATTGGTATTCCAAAATAGAACCAGTGGGATTTAAAGCCTGTGTGGGCATCAAGTGAGAAAGGATGTCCCCTTGATCCCCTCAACCCATCAGAGGCAGTCTTTCCACTCAGCGACGCGGCTGCTCCTACGAGTGCTCAGAAGACTTGGTATCAATATTTCTAGGACGGGTGGCCTGGAGCCCCAGCAAGAGAAGGCTTCCAAACAGAGAAAGTGGCCTTTTGGGTTTGTTCCTAGATCTTTTTTTTTGTTTTTTTTTGAGTTGGAGTCTCATCCCCTCACCCAGCCCACCCCAGTGTCGACCTGCTGGGCTCCAGCGATCCTTCCACCTCAGCCTTCTAAGTAGCTGGAACTATAGGCGTGCATTACCACGCTCGACTGTTTTTTTTTATTTAGTGTAGACATGAGGTATCGCCAAGTTGCCCAGGCTGTTGTTGAACTCATGGGCTCAGGCAGTCCCTTTACCTCGGCCTCCCAAAGTGCTGGGATTACAGGCTTGAGCCACTGCGCCCGGCCTGTTCCTAGATCTGTTAATGGATGCAGAGGGTACTATGGACTCACCAGTTGATGGTGTTAGATTTTCATTCCAGATAAAGCTGAAGCAATGGGGAGGGTCCAGCCAAAGCGGCTCCAGCACAGTCCACAGAGAAACTTGAGTTAGAAAAGGAGAAAAAATGGGATAAAGAGCATAGAGGGAGCTCCACAGAGCTCCTTGTAGTGCTACCAGAATGTTAGGTTGGTGGGCTGTTACCTCGGGTAAGATGCAAAGGATTGCACAGAAATTAGATTAGAAAAGATAGTTTATTTAGAAAGTAGATTAGAGAGAGAAAGGGTGGCTGGAGAGGGGGCCAGAGCTTAAAGAAAGCATGAAGGTGCATGCTTGAGGTTGAAACTTTTTTTTTTTGAGTTGGAGTCTCACTCCATTGCCCAGGCTGGAGTGCAGTGGCACACTCACAGAGACCCTAGTGTCAACCTGTTTGGCTCTGGCGATCCCTCCACCTCAGCCTTTCAAGTAGCCAGAACTACAGGTGCGCGCCACCACGCCCAGCTATTTTCTTTTTTTTTTTTACTGTGGAGATGAGGTCTCACCAAGTTGCCCAGACTAGTCTCGAACCCATGGGCTGAGGCAATTCACTCGCCTTGGCCTCCCTAAATGCTGGGATTACAGGCTGAGCCACCAAGTGAGCACAGCCCAGGTTGAAGCCTTGTAAACCTTCTTTTGGAGGGGGATGGGGGTGGGGCAGACAAGCATTCACAGGAGCCAGTCATGGTGATGGGGGTGGTCGTCTGTGTTACATTGTAATGAAGGGAGCAGGTAAGCACAGGAACTGTGGCCACGGTGATGGGGTCTGTTTCTTGTGTCTGACAACTAGATGAATGGGTGGGTCAGTCACATGCATGAGAAGTGCAGGGCCGGTAACTGAAAGACATTCTTAGGAGATAATATCTCAATGTCTTGTGATTTGCCCAGGGTTCCAGGAAAGGATTATTATTGTGTTCAAGGAGACCAGAGAAACTCCATTTTGGGCTCTGTCCTTTCACTCTGAGAAACAAAGTGATGTGCCCTCGATTAATTAGCACACATAGTTAGTAATACAATTTGGTAGAAACTCAGGTTTTCTGGTGCACAGTAATGCTCCAATCTCCTTCCTGAAAAGCTGGTCTCAGTAGAAGAGTAGTCCTTCTGGGAAACAGAAACAGAGGGACTACTGCCTGCTGACAGTCAGACATTAGGAAGTGAGAGGACAGGCCAGAAACGTGGCTCACACCTGTGATACCAGCACTTTGGGAGGTGGAGCGGGAGGATTGCTTGAGTCCAGGAGTTTGAGACCAGCCTTGGCAACATAATGAGACCACATCTTTGCAAAACACTTGAACACACACACACACACACACACACACACACACCACCACCACCACCACCACCACCACCACCACCACCACCAGCACCACCACCACCAAAAAAAAAAACCTTAAAACAGAGATCTCTCTTCAAGCCCTCATCTACCCAGATCTTTTGAGAATGAACCAGGTAAGTTAGAAAGAGGAAGTGGGAGGATAAAATATCTGGTTTCTCCATTTCTTCTTTCAACAGTGATAAATAAGGAGGGCTTCTTCTGAAAAGGACGTCTGTTCTCTGGGACGAGGACACAGTGCAGTGGTTGCATGGAGACTGTCTGGGCCAAGTGCAGAGCTTGCAGTGAAGGAAGCACAAGACGGACTTCAGTGGGGTTTCTAGGCCGTGTTTGTAACATTCTGGGTGTCTCTAGGTTTTTCGGGCAATGTTAAGGAAGTACCCGTAAAATCTTTTATTTACTTTGGTTTAATGTGACAGGTTTTAGAAGAAAGAAAACTTACCAAATTTAGACCAAATGAAAAGGTCATCAACATTTCCCAAAAGGTTGGAGTTACTATGTATTATAAATTCAAATGAGGCCAGGCTTTGTGGCTCAGCCGTAATCCCGTGCCTTGGGAGGCTGAGGTGAGTGGATTGCCTGAGCCCGCGGGTTCGAGACCCGCCTGGGCAACTTGGCGAGACCTCATCTCTACAATAAATCAAAAAATTAGCCAGGCATGCGTCTGTAGTTCCAGCTACTTGGAAGGCTGAGGCGGAAGGATCGCCGGAGCCCAGCAGTGGTGGGCTGGGTGTGGCCACTGCACTCCAGTCTGGGCGACAGAGTGAGACTCCAAATCAAAATAAAAAAAAGAAGTTCAGCAGGAAAAATAAAAGAGAGAGGTAGAAAAGGAGAAAACAGAGTTGGGTGACCAAAAGATGCCCGAACATTAATGTAAAAAGAATAAATCCTTATCCATAATAATTAATGACACATGTCCTTTTTGAATCTCATCTGTTTTTAGCTTAAGGAAAGAAAGTTCAAAAGAATATTTTTAAATGGAGGAAATTCTTCTTTTCTTGCTCTCTTTTTTTTTTGAGTTGGAGTCTCACTCTGTCACCCAGACTGGAGTGCAGTGGCCGCTCCCAGCCACCGCAGCCTCGACCTACTGGGCTCTGGCGATCCTTCCGCCTCAGCCTTCCAAGTAGCCGGAATTACAGGCATGCGCTACCACACCCGGCTGATTTTTTGATTTATTGTAGAGATGAAGTCTCGCTGCCCAGGCGGGTCTCGAATCCACTGGCTCAGGCAATCCACTCACCTCAGCCTCCCAAAGGCGCCGGGTTACAGGCTGAGCCACCTAGCCCGGCCTTGCTCTCTTTTTTTTGAGTCAGAGTCTCACTCTGTCGCCCGGGCTGGAGTGCAGTGGCACACTCACAGCCACTGCAGCCTCGACCTGCAGATCCTTCCACCTCAGCCTTCCAGGTAGCTGGAACCACAGGTGCACACCACCATACCCGGCTAATTTTTGATTTATTGTAGATATGAAGTCTCATTAAGTTTCCCAGGCTGGTCTCGAACCCCTGGACTCAGGCAATCCTCTTGCCTCTGCCTCCTAAAGTTCTGGGATCACAGGCGCGAGCTACCAAGCCCGGCCCTTTTCTTTTCTTTTTTTTTTTTTTTTTTTTGAGTTGGCGTCTCACTCTGTCGCCCAGACTGGAGTGCAGTGGCTGCTCCGGGCCACCACAGCCGCGACCCGCCGGGCTCCGGCGATCCTGCTGCCTCAGCCTTCCGAGTAGCTGGAATTACAGGCATGCGCTCCCACGCCCGGCTGATTTTTTGATTTATTGTAGAGATGACGTCTCGCCAAGTTGCCCAGGCGGGTCACGAACCTGCGGGCTCAGGCACTCCACTCACCTCAGCCTCCCAAAGGCATGGGATTACAGGCTGAGCCACCGATCCCGGCTCCGGCTCTTTTCTTACTTTCTAAAACCAACAAAGACTACTTCATATTGCAAATCATTATTTCAAAAGTATTAGGAAGAAAGGACTATTTAAAGTGAGATCTCTCATTAATTTCCTAACTACTCACTTGAATCTCATAAATAATTTTAAGTAGAAAGGGTTGTCAAATGTGATTAAGGTCATTATTTAATGCTAAAGTAGCCCACAGGCTTTCCTGATATAAAAAAAAAATCTTTCCATAGAAAAATAACTGAGGTTTCTTCAAGGTTAAGGGTCTCTGGAGCCTATTCCGTGAAGTTATATTACAATAGAGATGATCAAGTGCAGAGAAGTCATCTGAGAAGATTGTACAAGGTTTTTTCAAGGTGAGAGTTCTCTGAACAAGAACAGATTATATTATTTTAAGAAGATTTGCTGGGCGTTCAATTTCCAAAATGAATTGTAATATTTTCTGCTACCTTAAAACTTGACATCTGTGTTGGAAAAATAATAGCCTAGGCATCATTTAGTTCATTTAATAAATACTTATTGAGTGACTCCTATATGTCAGACACTCTTCTAGGTTCTTGGGATACAGTGGGGGAACCAAATGAAGTCCCTGCTCCCAAAGACATCACACTCTTGTGTGGAGGCAGGTGATAAAAAAATAAAGTGGACCAGGCATGGTGGCTCATGCCTGTAATCCCAGCACTTTGGGAGGCTGAGGCGGGAGGATTGCTTGAGTCCAGGAGTTTGAGACCAGCCTGGACAACATAGCAAGACCTCGTCTCTATTTCCAAAATTTTAATGAAAAAAAAAAAAGGCAAAAACTATATAAGATAGCAGAAGTCACCATCTGCAGTAAGTAACAGACAAATATACAATGTCAAAGCCCAGTGGTACATTCTGTGACTAGGAAGAGGGTGCAGCTTTCTCTAAGTTGGGAGGATAAAGCCCCTGTCTTCCTTGAGCAAGTGATGGTTACCTGGACCTGATTTATTGTAGAGATGAGGTCTTGCCTGCCCAGGTGGTTCTCGAACCTGTGGGCTCAGGCATTCCACTCACCTCAGCCTCCCAAAGGCGCGGGATTACAGGCTGAGCCACCGAGCCCAGCTAAGAGTGATGTGTTTTAAGATACAAGATGAAAATGATCAGCTTGGCTGGAGAAGGAGTTTAGGAGAGAGGGTAGAAGATCGGTCTAAAAAAGGCATGCAGAGGCCTGGTCGTGCTGGATCTTGTAAGCCATAGTCAGAAATTTGGAATTTGGCAGGGTGTGGTGACTCACGTCTGTAATTTCAGGACTTTGGGAAACTGAGGCTGGAGGATCACCTGAGTGCAGGAATTTGAGAACAGCCTGTAATCCCAGCACTTTGGGAGGCTGAATTCCCAAGTAGCTGGAATTACAGGTGTGTGCTACCACACCCAGCTAATTTTTGATTTATTGTGGAGATGAGGTCTCACCAAGCTGCCAGGACGGGTCTTGAACCTGCAGGCTCAGGCAATCCACTCGCCTCGGCCTCCCAAAGTGCTGGGATTACAGGCTGAGCCACCGAGCCCGGCCTTGAAATTTATTTTAACAGCAATGGGAAACCACTAAGTTTTTCATCGGGAATTGACAGGTGTCTTTTTTTTTTAGGTTGGAGTCTCACCCCATTGCCCAGGCTGGAGTGCAGTGGCACGCTCATGGCCACTGCAACCTCGACATGCTGGGCTCAGGCCATCCTTCCGCCTCAGTCTTCCAAGTAGCTGGAACTACAGGTGCATGCTACCACGCCTGGCTAATTTTTTGATTTATCATAGAGATGTGGTCTTGCTGAGTTGCCCAGACTGGTCTCAAATCCCTGGGCTCAGACAATTCCCTCACCTCGGTCTCCCAAAGTGCTGGGATTACAGGCTTGAGTCACCGTGCCTGCCTACTGGTGTCATTTAATAAGTTCCTTATATGAGATTGATAATAAAAACATATTAAAAAATTGAAAAGAGATATTTTTGATGGTAATGTGAAGACCAGATTGGAGGCAGGATGAGATCATAGGCAGAAACACCAGCAGGAGGCTGTATCAGTAAGCCAGGGAGGCGATGATGGGGTTGCCAGTGCTGGTATGTGGCAGTGAGGATCATGGTGAGAGCCAACACCTACTATGTGCCAAGTACTCTTCTAAGTGTTACCTGTACACAAGCTCAGTTAATCCTCATAGCATCTACATGAGAAAGGTTCTATTATCACCACCTTCATTTTACTTTATTACTTTATTTTATTTATTTATTTATTTCTGAGTCAGAGTCTCACTCTGTCACCCACACTGGAGTGCAGTGGCTTGCTCACAGCTCACTGTAGCCTTGACCTCCTGAGCTCAGGGGATCCTTCTGCCTCAGCCTCCTGAGTCACTAGAACGACAGGTGAGCACCACCACACATAGCTAATTTGATTTTTTGTAGAGACAAAATCTCACTATGTTGTCCAGGCTGGTCTCAAACTCCCGGGCTTAAGCGATCCTCACGCCTCAGCCTTTTAAAGTGCTGGGGTTACAGGCATGAGCCACAGTGCTCAACTCCAGCTATATTTTAAACATGAAGAAACTACAGAGGCGCTAAGTTACTTGCATCACCAAATGGTAGATCTGGGATTTAACCCACGTTGTCTAGCTGCAACTTTAACCATTTCCCTAGAGTTTTCTCTCCAGGAGTAGGTTGATTTGAGAAATGTTTGGAGAGTGGACTTGGCAGCATTCAGAGTTGATTAAATTTGGGAGTCATGAGGGTAGGAAGGATTCAGGATGATGATGGGGTAGGTGATATCGCCTTAAGGAGAAAAAGACAGATTTTTTTTTTTTTTTGGCGGGAGACATGGAGATAGGAAATTAGTTTTAAGCATTGTTGAATTGGAGACACCATGTGGAGATGTCCAATAGAATTACAGATTAAATTAGTACTCAGAAGCTGGTCAAGGCTGGCAAATATGGATTTGGGAGACCTCAACATGGATGTCATCGAAGCCAAGAAGTAGACGAAATGCCTAGAGACAGAATTTAGGGTAACCAGAGAAGATAGCCCAGAATCCCCGAGGCATGCTAACATGTTAAGGAATGCATATAAGAGGCTGTGCGAGGTGATACCTGTAATCACAGCACTTTGGGAGGCTGAGAAGAGAGGATTGCTTGAGCCCAGGAGTTCAAGACCAACCTGGACAAAATAGGGGGGAAAAAAAAGGAATGCATACAAGATAAGTAGCTTGAAAAGGAGGATGACAGAAATCTGAGAACATCAGAGGAGTGTGAAGTCACAGAGATCTAGTAAAAGAATGTTTCTTTTTTTTTTTTTTTTTGAGTTGGAGTTTCACTTCGTTGCCCTGGCTAGAGTGCAGTGTCACGCTCACAGCCACCCCAGCGTTGACCGGCTGGGTTCAGGCGATCCTTCTGCCTCAGCCTTCCAAGTAGCTGGAACTACAGGCGCGTGCTACCACACTGGCTAATTTTTTGATTTGTTGTAGAGATGAGAGCTCGCCAAGTTGCCCAGGCTGGTCGCGAACCTGTAGGCTCAGTCAATCCTCTCACCTCAGCCTCCCAAAGAGAATGTTTCTAAGTGGAGGAGGATGGCTGACCAGGGTCAACTGCTGTCAGTAAGGTGAAGACTGGGTCACTCCCATCAGACAACCACTCACAATGAGGCCCTGGGGGATAACAACTGTAGGTGACCAGAGGTAACAGCCAGATTGTGGTGGGAAATGGAGATAATGAGCGTAGATAACTCTAGAGGAGAGAGTCCTCTGATGGGAAAATACTCAGACCCCTACCACCATGCCTACATCTACATCTACATCCACACTCATGACTTACACACTTTCCCCTGCAGCCAGAGGTCAGGCCCTCACAATGCTCTGAATTCCTCCTGCTTTGCACAATCCTTCTCTCTGCTCCATCATTCACTTCATCGAGGGACTTGTTTACCGTAAGCACTTGCATAGATGTGCACAGACAGGTCCTATGTTTAAAAATCAAACAAGCAGGGAACGGTGGCTCACACCTGTAATCCCAGCACTTTGTGATGAGGAGGCGAGAGGATTGCCTGAGTCCAGAGGTTCCAGACCAGCCTGAGCAACTTGGCGAAACCTCACCTCAAATAAACAAACAAACAAACAAATAAGAATCAAACAAGCTGGTCACAGTGGCTCAGGCCTATAGTCCCAGCTACTCAGAAGGCTGAAGCAGGAGGATCGCTTGAGCCCAGGAGTTCAAGGTTATAATGAGTTATGATCATACCACTGCACTCTGCCTGGGAGACAGAGTGAAAGATCTGGCCGCACCACATCTCCCCTTGTAATACTGAAGCCAGATCTTTGAGGAAAACAGACACGTTTGTGAAATAACTAGAGTGGAGTCCCTGAGAGGGCGTGTCCCTGAGAGGGCAAGTCCCTGAGAGGGCGAGGACTCATGGACTGCTGGCAGCATGGAGGGCCTAGTTGAGTCTCGCCATCAGGAATTTCTGACAGAACTGATCTGTGAGGTTGTCTGATGTTCTCAAGAAGAGCTCAGCAGCCCAGGCGCATAGAGAGATCAGAAGCCTTGGCTTGAGGTTTTGGCCGGGTGACTGGGGAGAGTGGGCAATGGAAATAACAGAACAAGAAAGAGTTGAGGGTCTGCAAGAGGCTGGGTGAGGGGTAAGTCATGAATGCTAAGCTGGGTGGGGAAACTGGTTGGGGGTGCAGATCCTTACTCTGGCTCCTTCGTTGACTCTGCTACTGTGGATGAATCGCCTCATATTTCCAGGCTTCTGTTTCTTCCCCCACTCATAAGTGAAGGTGTTGGCTACATGATGGTTAACATTCCTCTCAGTTCTCAAATTCTGTGCTTCAATTTTGTAGAAGTGCAGGCACCCTGTGACCACGAGTGAGAGAAAATGCCAGTTTCTTGTAATCACTAGGATCAAACAACCCTTACACATTCCATCAGTGTTTCAAGACCGTGGACGCGACGCTTTGATTTTCTCATGAAAACATGAAAAAAAGTCGGGTGCAGTGGCTCACACCTGTAATCTCAGCACTCTGGGAGGTGGAAGTGAGAGGATTGCCTGAGTCCAAAGGTTCGAGACCAGCCTGGGCAACTTGGCGAGACCTTGTCTCTACAATAAATCAAAAAATTAGCCAGGTGTGGTGGTGCTTGCCTGTGGTTCCAGCTACTTGGAAGGCTGAGGCGGAAGGATCACCTGAGCCCAGCAGGTAGAGGCTGCGGTGGCCATGAGGATGCCACGGCACTCCAGCCTGGGCGATAGAGTGAGACTCTGACTCAAAAAAAGAAAGAAAGAAAGAAAGAAAGAAAGAAAGAAAGAAAGAAAGAAAGAAAGAAAGAAAATATGAAAAATGTTCAAGACACTTCCCAAAAACCAAGAATAAGCATCCCATTGACATTGGTAATCCAACACTGTGGTCTGCACTTAATTCAATTCAACTCAATTTAAAGCTATAGTTATTGAGTGTCTGCTTTGCATAAATTACTGTGACGGCAGTTGTGGGGGATACAAAGATGAGAGAGCAACAGTCCATGTTCTGTTATTGTCTAACAGGAAGGACAAGACCAGTGTAGAAATAAGTATGTCGAGGGCATAAATCTTAGTATTCAACCCAGGTAAGATAGGACAATTTCCCTCTATATTTTTAAACAACATAATATCTGTTTTGAGTCCTGCTTTTTACCAGGCTGGAATAAACTCAGTGGGGGTCCTCACCATTTTTTGGGTCATGACTAATTCTAGGGGCTTACATAATGCAAAGGCATGGGGGGTGCCTTTATGGTCTTCACCGTCAGCTCTGTCTGCTGAGCCATCACTGTCCCTGGGGTTCTGAAGCATTATCAGTTCATGCGCCAGCCACAGGGATATCGTCATTTCCTTGGCAAGGTTCCTTCAGGACCTTCTTTTGATTCTCCCTGCTACTTCTGGGCCTTTCTGCCTTGCCTGTTTCTTTCCAGTATGCATAAACGCACCACTCATTAGTTTTCTTTATGGGGCCTGGCTACCTCCCCAGGGTTCTACCTGGGGCACAGAGTAAAATGCCTGTCCTCTCCAGGAGCCGTGGAAGTTTGGGCTCTTCACATTTGCTTCCGTCTGTCTTTCTTACTTCTAGCTCTGAGAATCCTTTGGTTGGGAAGACTGGGCAGGTAAGACAGAGACTCCTACTACAAATGATGTTTGCTTCCAAATCTTTTGTCTTTGCTGTGTTGATGAAAAGATGCCAAACTCTATCAAATATTTTAAGATGGTTTATTCTTGAGCCAAACTTGAGGTCTTAAGCCCGGGTACACCCAACCTCAGGAGGTCCTGAGAACGTGTGCCTACATGACTGAATGGTGACTTGATTATGTACACTTTAGGAAGGCAGAAAATATGAGAAGCCATAAATCAACACGTGATAGTTTCATTTTTTTTTTTTTTTTTTGGAATGGGAATCTCACTGTTGTCCAGGCCGGAGTGCAGTGGTACACTCATGGCCTCCACAGCCTTGATTTTCTGTACTCAGGTGATCCTTCCACCTCAGCCTTCCAAGTAGCTGCAGCTACAGGTGTGTGCTACCATGCCCAGCTAATTTATCTATTTATTGTAGATACGAGGCCTCACCATGTTGCTCAGGCTGGTCTTGAACCTATGGGCTCAGGCAATCCTTTAGCCCCCACCTCCCAAGGGGCTGGGATTATAGGCGTGAGCTGCCGCGCCCAGCCACATGTGATATTTTCACTGGTTTGGTCCAGGAATGAGGAATATTTCCAAGTGGAAACTTGGGTAAGATAAAAAGTTCAGGTTTAGTTTTCAGTTCCTTCTTTGGTGAAACATCATTCCTTTTAATGCATTTGCCAATAAATAATAGGAGGTCCTATGTCACTAGGAAGGCTCATTTCCAGGGTTGTCTATTCCATCTACCTGGTGAGGTCTCAAGGAGCTAGGAGACATATTTCTAGAATAGTCTTATTTTGTGGCAATAGTTTTTGCATCAGTTATATTGGATTATGAGGGAAGGACATGGTTTGACCTGATTATATAGCCAATTGTTTAAGGGCGAGAGGGAGTCAGGCCTAGAATTCAGTCTTAAAAACAACAACAACAAGCCAGGCTCGGTGACTCAGCCTGTAATCCCGCGCCTTTGGGAGGCTGAGGTGAGTGGATTGTCTGAGCCCACAGGTTCAAGACCCGCCTGGGCAGCGAGACCTCATCTCTACAATAAATCAAAAATCAGCCGGGCATGGTAGCACGCGCCTGTAATTCTGGCTACGCGGAAGGCTGAGGTGGAAGGATCGCCAGAGCCCAGCAGGTCGAGGCTGCGGTGGTCGGGAGCAGCCACTGCGCTCCAGTCTGGGCGACGGAGTGAAACTCCAACTCAAAAAAAAAACAACAAACAAAAACAACAACAACAACAACAACAAAACCATCCTGGACCTGATCTGTCTTACAAGTTATCATGATCGAAGCCCTTGATTTTGTCCTTTTCTTTTTCCTGTACCTGGCATAGCATTTGCAAGAGACATGTAATGATAGTGTAGTGATGAGTGTAAAGATGAACGTTATTTTAGGGTTTATGAGGACTGGCCTGATCCAGTGTCCCTGGAGGATATCTGCTTAATTGTTGCGCTTGAGACCGGCTAGACCTCAGGTGTTGCCTTAAATCACAGGCAGGTGTCAGCGGGTTAGTTCAGAAGTCCAGGTATGGTCAGGAATGTGGTCGGGCACTTGCTTTAGGTATGAGATGTGACTTCAACTTGACTCCCTTTAATTTTGCAGCACAAGAGTTAGTTAAAAGTAACTGGTAAGGTCCTATAGTTGGTTATAAATTGCTTTTTGAAAGGGATTAAAGTAAAACAATAATTGTGAATGACAGAGTCTTAAGATAACCATTGTCAAAAGCACAATTAATAAGAAAATTTGGTTATTTTATTACATATAACAACATCATAATAATTATTACTATTAATAACATATACTAAAGCATGTCAGAATTATAGGAATGTTATACAATTTGGAACACATAATTTAAGCATAAGCATCCTTTTATATTTAACAATGCTTTCTGTATGGTTCCAACTTTTTTCTTTTCTTTTTTGAGTTGGAGTCTCACTCTGTTGCCCGGGCTGGAGTGCAATGGCATGCTCACAGCCACTGCAGCCTCGACCTGCTGGGCTCAGGTGATCCTTCCGCCTCAGCCTTCCAAGTAGCTGGAACTACAGGCACACGCTACCATGCCCAGCTTGTTTTTTGATTTATTGTAGAGATGAGGTCTCACCAAGTTGCCCAGGCTGGTCTCAAACGTCCTGAGTTTAGGCAATTCTCTTGCCTCAGCCTCCCAAAGTGCTGGGATTACAGGCTTGAGCCAGTGTGCCTGACTGATTCCTGCATATTAAGCAAACCGAATATATCTCTCTTGGGCTCCAAGAAACCTAATATTTAAAAAAAACTTAAGAAGATCAGAAAGACTTAATTTAGAACCTTAAATTTTGATATTGAAGAGTTTGTCAAATATCACAGGTTTTATTTATTTATTTTTTTATTTCCTATAGTGTGTGGAAAATGCTTTTCTCTGAGCTCATCTCAATTTATTACAAGAAGTATTTTTGAAGTTTCCTAGGTAGGATTAGGGGTGAGTTCCATGGTCATAAAAGTGTTTTTTTTTTTTTTTCTTTTCCTTTTTTTTTGAGTTGGAGTCTCACTCAGTCGCCCAGACTGGAGTGCAGTGGCCGCTCCTGGCCACCGCAGCCTCACTTGCTGGGCTCTGGCGATCCTTCCGCCTCAGCCTTCTGAGTAGCCGGAATTACAGGCATGCGCTACCACGCCTGGATGATTTTTTGATTTATTGTAGAGATGAGGTCTCGCTGCCCAGGCGGGTCTTGAACCCGCGGGCTCAGGCAATCCACTCACCTCAGCCTCCCAAAGGCGCGGGATTACAGACTGAGCCACCGAGCCCGGCTATATCACAGGTTTTAAAAGCATGATATCATAACACAAGACCACAAGTCATTGTAAAATAGTCATTCATTTAGCCAAAATGATAACTCAAAGATTTTTAAGGCAAAAACTTTTACTCTTTGATAGAGGAGACATTTCTTAAACAGTAAGAACTAATAAAAGCAGGTAAGACCAAGCAAAATCTGTCTTTCTCCTCTCTCTCTATGTATTTGTTTTTTGACTTACTTAAAAGGTAAACACAAATCCTTTGCTATCTCCTGAAATTACAGGAAAACCTTGTTGGAAAGAGAAAACAAAATTTTATATTTGTATTCGTATATTATTATCAAAACAATTTTAATAACACCTTATAGACCAATGTATATAATTTTTAATCAGTTTGACCATAGGGTAAGATATTTATAAATTTATTATAACTTTTATACTTTTCTATCAGAGAACAGACCTATTAGGTTAAAATCCCAGTAGGGCCTCCAAATGTTAGGTCAGATGTGCTGGAGGGTGTCTGGTTTGCGATTCAGTGCTATGCAGAGAATTGCATAGAAGTTAGATTGGAAAATATAGTTATTTTAGAAAGTAAATTAGAGAAAGAAAGAGGAGATTCACCTCCCCAAAGTAGGGGAAGAAACCAGAGTTTAGGAAAACATGGCCTGGCCATAGCTCAAAGAACACATGGCCTGACCAGTGCTTAACAGAACAATGGCGACTGCTGTTTGAAGTTGAATGTCCTTTAAATCTTCCCTTTGATGGGGAGGGGACAGGTAAGCACGGGAACTGACATAGGGTTACAGACAGCAGGCAAATGGATGGGTTAGTCACATGACTGCTGCCATGGCAATGGGGTCTGTGTCGTGAAGATCATGAAGGGCTGAGTAGGTTAACTTGGGTCATATGGATGGGGGCAAATACTTGAAATAGAAAAGCTAATTAATATAAAACAAGCTGAGGAAGAGTTGTAAAACAATTATAAACAGCTACTTCTGAGACCCTGGTTCCATCCTTTACTAGTGATTAGAGGGTAAATGAAAGTGATTTGCTAGGAAAACATGACAAAGCTAAGCAATGTTAAAATGGCTGCTCTTTGGCTATATTGACTCCAAGCTATGTCCTTTCAAGACCAACGCTCCAAGGAAGCCCTGTTATTCTGGCACATTGGCCTTGCATTATTATGCTGTTGACAGTAATGTTTAATTTATAGACAACTCTGAATTAATTTCATCTCTCAAAAATCCGCCCTCATAATCTCCATGCCTACCTCTTCCGAAAATAGTCCCTTGGCCTAGAGAGATTGAATAACTTTAACTTTTTCCCCTGTGTCTCATAAAGGCCGTTCATTTTGATTGTCACCTTCTCCTAGGTCTGAAGATGAGCCTCTGACTGGTGGGCTTTAGCGAGTTACTGCCTTTTCCAGTCTCAAGAGCAAAAGCCCTGTTAACAGCACGCAGTGCTCATTGAGTATATTGATTCTATGTTATGTCCTTTCAGGTAGGAATATTCCAGGCAGATAAGGTTGGTAGAGTTGAAAATGTTGATTTGGAACCATATTAAGACATTTGAATGAGGAATTGTTATGGGCTTAATTGTGTCCCTTGCCCTTGCCATTCATGTGGTGATGTGATAACTCCCAGTACTACAGAATGTGATTACATTTGGTGATGGGCCTGGGCATGGTGGCTCATGCCTGTAATCCCAGCATTTTGGGAGGCCAGGGTGGGAGTATCTTTTGAGCCTAGGAGTTCAAGACTAGTCTGAGCAACATAGCAAGATCTTATTACAAAATAATATATATATTTGAAAAAAGGAGATACGGTCTTTAAAGAGGTCATTAAACAAAAAATGAGGTCATTAGGGTGGGCTCTAATTCAATATGACTGGTGCCTTTTTTTTTTTTTTTTTTTTGAGTTAGAGTCTCACTCGGTCGCTCAGACTGGAGTGCAGTGGCTGCTTCCGGCCACCGCAGCCTCGACCTGCTGGGCTCCGGCGATCTTTCCGCCTCAGCCTTCCGAGTAGCTGGAACTACCCGTGTGCGCTACCACGCCCGGCTAATTTTTTTGATTTATTGTAGAGATGAGGTCTCGCTGCCCAGGCGGGTCTCGAGCCCGCGGGCTCAGGCAATCCACTCACCTCAGCCTCCCAAAGGCGCGGGATTACAGGCTGAGCCACCGAGCCCGGCTGACTGGTGCCTTTATAATAAGAGGAAATTAGGACACAGACAGATACAGAGGGAAGGACGTGAGAAGACGCAGGGAGAAAACGACCATCTGCAAGCCCAGGAGAGAGGCCCCAGAGAAAACCAATTCGGCCTACCTCTCGATCTCAGACTTCCAGCCTCCAGAAATGTGAGAAGATAGGCATCTGTTGTTTAAGTCACCCTGTCTGTGGTACTTTGTTTTGGCAGCCCTAGCAAATGAATGTAGGTATCTTTTTAAACATTGTGGATGCAGGGGGTACCCATGGAGCCTTTTAAAAAGGGGAATTATGGGCAGGGTGTGGTGGCTCATGCTTGTAATCCCAGCACGTTGGGAGGCAGAGGCGAGGGGATTGCCTGAGCCCAGGGGTTCGGGACCAACCTGAGCAACATGGCGAGACCTCACCTCTACAGTAAATTAAAAAATTAGCCAGACATGGTAGCACATGCCTGTAGTTCTAGCTACTTGGAAGGCTGAGACGGAAGAATCACCTGAGCCCAGTAGGTTGAGGCTGTGGTGGTTGTGAATGTGCCACTCCACTTCAGCCTGGGCAGGAGAGGGAGTGTGTGTGTGTGTTCGCATGTCCAAAAATAAAGTATCCAAATCCAAACTCAGTGCAGTAGATATCTCAAAAAGTGGGGGGGGGGGATTTGTAATTAGACTTACCTTTCAGGAAAATGGGTCTAACAATGGTATGAGTGGATAGGTGGAGTCTAGAGGCTCGGAGGACAGTTCATAGACTACTGCAAAAATCTCTAAGAGGTAAATGAGGCCGTTAGTTTGGATAGTAGCAATGAGAATTGAGAAGAGACCAGGGGTGCAACAATTATTATAGAAATAGAATTCACAGGCTTGGTTGCAAACTGAATATTGGAGAAGAGAGGAGAGAGTTAAAGATGCCTTAGATTTTTATAACCTGTTAACTGGGAAAATGGGGTAATAAAAGAGGTCTCTTTTGATGATGAGTGACAAAAATCCAATTCAAGTCAGCTTCTGGACAAAAATAGAATTTATTATTTATTCTAGTTGTGAAATCTGAGGTGGAGCAGTTGGCTTTGGACACTCCTGACTCTAGGTGCTCAGGCACTGCTGTCAATATGAACCTTTCTCTGTGTCTTGGCCTCGCTTCTCCTTGTGTACCTTGCCTTCCTCTTGACTCTTCCATGTGGCCAGGGAAGATGATGGCACCATCTTCTTTATAGTTCATGATCTAAGATTACTCCCTCCCATATCCGTATGCCAAATCCTACTTAGGTCAAGTGCTTATTCCCTGGCCTCCCTGCTGGGGACAGGAAGATGGGGTACCACAGATGGTGAAGCTCTGGATCATGTTCCCTCCCATTTCTTCCAGGTAGGAAACTTTGATTGACAGTCCAGTATATCTCCAGTGAAAACAGAAGTGCAGGGCTGGCGGACAGAAACAGTGATATCTACTGCACTGGATTTGGATCGGATATTTTACTTTTGGATGTGCCAACGTGCACATACACACACACACGTGAGGGTGCCAAATCATGTATATATGCACATTTTAAGAGATATTATCTATGTATTAATTTTAGGCTGAGGTGGAAGGATACTCTGAGCCCAGCAGGTCGAGGCTGCGGTGGCCGTGAGCATGCATTACACTCCAGCCTGGGTGACAGAGTGAGACTCCAACTAAAAAAAAAAAATAAAAGAAAGAAAATATAGTTTATTTAGACTGAGAGAGAGAAAGAGAAGATTCACCTCCCCAAGGTAAGGGAGGGGGTCAAAGCTAGGAAGCATGCCGGGAGCCATAGCTCAAAGAGCACATGGCTACACCAGAGTTTAGTAAGGCAGTGGAGGCAATGGTCTGGCAATGGCCTACTTTTTATTTTTTATTTTTTAATTTTATTTTATTTTTGAGTTGGAGTCTCGCTCTGTCGCCCAGACTGGAGTGCAGTGGCCACTTCTGGCCACCGCAGCCTTGCCTGCTGGGCTCTGGCGATCCTTCTGCCTCAGCCTTCCGAGTAGCCGGAACTACAGGTGCACGCTACCCCGCCTGGCTGATTTTTTATTTATTGTAGAGATAAGGTCTCGCCAAGTTGTCCAGGCGGGTCTCGAACCCGTGGGCTCAGGCAATCCACTCACCTTAGCCTCCTAAGGCGCGGGATTAGAGGCTGAGCCACCGAACCCAGCAATGGCCTACTTTTAAAAATTTATTGTAGAGACAAGATCTTGCCAAGCGGTCCAAGCTGGTCTTGAACCCCTGGACTGACAATCCTCTCGCCTCTGTCTCCCAAAGTGCTGGGATTACAGGTATGAGCCACCATGCCTGGTTGAGTGTTACAATTTGAATATGGTTTTTTTCTTTCTTAAAATATGTATACATTTTTGGCACTCTCTATATATAGTATTCTATTATATATTATGTATGTTATATATATATATATATATACATATACATATATATATATATATTTTTTTTTTTTTTTTTTTTTGAGTCAGGCTCTCACTCTGTTGTCCAGGCAGGAGTATAGTGGCATGATCACAGCTCACAGCAGCCAAGATCTCCTGGGCTCAGACCATCCTTCCACCTCAGCTCCCTGAGTATCTGGGACTATAGGTATGCACCACCATGCCTAGCCTACTTTTTGATTTTTTTTTTTAGAAATGAGTTCTCACTATGTTCCCTAAAATGGTCTTGAACTCCTGGGCTCAGGCAACCCTCCCACCTTGACCTCCCAAAGTGCTGATTACAGGTGTGAGCCACAGCAACTGGTCTGGTCGTGCCAATATCGAATCAAGGATGAGATGCAAGGAAGGTATGGTGAGAATTCATTGATAATGTGGGTTTAGAGCTCATGAGAGAGAGATTACCAACATAGAGTTTGTGGCTAAAAAGCGTTTGTTGAAGATCAACTGAACATGAGGAAATTTGGTGAAAGAAAAAAGGAAGAAAATACAGACATTGTCAAAGAGGGAGGGGCCACCTAGAAAATAGAAATTTATGGAAGCCAAGCAAAGAGATTTCAAGAAGGAGGGAATATTGGTAGTTTTCAGAGGTGAAGGAGCATGAGGAGTGAAAAAAGACAGGGATTATTAGGTACTTCAGAGATGGTGGGCCAGGCATGGTGACTCATGCCTATAATTCCAGCACTTTGGAAGGCCAAAGCAAGCGAATTGCTTGAGTCCGGGGGTTTGAGACCAGCCTGGGCAACTTGGCGAGACCTCATCTCTACAAAAATAAAGAATGTAGCCAGGCGTGGCGGTGCGTGCCTGTGATTCCAGCTACTTGGAAGGTTGGGGCGGGGGGATCACATGAACCCAGGAGATTGAGGTTGCGGTAGCCATGAGCATGCCACTGCACTCCAGCCTGGGTGACAGAGTGAGATTTTGACTTAAAAAAAAAAAAGGAAGACTAGAGATTTGCAAAGAAGATGAAGAGTGGACAGAGTTTCTAGGTGATGGAGGGAAGGCACAGCTTGTGCAAAACTCAGAGGCACAAAGGAACATTCAGAGTGTGATGGATGAGAAACAAGTGTGGCAAGCTCCTCACAAGAGCTACAGGCCAAGTGCTATGTGATTCTCCTTTGTATTACAATCTCGTTCCATGTAAAATGTATCAGGGCAGGTGAATGTTTTAAGTGCACCAGACATCCTGGTGGTTGAGGATTTGCCTTACATTCTCTACTCTTGAGAATTTTATTGGGCTTCTGCTGAAAAGAAACCATTCTTGTTATACAGGCTTGGGAAAAGTGCAGTAGCATCTACAAATTTCTTTTTCCTCTCTTAGATTGGAAAATATAGGTTATTTCAAAAGTAGATGAGAAAGAGAGAGAGAGAGAGAGAGAGAGAAGATTCACCTTCCCAAGGTAGGGAGCCAAAGCTTAGGAAAACATGGGGGCCGTAGCTCAAGGAACCCATGGCCTTGCCAGTGCTTAACAAAAGCAATGGTAGCTACAAATTCCTTCAAAGTGTGCATTTTGCCAGGCGCCATGGCTCATGCCTGTAATCCCAGCCCTTTGGGAGGCAGAAGCAAGAGGATTGCCTGAGTCAGGGATTCGAGGCCAACCTGGGCAACCTGGTGAGACCACGTCTCTACAATAAATCAAAAAATTAGCTGGGCATGGTGGCACGTGCCTGTAGTTCCAGCTACTTGGAAGGCTGAGGTGGAAGGATACCCTGAGCCCAGCAGGTTGAGGCTGCAGTGGCCATGAGCATGCCACTGCACTCCAGCCTGAATGACAGAGTGAGACTCCAACTCAAAACAAAAAACATGAAAACCCAAAAATCAAAAAAACAAAAACAAAAGTGTGTATATAACTTCCTGTAATGAAAGTCAGGAGCCCAGATATTTCATAATGAGTGTTGTTACTATAACCCATATAAAAATTGCCTTATATTATTATGGAATTAGTGATTCTGTCTCACTAGACGGTAGGGTTATGTTTTAAAAAGGAATTTAATGGCAAGATCCATTACCTTCTTGCACTGAATTCTGTCATCCATGTGGCTATTTATTAAATATTTACAATACACATAAATAGCTATATGAACTTGACTGTAAAGAAAAAACACTTTTACTTTTGGTTCATAAAACTCAGTATCACTACCTTAATTCTCAAAGAAAAAAAAAAAACATCAATCAAGGGAAAAGTATATTTCCTTTTTTGGCAGAGACATGCAGGATAGTTACACCCAGAGTGTTAGCTCGCACCCTGAGGCATCCCAGGTGTGCGGCCTCCCGCCAGTGAAGGCCACTGGCCTTAGGCCAGATCATATGTTTTTCTTTTATTTACACGTGGGTAGTTCCCATGAATTATATCATAAATATATGTGGATTTTCAGCCAATTGTTGGTAAGAGATTTTGTGTTTCAGGGCATTTTATCTACAGAATTTGACTTAAATATTATCAGATATTTATAAAGGAAAACAATTGTATACAGTAGTACTAAGTAAAATGTAAAATCCATTGAATTGATTCACTATCTTAGTTTAGAAATAAATTGGATCTCTTGCAAATGTGAGTTGTCTGCGGCCAATGTTAGGATGACCGACTCATTCTGGTTTGAGCACTGAAAGCCCCACGTCCCAGGGCTCTAAGCCACAAGGTCATTCTGCCCATCAAAACTTGACACTGGCCAGTGCAGGTTCAGACTTGCACACAGGGATGTTCTTAGGCCAGCTCTCAGATCTCAGTGTCTGACCAGAGCAGAAGTTAATGTAGACACAGATCACTTGGATAAGTGAATGACTCGGGACTACGACAAGTGATAAAAGATTAAGGTTTCACCAATCACAGATTTTGACTATGAGTAGTAGAGGATATAAGAAAGGCAGAAAATGTAGAAAGAAAGGAATGTAAAAAAGACTGGAGGAGGAACTTAGAAGGTTTA
Organism: Cephalopachus bancanus; assembly: GCA_027257055.1. NCBI lineage: Eukaryota > Metazoa > Chordata > Mammalia > Primates > Tarsiidae > Cephalopachus > Cephalopachus bancanus. Next base: position 709,054 of record JAPVLO010000577.1, on the reverse strand, counting down.
GCTTGATAGTTCCAGAGCTTCCTCTGGAAATGTTTATCAGATGTTTGCATATTTGTGAAAGACAAGCAAACAGGGCAGCCTGAAACAAAATGGTGAAATGGAGATGTTGGATCTTCAGATGTTCTGCCCTTTCCTGTCCTCATTGTTCCTCCTATGTTAAGGGACAATTTCAGTTAACAGTCCTTATGCACAGCATTGCAACCTTTTTCCCTTTTATGTGCTGTGTCCTTTAGTGAGTTTTCCTTAATTTTTATTTTATTTTTAAAATTTTTAAAATTTTTTATTTTTTGAGTTGGAGTTTCACTCTGTCACCCGGACTGGAGTGCAGTGGCCGCTCCCGGTCACCGCAGCCTCGACCCGCTGGGCTCCGGCGATCCTTCCGCCTCAGCCTTCCAAGTAGCTGGAACTACAGGTGCGTGCTACCACGCCCGGCTGATTTTTTGATTTATTGTAGAGATGAGGTCTCGCTGCCCAGGCGGGTCTCGAGCCCGCGGGCTCAGGCAATCCACTTACCTCAGCCTCCCAAAGGCGCAGGATTACAGGCTGAGCCACCAAGCCCGACTGAGTTTTCCTTAATTTTTAAACGAAAATGTTCAAGTTGAGAAAACTTTTTAATGAACACCACATATCCACCACTTAGGCGATACAATTAACATTTTATTATATGTGTCTGATTTATTTCATATCTTCCATCTCTCCTTCTGTCAATCCATCTTATTTTTTGAATGCATTTCAAAATGAGATTGCTTCAGTCCTAAACATGATATGAGCATGCATATCATTAACTATAGTTTAGTATATTTTTGTGTGTGTGTTTTTCTCTTGAGGTAAAATTTACACACAACAAAATACACAGGTATTTTTTCTTTTTTTTGAGTCAGAGTCTCGTTCTGTCATCCAGGCTGGAGTGCAATGACATGCTCACGGCCACAATAGCCTTGACTTCCTGGGCTCAGGTGACCCCTTCTGCCTCAGTCTTCCAAGTAGCTGGGACTACAGGTATGTACCACCACACCTATCTACTTTTAAAAATGTTTTTGTAGAGATGATATCTTGTTATGTTGCCCAGGCTGGTCTTGAACTCCTGGGCTCAAGCAGTCCTCCTGCCTCGACCTCCCAAAGTGCTGGGATTACAGGCATGACCCACTGTGCCCAGCAGAATACACAGATCTTTAGTATTTTTTCCCATGAGTATTTTTGTTTTGTTTTTTGAGTTGGAGTCTCACTCTGCCGCCCAAGCTGGAGTGTAGAGGCACGCTCCCGGCCACCGCAGCCTTGACCTGCTGGGCTCAGACGATTCTTCCACCTCAGCCTTCCAAGGAACTGGAACTACAGGCGCTCACTACCACGTCTGGCTAATTTTTATTTTTTGTACAGATGTGGTCTCGCCAATTTGTCCAGGCTGTTCTTAAACCCCTGGGCTCAGGCAATCCCCTCACCTTGGGCTCCCAAAGTGCTGGGATTACAGACTTGAGCCACCATACCTGGCCTCCCATGAGTTTTGACAAAGGCCATGTGTGTAACCCAAACCCTTATCAAGATATCAGGGGCTACCATCACACCAGGTAGTTCCCCCCATGCCTCTTCCAAGTTAAACCCTACCACAGTCACCACCCTCCACCTGTTACCTACCCCAGGCAATCACTGTTCCAATTTTTTTCCACTACAGATGAGTTTAATCTGTTCTAGAACTTCATATAAGTAGAACCATGGAGTTTGTACTATTTTGTGTCTGGTTTTTTTTTTTTTTTTTGCTCAGCATAATGTCTGGGAGATTCATCCACGTCCATGTGTCTATCAGTGGTATTGCTGGCCAGCATTCCACTGGCTGGATATATCATCATTTGTTTATTCATTCTCCTTTTAATAGACTCTTGGCCAGTTTCCAGGTTTAAAATATTATATATAAAGTTGTTGTAAACATAGTAGAATAAGTCTTTTTGTGGACGTGTTTGCATTTCTCTGTAGTAAATACCCAGGAGTGGAATCCACAGCATTATTATTATTGTTGCTATTATTATTATTATTTTGAGTCAGAATCTCACTCTGTCCCCCAGGCTGGAGTGCAGTGGCATGCTCATGGCCATCACAGCCTCGACCTGCTGGGCTCAGGCGATCCTTCCGCCTCAGTCTTTCAAGTAGCTGGAACTACAAGTATGTGGCACCATGCCCGGCCAATTTTCTGATTTATTGTAGAGACGAGGTCTCACCAAGTTGCCCAGGCTCGAATCCCTGAGTTCAGGCAGTCCTCTCACCTCTGCCACAGCATTATTTTAAATGGTATAGTTTAGCAGAGGATGACTAGATGGTCATATCATTATAGGTCAGAATACTCTATGCATCTAAGCCACCATCCATCTTGTTTTTTTCTGCCTTTTTCTATTTTCCTTTTCCAATTACCTTCTTCTTTCTATAAGCCACTCATTCTCTCTCCTCTTGCCTCTCCTGACTGGGTATAATGTTTTGTTATTGCTCTAAAAATTCTTCCAGAGAGAGGCATCTGCAGTGTTGATGAAAATGCCCTGAATCTTGGGCTACATTCAGAATGTGCCTCTGCTACTTTGTAGCAGTGCAAGAGTGGTTCTTCCCTGGGCTCCGGGTTCCTTAATTGTTCCTTTATTTAAGAGGTTGGAAGGGATGACTCTGCAGGTTCTTTTCTGGCTCTGTCATTCTGTGACTCTATGACTTCTTTTGCTAAGACACAAATGTGGCAGAGAGCCAAGAGACAAGACGACAGAAGACAAAGACGTGAGGGTAGAGATGGAGAGGGCAAAAAAGAAAAACGAACCAACTTTCTTCCTGCCACCTGACCAGTTAAACAGTGACATGAGCCGGGCTCGGTGGCTCAGCCTGTAATCCCGCGCCTTTGGGAGGCTGAGGTGAGTGGATTGCCTGAGCCCGCAGGTTCGAGACCCGCCTGGGCAGCGAGACCTCATCTCTACAATAAATAAAAAAATCAGCCGGCCGTGGTAGTGCATGCCTGTAATTCCAGCTACTTGGAAGGCTGAGAGGGAAGGATAGCTGGAGCCCAGCAGGTTGAGGCTGCGGTGGCCGGGAGCGGCCACTTGCACTCCAGTCTGGGCGACAGAGTGAGACTCCAACTCAAAAAAAAAAAAAAATAAACAGTGACATGTTCTCTGGGACCAGGCCAGTCTCCTCTGACAATGTTTCTGTCTGCATCCTTGGTTTCATGGTTAGGCACCTCACCTGGCCCAGCCTTGTCCTCTCCTGCTGTACACCCCTATCGTCTCTGTTTCAGCCTGGATTTAGAGAAAGCTTAAATGAAGGGAGAAACTACTAAGGAAAGAGGAAGAGAAACATTTTTTTTAAAAAAAGAAGTAATGTAGAATGGAGGAGGGTGGGAAAAGATGGGACAGTGACGAACAGAAGATGAAGAGAAAAAAAATGAGAAGTGTGCACAGAAAGTATAAAACTCTCAATAGACAGCATTTTATACTTAAAAAAAAATTTCTGGAAACCCCATTCAAAATTTTATGCAGAACCGGAAGTAAGAGTACAATGTAAACCTTGAGCCATAGCGCCCCCTGGCATACATAATTGCAGCCGCATGAGACATCTTCAGCTCTCTAATGCATTTTGACCTACTGAAAATATATTTCACAACAAACATAAATTAATTATTGTGCAGAAGAAGCAGAGTTAGGCTTTCTTTTTTGATTGTTTGTTTTTTAGTTGGAGTCTCACTCTGTCGCCCAGACTGGAGTGCAGTGGCCGCTCCCGGCCACCGCAGCCTCGCCTGCTGGGCTCCGGCGATCCTTCCGCCTCAGCCTTCCGAGTAGCTGGAACTGCAGACGTGCGCTACCACGGCCCGGCTGATTTTTGATTTATTGTAGAGATGTGGTCTCGCCAAGTTGCCCAGGCAGGTCTCGAACCCGCGGGCTCAGGAAATCCACTCACCTCAGCCTCCCAAGGCGCGGGATTACAGGCTGAGCCACCGAGCCCGGCTGAGTTAGGCTTTCAATTCAAGCTCTAAGAAATCATATTAGTGATTATTTTTGTGTTTCTAGTATATCAATTAAGCTCACGGTCCTATCTAATTAAGTCACTTAACTCAAAGATAAGGAAATCATATCATACTCTAAAGATGGAATGAACTCTAGCTTTTACATAATTATGTCTCTGAGGTCGAGGCTCTTCAGTTTCCTAGGTTATGCCAGTAGATTGACTCTCAAGAGTTGTTTACAGGAAATGAGAAAGGCATTTCGACAGTTCTAAGACTGTCGGTCCCTTACCAGACTCCGGGGTGTGACGGCTGTGCCTTTAAGACCCTGGGGCAAGCGGGGCTCGGTGGCTCAGCCTGTAATACCGCGCCTTGGGAGGCTGAGGTGAGTGGATTGCCTGAGCCCGCGGGTTTGAGACCCGCCTGGGCAGCGAGACCTCATCTCTACAATAAATCAAAAACCAGCCGGGCGTGGTAGTGCTTGCCTGTAATTCCGGCTACTCGGAAGGCTGAGGCAGAAGGATCGCCGGAGCCCAGCAGGTCGAGGCTGCGGTGGCCGCGAGCGGCCACTGCACTCCAGTCTGGGCGACAGAGTGAGACTCCAACTCAAAAAAAGATCCTGGGGCCTGCACCTGTGGGAACTGGACCACACACATGCATTGAAAAGAGGCTCAGCCACAGCTGAAGCTATGCTACACCCTCTTCCAAGAGGGAGGGAGGATTCTAAGCTCCAGGTATATTGTGGTATATTGGACCCCTAAGAAGGAAGACTTTGAAAAACAGAACAAGCAAACAGAGACTCTAACTTCATAAACTGCAGAAATTATAAAGTGTAAGATAAGGCGGAAGATGAAATAGATGAGGCCAGGATCAAACCCCTTAGGGATAGGATTCGGGTATGAGGAGAGGGAGGAGGAGGAGGGCAGAACATCTTGTTCTGAGAACCCACATTAGCAAGTCTGGTAGACTGGGGTGGAGGGTGTGCAGCTGCAGAGGTGGCTGGAGAGAATCTTAACTAGCTGGAAACATCTGCCTACGTGGGCTTTCCCTTCAAGCTTTGGTACAGATAACCACTCCCCCAGCGATATCTCACCACACTTAGTTAGCCCACTTCCTTGCTAAACCCTGAGAATGTCAACTCCGAAACTGATTTTTAAAATACTCTTTTAATTCATTAATAAAGAGAAGCTTTCTGGGTTTTTTTGTTTGTCTGTTTGTTTTGAGTTGGGGTCTCACTTTGTTGCCCAGGCTGGAGTGCAGTGGCACAATCATGGTTCACCACAGCCTCTACCTCGTGGGCTCAAGCAATCCTTCCACCTCAGCATCCCAAGTAGCCAAGACGACAGGCATACCACCATGCCTGGCTAAATTTTTGCTTTTTTGTAGAGATGAAGTCTTGCTACATTGCCCAGGCTGGTGTCCAACTCCTGGGTTCAAGCAATCCTCCTGCCTTGACCTCCCAAAGTGGTGGGATTATAGGTGTGAGCCACTGCACCTGGCCTGCTTTCAGTTTTTAAAAGACTGACAGCTGCAAGCCAGTCACACTTTTGGCTTGGGCAGCCCCCGAGATGGCAAACGAAAGCAAGGCAGTTCCCAGTGAGGAACATAGCTGTAGGTGTTTAGCATTTTGTATTTCCAGCAGCAGAAGGATAGATGCATGGGTCCTAAGAGGAAGCCTGCGTGAGCTCTGCAGTATCTACTACAGTCCACCCCTTGAGCTGCTCAGCTTTATTTACTTCTCACTCAGTAGTGAGTTTATCTTCTCTAGGAACAGCTCCTCTATGATTCCAACTGGTCTTGTTTCTTGGAGAACTTACAAGGGAGAAATTAGTGGGATGAGCTCAAGGCTGTGGCAGACACTCCTCCTCTTCCTCTTCTGCTATTCATTCTAGATTTCTCTTTTCCTTGGCTAGCATTCCTATGGATCTATGTGGCTTGCCCAGTGAGGTGATTCTGGCCCTCATCCCAGAAGGGTGGAATTGTCTGGTTACCTTGCTCCTCCTAGGCTGTCTCTACTATACTTGTCCATCACCTCTAAAATTTGTCATGGAAATGCCAAGAGATGTCCCAGTGGATCATTTGAGTGTCAAACAAATGGCACATGTGTCTGCAGACTACTTACCTACTTTCTACTCATAATTAGAGGCAAATTTCCATGCCAATATGGTGACTCCTTTCCTTGACTGCTGGTCTCTTGGTATGAGGATTCTTTTTTTTTTTTTGAGACAGAGTCTCACTTTGTCACCCAAGCTGATCATGGCTCACTGAAACCTCAAACTCCTGGGCTCAAACGATGCTTCTGCCTCAGCCTCCTGAGTAGCTGGAACTACAGGCATGCACCACCACGCCCAGCGAATTTTTATATTTTTTGTAAAGACAGGGTCTTACTTTACTGCCAAGGCTAGCCTAAAACTCCTCCCTTGAGAATTCTGAAGTGATCCGTGACTTAAAGTTCAATGGGATTCTTACTCTGTCCCTAGGTGGAAGTGTTATGCCTCTGGGAATAAGGACTTTTTTTTTTTTAAGTTGGAGTCTCATTCTGTTGCCCAGGCTGGAGTACAGTGGCATGCTCATGGCCACTGCAGCCTCGACCTGCTGGGCTCAGGTGATCCTTCTGCCTCAGCCTTCCAAGTAGCTGGAATTACAAGCATGAGCCACCATGCCTGGCTAATTTTTAAAAAATTTATTGTAGAGATGAGGTCTCTAGAATACCAAGTTGCCCAGGCTGGTCTTGAACCCATGGGCTCAGACAGTCCTCTTACCTCAGCCTCCCAAAGTGCTGGGATTATAGGTGGGAGCCACTGCACTCAGCCACGAGAATAAGGACTTCTGAATTCACAATGCCTAAAGTCGTAGGGCAGGAAGTACCGTTTCCCAAGTGGGTGACTGGAAGTGATGGAAAGTGAGGCCACTCCTAATTCTACTCCTTGGTTCCCAGGACCACGTGCTCCACCTACTGGGAACCTAGTAACACATCATGGGTGTCAACTTAGAATCTGTAACACAGCATGGATGATGATGCCCCATCCTCACAGGGTGTCATCTACAAGTCAGTGCCTCAGCTACATCTTTAGAGGCCTCGCCACTGCTCTATCATGCTGGTGGCTTCTTGTGGTGTGGTATGTGAGATGACCAGGATCTCAAGGTCATGTGCCCATTGCTACAGCTCCTTTGCTAGAAGGTGGGTCCTTTGGTTCCACTTTGTTGTGAGAGATTTTATTTCAGCGCATAAATCCTTGAATAGTAGTGCTGTTGTGAGGGATGGAGAACTGGAAAGAGCAATCCATATCTGGAATTTGGGTCACCCCAGGCAAGATGAATTTCTGTCTTGCCCAGGATAGAAGGGGGTCTGATGGAGTCAACCTGCTACAAAGTGGTTGTCTCCCCCAAAGGATAGTGTCACACTGTGGCTGGCAGTTTGGGCATATTCAGCAGTGACAGTAGCTACATTGGCCTTGGTGAGTGGGAACCCATGAATATGCAGGACTCCACTTCTCCATTGAGTTGTCGTAGGCTGGGCTTGGTGGCTCAGCCTGTAATCCCAGCACTTTGGGAGGCCGAGGCAAGTGAATTGCCTGAGCCCACGGGTTCGAGACCCACCTGGGCTACTTAGCGAGCCCTCATCTCTACAATAAATAATAATAATAATAATAAATTAGCTGGGCATGGTAGCGCGCACCTGTAGTTCCAGCTCCTTGGAAGGCTGAGGTGGAAGGATCGCCAGAGCCCAGCAGGTCGAGTCTGGGGGTGGCTGTGAGTGTGCCACTGCACTCCAGTCTGGGTGAGAGAGTGAGACTCCAACTCAAAAACAACAACAAAAAAGAGTTGTCGTAGCAGGAAGGCCAGATGGAGGCATAACGTCTGTGAGACTCATCATGTTGTTGGGTATATCAATTGTTTTTCCTTTTTTATTGTTTATTTTATTGTTCCTATTTACTGTAGTATTCCATTCTATGAATATATCACAGTTTGTTCCTCTATTGATGGATGTTTAAGTTTTTTACATCTTCTTGACTATTGTGGATATTCATGTCCAAGTCTTGTGTGGGGATGAGGCTTAAGAATCTGTATGTTTTGTTTTGGTTTTTTTGAGTTGGAGTGTCACTCTGTTACCCAGGCTGGAGTGCAGTGGCACACTCACGGCCACTGCAGCCTTGACCTGCTGGGCCCAGGTGATCTTTCTACCTTAGCCTTCCAAGTAGTTGGAACCATAGGCACGTGCTACCATGCCCGGCTAATTTTTTGATTTATTGTAGAGATGAGGTCTCAGCAAGTTGATCAGGCTGGTCTCGAACTCATGGGCTCAGGCAATCCTCTCACCTTGGCCTCCCAGAGTGCTGGGATTATAGGCGTGAGTCACTGTACCTGGCAGAAATCTGTATGTTTAATGATTAATCTCAGGTGATACATAAGTATACTCAAGCTTGAGACTCTGTTAGGATGATTCCTAACTTTTTTCCTAAGGGAATTGAATGAGACATAGTTCAATATGCTGAGTCTGACTCAGCAACCATTTATTATTATTATTATTATTATTATTATTATTATTTTTTGAGTTGGAGTCTCACTCTGTCACCCAGACTGGAGTGCAGTGGCCACTCCCGGTCACTGCAGCCTCGACCTGCTGGGCTCCAGCGATCCTTCCGCCTCAGCCTTCCAAGTAGCTGGAACTACAGGCACGCGCTACCACGCCCGGCTAATTTTTTTATTTATTGTAGAGATGAGGTCTCACCAAGTTGCCCAGGCGGGTCTCGAATCTGCGGCCTCAGGCAATCCACTCACCTCGGCCTCCCAAAGTGCTGGGATTACAGGCTGAGCCACCACGCCCAGCTTATTATTATTTTTTAAATAGAGACCAGATCTCGTTATGTTGCCTTGGCTGGTCTTGTACTCCTGGGCTCAAGTGATCCTCCCACCTCAGCCTGCTGTAGTGCTGGGATTATAGGCATGAGCCACTGCACCCAGCCAGCAGCCATATTTTGATGTGGGCTTGGACTCTACCTCACTAACTTCCAGTTTGTTTCTGAGACCGAGTTATCTACCTTGACATCAGATCGTGAGACACGGTGTTGTGATTGATTTCTTGTAGAGATGAGGGACGCCAGGGTGGACAGACTGCTTGAACTCAGAAGTTCGAGACCAACTCGGGCAACATAGTGAAACCTCATCTCTACCACAAATAATAATAATAAAAAAAATTAGGTGGACGTAGTGGTGCATGACTATAGTCCCAGCTACTTGGGATATGCTGAGGTGAAAGAATCTCCTGAGCCCAGGAGGTCTGGCTTGGGTGACAGAGGGAGACCCCAACTAAAAAAAAAAAAAAAAAAACCCGACTGTGAGAGTTAGGTGTGGATTTGACTCTTGAGTTTCTTGGTGATCAAGATGAAAAGTAGTTATGGTCTGCTACAGAATTCTCATTGTCTTGGATGGGGAAAAAATGCCAGCGTCTCAGGATAAGCAAAAAACAGGTCCCTAACTCTTAACTCTAAAGGTAATTTTCTCCCTGACAGACGTGGCAAATAAGTCCTCAATAACATTCCTGTGTTAAATGCAGTCATGAATGATCAACAGGTAAATAATAATTTGCAAAGCTTATAGCTTTTTAAGTCAGTCAGACTGAGATTGAATCTCACTTTAAATTGCTTTTATGATTTGGGTGACAGCCAACAAGTTACCCTTCCTCAACCCTTGTCATTCATTATTTTTGAAAAATGATGTAGGTTACACTTCATCGTAGGTGGCTCCAGAAATGTACAGATACAGGCTGAAATGTAACAATCTCTTCTCACCACCCTTATCTTTCCCTGCTTGCCTGAGGTAACCACAATGAACAGCTGACAGTCCTTACCAGTCTTTTATAAGAACATTTTTAACATGTATACGTTATTGTGAAAGTTGCTTCTTTTGCTTAATAATGTATCTTGGAGGTAAGGATGGATTTACCTCATTCATTTTTAAGATTGCATAATATCCCATAATATGGATATATCCTTTTTATGTAACCATTCTGTTTTAATGACTCATAGATTTGTCCTTTTCCATTCCTTTTTTCCTGTTCCTTTGCTAATACAAACAGTGCTGTACTGAACAGCAAACATTTTTCCTCCCTCCCTCCCTGCTTCCTTTTCTTCCCTTGTGCAGTCACCCAGGCTGGAGTGTAGTGGTGTGATCATAGCTCACTATGGCCTCAAACTCCTGGGCTCAAGCGAGTCTCCTGCCTTAACCTCCCAAGTAGCTGGGACTACAGGCATGAGTCACTGCTCCTGACAGCAAACATTTGTTTAGGATAAATTCTAAAGAAGAATTAACTGGGTTAGAGGATATGTATATTTCCTGCCAAAAGACTGCCAAACTGCCCTCTCAAATAGCTTTACTAATTTATAGTTGGGCAAGTTATTTAATTTCTGTTATCCTTTGTTTTCTCAACTACAGAAATTCGAGATAGTAAAACCTACTACATGGAATTGATGAGATGATTAAATGAGAAAAAAGTATAACAACAGTGTTTGGGTGTAGGTGGTTCTTATCATCCTTATGCCTTAGAATCAGAATATATTTTATTGTAAATTTTAGTCTATTTGTGGAGATTAAGGATAGTCACAACTTTCCTTGTGGGATATCTTCATATTAGGGAAATTTCAGAGGCTGAATTTTTTTCATAATTTAGTAGTCATATCAGGTAATTTCAGAGACGAAAAAAAATTATCCAAACATGGAAGGTAGCCAAGAAGATGATGATGTGATTTTTTTTTTTCTTTTTTTTTGAGTTGGTGTCTCACCCCGTTGCCCAGGCTGGAGTGCAGTGGCATGCTCACAGCCTGACCCCAGCATTGACCTGCTGGGCTCAGGTGATCCTTTCACCTCAGCCTTCCAAGTAGCCAGAACTAGCGCACACTACCACACCTGGCTAATTTTTTCATTGTTGTAGAGATGAAGTCTCACCAAGTTGCCCGGGCTGGTCTCGAACCCGCAGGCTCAGGTGATCAATTTGCCTTGGCCTCTCTCAAAGTGCTGGGATTACAGGCTGAGGCACCGAGTCCAGCCGGTGATGTTGATTTTATTGTTATGCGAGGGCTTCACTTAGCGAGACAGTCTAAAGATTGCCTAACTCTCTCAGCAAATATACCTTAACTTACTATTTACTAATGAATAGGGTCCAGACATTTTACAATCAGAGTTAGAAGTTATTATGTAAGAAATTGATAAGATTAAAATTATTTTTTCCCCGGGCTTGGTGGCTCAGCCTGTAATCCCGTGCCTTTGGGAGGCTGAGGTGAGTGGATTGCCTGAGCCCGCGGGTTCGAGACCCGCCTGGACGGCAAGACCTCATCTCTACAATAAATCAAAAAATCAGCCGGGCTTGGTAGTGCGTGCTTGTAATTCTGGCTACTTGGAAGGCTGAGGCGAAAGGGTCGCCGGAGCCCAGCAGGTCGAGGCTGCGGTGGCCGGGAGCGGCCACTGAACTCCAGCCTGGGCGACAGAGTGAGACTCCAACTCAAACAAAAAAAAAATTATTTTTTTGTCCACTAGCAATGCCAACAATTTCTGTTCACTAGAGAAAATAATCCTAAAGATGATGGTTTATAGCTCTGTAGAACATTACTGAGTTTAGTATCTAATTTAATCATTTTATTCTAGCATTCTTTTCTTTTATAGAAAATATGTACATCCATTTTCTGTATCTGCCTTTGAATCATTTTATCATTTCGTTGGTCCTCTCATTAATGAGCCAAAAAACCTTTGACATATGCTGTAATGTAGAAATTTTTTTTAGCATTTTGAAAATTATATTTTCAACAATACTCAAGATTAAACCATGCAGATGGGTCATATTTCTGTGACCTTCATTCGTTTGATTGGCTTTTGCATTATCTCCAAATCCTCTGTGACTCTGGAGAGTAAACATAATACTCCAGTTAGGAAAGTTCTCCTAGTTCTTCTGCATCACTCTCTCAGTTCTCAGCATCGATTTCATCTCCTTTGGAAATTTTCCATCACCATTCTATCTTAACATCCCATGGCTTCCCCTTGCAATGTACGTATCACACTCTTTGAAATTGCTTATTTTTTCTTTCTCTGTGAATTCCTTGAGAGAACAGACTAGGTTTTGCTTAACTTTATCCTTGACTAAAGTAGTCAATTCATATTTTGAATGAATCAATTATGGGATAAATATCATATCAGTCATATTTTGTGTTTCAAAGGCGCTATAGCTATAGTTACGTGTAACTTATTATTCTACAGTAGTGATACCAGTCTTTAGCTTGTGTGTTCCTTATAGATGCTTCTTTTGGGTGACTGTAGTGGTGGTGCATGTTTGTGTATAACCTAGTCTCCATCTCATATTGGTTGTTTTTTGGTCCCTTCCATAATATTTTCAGAATATTGCTCCTTTAAGACCAGTAGGAGAGTGGGGCGCGGTGGCTCAAGCTTGTAATCCCAGCACTTTGGGAGGCAGAGGCGAGAGGATTGCCTGAGCTCAGGGGTTCGAGATCAGCCTGAGCAACATGGCGAAACCTTGTCTCTACAATAAATCAAAAAATTAGCTAGGTGTGGTGGTACATGCCTGTGGTTCCAGTTGCTTGGAAAGCTGAGGTAGAAGAATCACCTGAGTCCAGCAGGCCGAGGATGCAGTGGCTGTGAGCATGCCACTGCACTCCAGTCTGGGGGACAGAGTGAGACTACAACTCAAAAAAAAAAAAAAAAAAAAAAAGGACCAGTAGGAGTCTGCTTGTAGAGGAAGAGGTCCTGACACTAAACAAAATATCTGTGTAGATTTAGCGACACCTATTTTACGTGCTTCTTGGCCTCCTTTAGCTTGCCTATTCGTATATCCCTGTATGATGTGTTCTTAGATTTGCCACAGAGTCTCCGGTTTTTGACTTGCCCTGATTTGAACTTGGTGTATCTGGCTACTGACTTATTTTCTGACCTCCACCCATCCCCAAATCTGCTTTTCTACTTTGTACCAGGCTTTGGCATCTGCAAGTACCTGACCTCAGCTCAACTGTCTTGGGTTTTTTTCTCCTCCCTGACACTGACAATTTGAAGGAAGCTGGCCCTTCTAGGAGAAGAAATACAGAGTTGAGTGTGGTTTGACTAAAATAAAGCTTGTATTATGGGAGGGAATAAACAGGTACATAGTGTTTTAGAAGAGAGCATTTGGACTTGATGTGGATGTTGTTTTCATGGTAATTTTCTTTTGTTTCTGCTTTTGTTAGGAGATATGCATTATGCCAATATTGAATGGAATATTCCAGAAGCAAGGAAAAAAAATAGTAACTAAGTAAAATCTTGGTTGCCTGTCAGTAAAATAAACTCTATTTTATTTTTGGTTTCTTTTACAACTTCCTGTACAAAGAAGGGAAAACTTTAGTTTGGAAGAAACTTGGACCTAACCAGTTGACCTGCTACTGTTGAGCCTAGTATATCTATTACTCTTTTTATATATCATTTCACAATATTTTAGCAAATATTTTATAAAGATATTTTTATCAATTACAGAAATCCTGGCTTTGGACAACTGAAAAATGGCCATGTTTAAACAATTAAAGCTAATTTCTAGTTTTTTATTCATGTGGTGTTTAACATAGTAGTTTCTTAGAAAACCTCCAGGGAATGCATTTTGCAAAATAAAATCAACTAAGAACACAGGAAAGTCTCTTCATGCTTGTTTATTTATTTACTTTTTTTGACTTAGGTTCACTCTGTTGTTCAGGCTGGAGCGCAGTGGCATGGTCACAGTTCACTGCAGCCTCGACTTCCTGGACTCAAGTGAACCTTCTGCCTCAGCCTCCCAATAGCTGGGACTACAGGTGTGTGTCACTACACCTGGCTAATTTTTGTTTTTTGAGAAGGCAAGGTCTTGCTATGTTGCCGAGGCTGGTCTTGAACCCCTGGGATCAAGCAATCCTCTCTTCTCAGCCTCCCAAAGTTCTGGGATTATAGGCATGAGCCACCGCATCTGGCCTCTGCATGCTTGTTTACAACTTTTTTAAATGATTCTTTTTAAACATCAGTCTTTTTTTTTTCTCAGTCGCCAGGTGAAAAATTATACAAACTGTCACACCCAATCAATTGGTTGCTGTAATCCTGTCAGATTCAGATGAGGCATGTGACGAGATGTGCACATTTGTGGTGGACAAGGTGCTTGATGTGAGAAGCCCTGGCAATGAAACGTCAGCCTGGCCCAAATAACCACAGAAAGAACAGATTCCAGACAGGCGCTTTTACAGTTTCCTGCTTGTTACTTTGCCAACTTCCAACCTCTTCTTTCTCTAGCACTGAACAAACAAGACAGTCATTCTTGAAATGTTCTGAATATATAGGTCACTCGTTTCTTTTAGTTATCTTTAATCTGCTGTGTATCGATTTACCTTTCCACACTGATCAGCTCAATTTACATTTAAATAAGGTTTTCAAATTAAATGCATACTGAAAAATAAACTGTTTAGGGGAATGAAGTTTGTTAAAAAAAGTGCTGTCTTTTCTTCATTGATATAAAGATTGAGATGACCGACTTTTACAAGTAGTCTGTAAAACGTGTTTCATTCTGGCCACAGCTAGTTCTGATATTTTCCTAAAGCTGCTCATACATAGCACACCTGCCACTAATGTTTTTTATATGATCTTTATTAGAAAAATCCCGAATCCCATTTGCTAGAATAAAAAAGAACCTATCTGGAGAGAGTGTTTTTGTCTTCTTTTTCATTGATTTTATTTTTCTCCCACGTGGTTAGATTTTCACTGCTGAACCATCTGTCAATAAAGCAACAGCTCGCTTTGAGAAGTTAAAGCCAGAGAGTGTGCTTTGCCACGAGAGCAAGCTTGTTTGTCAAGAGACACGGGTTTTGGAGATGGGACTTCTTACTCAGCCCTCAGGCTTTTGTAAGGAATGTGTTTAAAACTGCAGACCCAGATGGAGAGCCAGAGCTACAAAATTACATAGTTTTAAGGATGCCACTTCCAGGATTTTTCTCTTGGGTTGTTCTAAGGATTTATTTCCTTTATTATTTCAAATGAGAGTCTTTGTAGAGTCAACAATGATGTGTTGTACACTTAAAAATTTTGTTCATAGGGTAGATCTCATGTAAGTGTTCTCATCACAGTAGAGTAAAATAAAATAGTTTTTACAAAGTTTTAATGAAATTATTTTTAAAATGATTTTTATTAAATATTGAATATATTCAGAATATTCTATAACAAACAATATTGGAATGAATAACCTTATCACTGGCATTTCATGCTTATGTGGGAATATGCATAAAATAAATTCCTAGGAGTGAAACTGCTGGAATGAAATATACATACATTACACTTTTGATACTGCTAAATTGCTCTCCTTAGGGACCTCCGTCAGGGTTTGACCAATTTACATTCACATCAACAATGTATGAGAGGTCTGCTTTCTGAAGGTCTTAGCAACAGGGTGTATTAGTAAAGGCTTCCATTTTTTGACCAGTTTGATAAGGTGAGAGTGCTATTTCCATGTAATTTAACTGACATTTGTATTTTATGAGTGATGTTGAGCATCTTTTATGTTTTTAAAACATTTGTAGTTTGTTTTTCGTAAACTGTTTATTCCTTTCTATACTTTGCCAATTTTTAAAAATTGAGTTGTTGAGTTAAAAAAAATATTTCGTTGGCATGCATTATAATATTAGTGCACTTGGGCTAAGCATGATGGCTCATGCCTGTAATCCTAGCACTTTGGGAGGCTGAGACGAGAGGATGGCTTGAGGCCAGGAGTTTGAAACCAGTCTGGGCAACATAGTGAGACCTCGTCTCTACACAAAATAGAAAAATCAAGCAGGCGCGGTGGTGCGTGCCTGTCGTCCCAGCTACGAAGGAGGCTGAGGCAGGAGGATTGCCTGAACCCAGGAGGTCGAGGCTGTGGTGAGCTATGATTGTGCCACTGTACTCTAGCCTGGGCAACAGAGTGAGACTCTAACTCAAAAAAAGAAAAGAAAAGAAAATGAGTGAGCTTATCCCTTGGTCTGGGATAAAGTAGAAAATGAACCTCTTCACCCCTTGATGATACAGAAAAACAAATGCGATTTCTCCTATCATACTCTCACCACACAGATGACTTCTGACACCAGATGGGTTGGAATGTTGTCATCCCTGTCCCAGCCCCACCCCCTGCTCCCACGCCCCTCCCGCACGTCAAGCAATCCGTTCTGTAGCAGATGTCAGCTGAGTGTCCTCTGATTCAATTCAGTTCCGACACTCTCTGCCTGGAGATAGGCTCAGATCCTACAAACTGAGGGCTCCATTCCACAAGATTGTCCCCATTCCCAATGCCATTCGTGAACCCCAGGTGGTTTTATCTGTGCTTCTTACCTACCAGCTGTAAATCGGGGTTCCCACCATCCCCTCCTGGAGTTCAATTAATTTGCCAGAATGGCTCACAGAAGTCAGGAAGACATGTGTACCAGTTTACCGGTTTATTTATTTTAAATTGGGGTCTTGCTCTGTTGCCCAGGCTGGAGTATAGCCACACTATCACAGCTCACCACATCCTTGACCTCCTGGGCTCTGGTCATCTTCCTCCTTCAGCCTCCCAAGTAACTGGGGCTACAGGTGCACACCAACACACTGGTTTATTATTATTATTATTATTAAATTTTTTTTTGTAAAGACGAGATCTCGCTATGTTGTCCAGGCTGGTCTTGAATTCCTGGGCTCAAGTGATTCTCCTGTCTTGACCTCCCAAAGTCTTGGTTCTACAGGTGTGAGCCACCATGCCCGACCTATTGAATCTTCCCAAGGATACAGATGAAGAGATGCATAGGGCAAGGAATGTGGAAAGGGATGTAGCGCTTCCATGCCCTCCCTGGGCTTACCATCCTCTGGGAACTTCCATGAGTTTGATGATCTGAATGCTTTCCAACCCAGTCCTTGTGGGTTTTTATGGAAGTTTCATTACATAGGTATGATTGATCAAATTATTGGAAGTTGGTGGTCAACTTAACCTTCAGTCCTTCTGCCCTCCCAGAAAGTTGGGGACTGAGGCTGAAAAGTCTGAACAAATGGGAGAGAGCATAAAAGTGTGAGGCGTTGTAGCACGTGAAGCAGCTATCTGCAGATGTGCGCAGGCCCCGGTATAAGAAAAAGGCCAAAGAGAGTGATTCAGAACCGAATCTGTGAGTGTTCATCTTGTTCAAATGCTGAGGGTGTGTTATAAGTGTATGTGATAACTGAGCTCTCTAGGGCCGATTTGTCAATGCCACATTTTAATTTTAATTTTTATTTTTGAGTTGACGTCTCACTCAACTCGCCCAGACTGGAGTGCAGCGGTTGCTCTCGGCCACTGCAGCCTCGACCTACTGGGCTCCGGCGATCCTTCCGCCTTAGCCTTCCAAGTAGCCGGAATTACAGGCACGCGCTACCACGCCCGGCTGATTTTTTAATTTATTGTAGAGATGAGGTCTCGCTGCCCAGGCGGGTCTCGAACCCGCAGGCTCAGGCAATCCATTCACCTCAGCCTCCCAAAGGCGAGGGATTACAGGCTGAGCCACTGAGCCCGGCAATGCCACATTTTTAAAAAACTGGAGAGAGGCTGGGTGCACACAACTCAACAAAATGCCCAGAGTTGAAGGAAGCAGTGACTGTATGGCCAGTGGTTTATGGAAGTGGTTGAAATCAGGCAGACAGAAATCTGAAGGACAATCAAGAGAGGCATCAGGTCAAAGTTCAGGAAGCAGTCAGGCACCAGGAACTCTCCAAAGGTCAAAGGTCCAGATGAGGCAAGGCAATAAGTCAGCTGTCAGGTGAGTGAGCTCTAGCCGACTGGACCACAACAGAGGTAAGAACACAGGCTGGGGGTGGTAGCTCATGCCTGTAATACCAGCACTTTGGGAGGCTGAGGCAAGAGGACTGCTTGAGCCCAGGAGCTGGGCAACATAGTGAGACCTTGTCTCTATAAAAAAAAAAAAATCACACAACACAGAGATGGCAACACCCAACTGAATGCAAAATTGACTTTTAGTTGCCCCAGCCAGAAAGCCCTTACTGACACTTCCTGCTAGGATAGAAGCCAGCGATGGAGGTGGTAGGGGATTCATGGGGGGGCAGCAGTAGATGGAGTCCTTGTGCTTGCATCGAAGGGGCAGCATGAAGGGTAGATGGGCACCCTGTCCACCAAGTTGTCTTCTCTCTCCTGGCAAGTCCAGCTTCTGTTTCTCTAAGGAAGGTTCTAGGGCCAAGTGAATTTGGTTTTGTTCCTGGGTGCAGCTGAGGGTTCCAAGGAATAGCTCCCTTTCCTTAAGAGGTATCAAGGCTCTTCATGGGAGGCAACAGTTCCTGAAGCTGATTCTGTGTGGAAAGGGATTTAGGCAGATTCTTGGATGACTTGTTTATTTATCATTTTGGATAATTTTACACCTGTAGGAAAGCTTCAAGAATCGTCCAACACACTTTTGTAGACTTGTCAATAGCCAGACAAAATGCATCCTGACCGGGCTCGATGGCTCAACCTGCAATCCCAGCACTTTAGGAGGCTGAGGCGAGTGGATTGCCTGAGCCCACGGGTTTGAGACCCGTCCGGGCAACTTGGCGAGACCTCATCTCTACAATAAATCAAAAATTAGCCGGGCATGGTAGCGCGCACCTATAGTTCCGGCTACTTGGAAGGCTGAGGCGTAAGGTTTGCCGGAGCCCAGCAGGGTGAGACTGTGGTGGCCAGGAGCATGCCACTGCACTCCAGTATGGGGGACAGAGTGAGACTCCAACTCAGGAAAAAAAAAAATGCATCCTATGCAAAGCTCTTGCTAGATTGCAGTATCAGGGGAACCAGAGAATCCTGAAATCTAGGACTCAGGGAAATCACTAATGGCAGCTGCTGAGAAATAAAAGCTTTCACTGGGCTCAGGGGAGAGAATAGGAGTTGCTTCTTTCATTGCAGCGTGGATGTTTCTAGAATGCTGGCGGTCCAGAAAGGACCAGGGAGGCAGGTGCATCTGCTGCTCGAGGATTTTGGAGACGGATTGGAAATGAATTCTTGAGTTCATGACACAGAAGAGGTAGACTTTACAGACTACCAAGAGCCAGGGTCCCCCGAAGAGATATACCTTTCAGATTTAAAGAAACTCGTTTTCAGAGATCAGAAAAGCATCTGTTGGGGAGAATGCAGTTGGACACAGGAATAGCTGGGTCTCTATCTTCCCAGTGATGTCCCTTTAATGACTCTTGGAAGCCCCAAACCCACAATTTCCCTCTTTTAGCAGGTGATGTTGCCTCCTACTTCACAGAGAAAACAGATGCCATTAAAGAGACTGTCAGCCGGGCTCGGTGGCTCAGCCTGTAATCCCGCGCCTTTGGGAGGCTGAGGTGAGTGGATTGCCTGAGCCCGCGGGTTCGAGACCCGCCTGGGCAGCGAGACCTCATCTCTACAATAAACAAAAAATCAGCCGGGTGTGGTAGCGTGTGCCTGTAATTCTGGCTACTTGGAAGACTGAGGTGGAAGGATCGCCAGAGCCCAGCAGGTCGAGGCTGCGGTGGCTGGGAGCGGCCACTGCACTCCAGTCTGGGTGACAGAGTGAGACTCCAACTCTAAAAAATAAAAAAAAAAGAAAGCTCAATTTTCATCCCGTCCACCACTTCTGGGAGCCTGCTCCCACGTATGACCCCTTTTCCCTCTTGTATCGTTCATCTCTGCTTCTCTACCTCATTGGTTTCAATGGTTAACTATGCTAATTTTTTTCCATCTTAAAAAACTTTCGGCTGCTGCGAGTAGTAGCTCAAGCCTATAATCCCAGCACTTTGGGAGGCCGAGGTGAAAGGATTGCCTGAGCCCATGGGTTCAAGACCAGTCTGGGCAACTTGGCAGGACTTCATCTCTACAATAAAAATCAAAAAATTAGCCAGGCATAGTGGCGTCTGCCTGTAGTTCCAGCAACTTGGAAGGCTGAGGCAGAAGGATCACCTGAGCCCAGCAGGTCGAGGCTACAATGGTTGTGAGGTTGTGAGTGTGCCACTGCACTCCAGCCTGGGTGACAGAATGAGACACTGTCTCAAAAAAAAAAAAAAAAAAAAAAAAAAAAAGCCGGGCTCGGTGGCTCAGCCTGTAATCCCGTGCCTTTGGGAGGCTGAGGTGAGTGGATTGCCTGAGCCCGCAGGTTCGAGACCCGCCTGGGCAGCGAGACCTCATCTCTACAATAAATAAAAAAAAAATCAGCCGGGCGTGGTAGCGTGTGCCTGTAATTCCGGCTACTCGAAAGGCTGAGGCAGAAGGATCGCCAGAGCCCAGCAGGTTGAGGCGGTGGCCGGGAGCGGCCACTGCACTCCAGTCTGGGCGACAGAGTGAGACTCCAACTCAAAAAAAAAAAAAAAGGAAAGAAAAAGAGATTAGGACACAGACACATACAGAGGGATGACCTTGACCCTGAGGACACAGAGAAAGGCAGCCATCTACAAGCCAAGGAGAGAGGCCTCAGAAGAACCTTAATCTCAGACTTTAATCCTTCAGAACTGTGAGGAAATAATTTATTTTGTTTAAGCCACCCAGTCTGTGGTTCTTTGCTATGGCAGCCCTAGCAAGTAAATACAAGTCTATTATTGCAGAGTGAAGCACTGATTGAACTTCTCTATTTCTTTTTCCTTTTTTTTGTTGAGTCAGAGTCTCACTCTGCCATGCAGGCTGGAGTGCAGTGGCATGATCATGACTCACTGCAGCCTCAATCTCCTGGGCCTAGGCATTCCTTCTACCTTGGCCTCCCAAAGTGCTGGGATTACAGGCGTGAGCCACCATGCCTGGCTCTGTTTCAAACTGATAAAGATTCCTTTCCCTTTATACTCAGTATGACAGTTTCCAAATGAGTTTTGGGTGACACCGAAGAAAAGCCAGGATGAACCTGAGCTTTTCAGAAGGGTATTTATGAGGAAGGGACCCAGGCCCAAGTCAGAGAAGAGTCATCACAGTAAAGTTCAAAGCGGCCAAATTAGAAAGGTGAACACAAGCCATGTTATGAGGTGGGCACCGGGAGGACGAGGCACAGCAGAAGCAGACAGGCAGCCTGATCTGGTGATGCTGGGTCCAGGTAGGGACAATGCAGGCCACAGAGCACACCAAGGCCTTCCACACCTGTGCTCTCTGACCTAACAGACAGCAGGATCTCGAAGGGGCAGGTCCCTGCCAGTTCCAAGTACAATGGAGTGATTCTCTTTTCAAGCTGGACATGTGCCCAGTTCAATAAGAAGAAACTTAATGAGGAGGTTATTCTGTTGAGTCAGTGTGTTTCTAAGAGCAGAGAGAGCATCAGGGAAAGGGTCTATGAAGTCAGAGTTTTCCAAGAAATGTATTATCAAAGCCACGCTGCAACATAAATGAAAACACAGTTCTTGTTTGGATGGATTGTGGGTAAGCTTCAGGATCATTATTTTGAATTTCGATTTAATCTCAGTATGCTCTATTTTCAAAGAAAGTATTTTTAAAGGGTACTCTGGGCTGATGTTTATCGTTTTTATAGCTGTACCCTAAACCCACTGACAAGCAGATTGTGGTTGCCAGGGTGATCCATGCCCTTTCCTGCTGCCTCCCCATATTTCTCACTTTCATTTACCTTTTTTTTTTTTAATTTTGAGTCAGTGTCTCTCTGTTGCCCAGGCTGGAGTGCAGTGGCACCATCATGGATCACCACAGCCTCGACCTCCTGGGCTCATATGATTCTTCTGCCTCAGCCTCCCGAGTAGCTAGGTCTACAGGTGTGTACCACCATGCCTGGCTAATTAAAAAAAACTTTTTTAAAGAGATGAGGTCTTGCTGTGTTGCCTATAACTCCTGGGGCAAAGCAATCCTCTTGCCTCAGCCTCCCAAAGTGCTGAGAGTACGGGTGTGAGCCACTGTGCCCAGCCATACTTAAAAAAAAAATGAACATTTTTTTACTGAGATTATATTCACATTATTTTTAAGTGAACAATTCACTGGCATCTAGTACATTCACAATGTTATGCAACCACCACCTCTGTCTAGTTCCAAAACATCTCCATTGCCTCACAAAGAAATGCTGAACCCATTAAACATGGATCCCAGTTCCTTTCTCCCCTCGGCCCCTTGCAGCCATCCATCTGCATTGTCTCTATGGATTTACTTACTTTGTATATTTCATGTAAATGGAACTCACACAATGTGTAACCTTTCACTTAGCACAATGTTTTTGAGCTTCATCAGCATTGTAGCATGAATTAGTACTTCATTCCTTTTTTATGGCTAAGTCATATTCCATTATATGGATATACTACATTTTGTTTATCATTCATCTATTGGTGGACATTTGGACTGTTTCCACCTTTTGACTGTAGTGAATCATTATGCCCCTATGAACTTGCACGTACAAATACGTGTGTGAGCCCCTGCTTTCGGGTCTTTTGGGTATATAGCTAGGAATGGAATTGCTAGGTCATATGACAATTCTATGTATTTACTTATTATTAAAATTTATGATGCCGACTGAAGTTTTCTTATTTACTTTCCGTTGTGTTTCTTTTTTCTTTTTTTTTTTGAGTTGGAGTCTCACTCTGTCACTCAGACTGGAGTGCAGTGGCCACTCCCAGCCACCGCAGCCTCGACCTGCTGGGCTCCAGTGATCCTTCCGCCTCAGCCTTCCGAGTAGCTGGAACTGCAGGCGCGCGCTACCACGCCCGGCTAATTTTTTATTTATTGTAGAGGTAAGGTCTCATCAAGTTGCCCAAGTGGGTCTCGAACCCACAGGCTCAGGCAATCCACTCACCTCGGCCTCCCGAAGTGCTGGGATTACAGGCTGAGCCACTGAGCCCTGCCGTGTTTGTTTTTTCTAGTTTTGGTGCGATATAATTGTCAAATAAAAAGTACATGTACTTATGACATACAATGTGATGTAGCTGAGGCTACCGGTGTGTACCACCACACCTGGCTAATTTTTAAATTATTTTATTTTATTTTAAGATGTGGGGTACATAAAATTTTAAAATTTTTTGTAGAAGCAAATTCTTGCTATGTTGCCAGGTGTGAACTTCTAGGCTAAAGCAATCCTCCCACCTCTGCCTCCCAAAGTGCTGGAACTATAGGCAAGAACCACTGCACCTGGCCTCTCTCCTACTTTGATTTCCAGGCTCTTTTCTAGAAGTGCCCACTGGTTCCCAGGGGTTAACAGGTTCCTTCTATGAATTTTCTTTTCTTTTCTTTTCTTTTCTTTTTATTTTGAGTTGGAATTTCACTCTGTCACCCAGGCTGGAGAGCAGTGGCACACTCAAGGCCCACTGCTGGCCTCAGGCAATTCTTCTGCCTCAGCCTTCCAAGTAGCTGGAACTGTAGGCACGAGCTACCATGCCTGGCTTGTTTTTTGATTTATTGTAGCGACGAGGTCTCACCAAGTTGCCCAGGCTGGTCTTGAACCCTGGGCTCAGGCAATCCTCTCACCTTGGCCTCCCAAAGTGCTGGGATTACAGGCTTGAGCCACTGCGCCCAGCCCCTTCTATGAATTTTCTACGTGAATACACATATACATCACCCTTCCCTGTTTTACATAAATTGGAGCAACAGTGTTCTCAGGCACGCGTCTGCTCTCCTTTTGGGTACAGTTTCACCCGTGGGTGATCTGCAGCTAAGAGTGTACTCCAAACAGTGGCAATGTCAGTTCAGTTCCTCCTCCCATCTCGCTCTTTGCCTCTGTTTTAGTCTGGGCTTGATGACAGCTTGCCTTGCATGTCCGCACAGCCCTGCCCAGAACGTGGCCTCCCTTCTGCCCTGTGGGTATGTAGCAGCAGGCTCAGGAATATGTAATTATGCTGTGGAATGCCAGGATCCAAGAGGTACTCTATTCATTTGTAAGTTGCTAAACACACTTTGTTTGATATACATTTTTTTTTTGGAGTTGGAGTCTCACTCTGTTGCTCAGGCTGGAGTCCAGTGCCATGATCATGGCTCACTGCAGCCTAGACCTTCTGGGCTCAGGTAATCCTTTTGCCTCAGCCTATCAAGTAAATGGGACTACAAGCCCGGCCGATTTAAAAATTTTTTTTTTTTGTAGAGGCAAGGTCTCACTATTTTGCCCAGGCTGGTATCGAACTCCTGGGCTCAAGGAATCTTCTTGCCTTGGCCTCCGAAAGTGCTAGGATTACTGGCATGAGCTACTGTGTCTGGCCTGTTTGACAGACTTTGTAGTTGAAGAACCACCAAATAAATTAGAAAGGTTATTTATGGTTAGAAAAGCTACCTTTCCCCAAGAATCTCAAGGAGTTTAACAACACATCTATCAGCTTGTTAACTCTTTGAGGACACACTGTTCTAATCACATGTGTGAACACAACATCCTCTGAACAGTATTTTGAAATGCAACAGGTGAACAGCACAATGTCTGTTGAATTACTAAAATGAATTTTACTTTGAAAACAAAATACCCCTTGAGAACACATTTAGATTTAAGATATAAGGGTCTGTACATAAGGGTCCACATAGTCTAACAGTGATGAACAATAGCAGAACAGCTTAAGTGCAGCATTCCAAGGGGCAAAGCTACAATTATCAGTTTGAATATCAAGAACAAAATGGCAAAAGTCATATTACAATGTGATGTGAATTGGGTAGGAAAAACCTGAAGCCCAAAGCATGTTGTTAATCAACAGGTTCACAACAGAATTTCCTCTTTCCTGAAAGTTGATCTTCTACCTTTTTCCCCCTCTTTGGAAAGGGTATCAACATCTTCACAATTTGAGGAGCCAGGAATCTTGGAATAGTCTAGATTCCTCTCCTCTTATCTCATATCCCATTAGTTACCATGTCACACCTGTCAAATATCTTCCGGATACTTGATCTTGATTATTTTCCCTCAAAACTGCAATATCATGTCATGTTTTCCTCTGTTTTGACTATGAACACATTTCTAGAAATATCTCCCCCTGTCCTCCTGCCTCTGTTTTTTTTTTTTTTGAGTCAGAGCTTCACTCTGTCTCTCAGGCTGGAGTGCACTGCCACAACCTCCTGGGCTCAGGCAATCCTTCCGCTTCAGGCTCCCAGGTAGCTGGGACTACAGGTACACACCATCATGCCTGGCTAATTATTGTTATTTTAATTTTTTTTTGTAGAGACAATATCTCACGATGTTGCCCAAACTGGTTTCGAACTCCTGGGTTCAAGCAATCCTCCTGCCTCGGTCTCGCAAAGTGTTGGGATTACAGATGTGAGTCACCATGCCCGGCATGCCCCTGGTTTTCACCACTCTGGTTTAATCCATCCTAAAACTCGAAAGTGAACTCTGTCTCCCAAACCTAAAACCACTTATGGGCGCTCCATCACTGGAGGATTATGCAGCTGGGTCCCTGCCTTCTGTGCCTCTTACCCTCCAGGGAAACAAGAGCCACAGTAGGAAGGCTGCAAGACACAGGGTCACCCTCATCCTTCCTCTCAGCATGAAGCCCCAGTTGCCAGAGTTTCCTGTTTGGGGACCAGCCTCTCAGAAAATGGGCAGGCCGCTGGTCTTTTCTCTGCCTTCCTAACACTCACGTAATCATAACCGACCCTCAAGAATGCTTCTGAGCTGGGCTCGGTGGCTCAGCCTGTAATCCCGCGCCTTTGGGAGGCTGAGGTGAGTGGATTGCCTGAGCCCGCGGGTTTGAGACCCGCCTGGGCAGCAAGACCTCATCTCTACAATAAATTAAAAAAAAAAAATCAACCGGGCGTGGTAGCGCACGCCTGTCATTCTGGCTACTTGGAAGGCTGAGGCGGAAGGATCGCCGGAGCCCAGCAGGTCGAGGCTGCGGTGGCCGGGAGCGGCCACTGCACTCCAGTCTGGGGGACAGAGTGAGACTTCAACTCAAAAAAAAAAAAAAAGAATGCTTCTGCCCAGATGTGCACTCTTGGGCTCTGCCCCCTTGACTGGTCTGGGGCATAGTACATACCACAAACTGGGGGGCTCCAAACAACAGAAATTTATTCTCTCATAGTTCTGGAGGCAGGAAGTCCAAAATCAAGGTGTCAGCTGGGCCATGCTCCCTCTAAAGTCTCCAGGGGAGGGTCCCTTCTTGCTTGCTTCTAGAGTCTGGTGTTTCTCAGTGATCCTCAGTGATCCAGCCTTGTAGACTCCAGTCTCTGTCTCCGTCATTATGTGGCCGTCTTTCCTCTGTGCATGTCTTTGTGTCCAAAGTTCCCCCTCTTTATAAAGACACCGGCTACATTAGACAAAGGGTCCAATGATCTCATTTTAATTCATTTACATCTGCAAAGACTCTATTTCCAAATAAGGTCATAGTCACAGGTGTGGGGTCTGGTGGGGGGTGGTGCTTTAACAAGTCTTTTTGGGGACAACCCTTAACTCTGCTGAAGGCTCTTTAGGATTTAGAGAACTTTGCCTCCTCCTGAGGAGACTGACAGGGCATCTCTGGGGCAGATGAATGGAAGGCCGCAGGACCTCAGCCTCCCAGAGCCCCGCAGACGCCTCAGGATGGGCCTGGGCTCTGGGTCACCTGGATCAAGCACCCGGGCCTGCTCTCACTCAGCTGTTCACAGTCACAGAGGGCCAGCCTGCGAGGATCTCTCTAGGCCCGAGACTTGGGTTGGCCTCACCAGGGCATACAAAGAAACGCACCAGAGCAGTTCATCTTTCCAGAACACACTTCAAACCTAATGGCTTTCTAATGTCTAAAACTTCAAACCTGAATTCCTTTGCTGATCTCAGGCACCCGCTCTTTCAACCTTCCTTCCCTACTGCCCATACCCTGTCAGTCCCCTCAGCTCCCGTTAGACCCTCTCCCTCTGGGTTCCAGGAGAATAGTGTCCCTCTTGACTTTTGGAAACTATTCTTCTATCCTTCCTTCTAGCTTTTCAAATCTTACCTGTCTTACAAAGCCCAGTTCGGATGCCCCCCACTTTAAAAAATAGACGTTAAGTTTTAGTTGTTTTCTTTTCTTTTTTTGAATTGGAATCTCACTTTGTTGCCCTAGATGGAGTCCAGTGGCACACTCACAGCTCACTGCAGCCTCAACTTCTTGGGTTCAGGTGATACTTCTGCCTCAGCCTTCCAAATAGCTGGAACTACAGGCGCGCGCTACCATGCCCGGCTAATTTTTGATTTATTGTAGAGATGAGGTCTTGTCAAGTTGCCCAGGCGGGTCTCGAACTCGCGGACTCAGACAATCCACTCACCTCGGCCTCCCAAAGTGCTGGGATGACAGGCTGAGCCACCGAGCCCGTCCGACTTTATTTTTTAGACCAGCTTTAGGTTCACAGCAAAACTGAGCAGAAACCTTTGTGGTAAATATTAGTGGGATCATCCTGTCAGACACACCTTCTTGACTCACATATAATTTTTGTTTGTTTTAAATGGAACATTATTAAAAACATTAAAGGGTTAACTGAGAAGAATTAAATCCACACAATGAAATAAGCTGCATAGTATATTTTACTGAATGCAAATTCTACTTAGACATATCAGATATTACAGATAATATGCAGATAAATTACACTGTGTTTCACGTGTAAACTCTAGGGTCCCATCCCTGGGGACACATAGCCAACAATGGATAGGGAAACATCCCTATCCTGGTCCTGTGGGATCTTCCCTTCCCATTATGGCCAGCTGCCTAATCACTCTGTAGTGTACTCCTGGGCCCCACACCAGTGTGCACCAGCTATACTGATTCCTGTGAATGCACATGGCACTTGAGCTGATACTCAAAGACAATTCTCAGTCTCTCTGCTATTGTTCAAAGCTCAGACTTCAGATGAACAAATTTTCTTTTTTTTTTTTTGGTGGGGGAGAGGTTGGAGTCTCTGTCACTCAGGCTGGAGTGCAGTAGCACGCTCACGGCCACCACAGGCTCAACTTGCTGGGCTCAGGTGATCCTTCTGCCTCAGCCTTTCAAGTAGCTGGAACTACAGGCATATGCCTCCATGTCTGGCCAATTTTTTGATTTTATTGTAGAGACGAGGTCTCACCATGTTTCCCAGTCTGGTCTTGAACACCTGGGCTCAGGCAGTCCTCTTACCTTTGCCCCCCAAAGTGCTGGGATTACAGGCATGAGCCTATATGCCCGGCTTGCCTGCATTACTTTAAATCTTTGGAGATGAATGGCAACTTTTTTTTTTTCTGAGTTGGAGTCTCACTTTGTCACCCAGGCTGGAGGACAGTGGCACACTCAGGGCCACCACAACCTTGACCTGCTGGACTCAGGTGATCCTTCCGCCTCAGCCTTCCAAGCAACTGGAACCACAGGCGTGCGCCACCGTGTCCAGCTAATTTTTTTTTTTTATTGTAGAGACAAGGTATCGCCAATTTGCCCAGGCTGGTCTTGAACCCCTGGGCTCAGGCAATCCTCTTGCCTCTACCTCCCAAAGTGCTGGGATTATAGGCATGAGCCTCCACGCCCAGTTTGCGATTAACAGAAAGATGGATTCTAATGGGCGCTTGTTGATGACCAAGTTTTCATTAACAGTTATTTCTGTAACTCCAGTCATTCTCCAGTTTCTTCTTGTGAGAGGAAATTTCACACTCTACACAAAATTGGAGGCATGACTATTCAATTCTGCAAAATTTTTTATGTATGTATTTGTTTATTTTTATAGAGATGAAGGTTTTTTTTGTTTTTGCTTTTGTTTTTAATAGTGCGCAGGCTGTTCTTGAACTCCTGGGCTCAAACCATCCTTTTGCCTCAGCTTCCCAAAGTATTGGTATTACAGGTGCGAGCCATGGTGCCTGGCTGGTTTTGCACAATTTTTACTACTATTGCTAGTTCTTGGAATACTTGTGGCCTCAGCAGGGTTCTAGAGCTTAATCACTTTGTGCCATGTGCCTACATGTAGATGACAAGGACTACTGTAATTGCAGGCTGGTTCACCTCTTCCCTACAGCAGCAACAGCACAGTCTAAAGCACAGTGTCAGCTGGGCTCGGTGGCTGAGCCTGTAATCCCGCGCCTTTGGGAGGCTGAGGTGAGTGGACTGCCTGAGCCCGTGGGTTCGAGACCCGCCTGGGCAGCGAGACCTCATCTCTACAATAAATCAAAAAATCAGCCGGGCGTGGTAGCGCATGCCTGTAATTCCGGCTACTTGGAAGGCTGAGGTGGAAGGATCGCCGGAACCCAGCAGGTAGAGGCTGTGGTGGCCGGGAGCAGCCACTGCACTCCAGTCTGGGCGACAGAGTGAGACTCCAACTCAAAAAAAAAAAAAAAAAAAAAAAAAGCACAGTGTCTACCTGCTCCCATTAGAATCCAACAGACTCAGTTCCACCTACTTCATCTTCCTGTTTTTTAATGCTCCACCTACTGGATTTGCTCAGAACTTTAGAATTGTCCATGCAAGTTTCTGATCATCTTAAAGATTTAAAATGATGCCGGCAAGCCGGATGTGGAGGCTCATGCCTGTAATCCCAGCACTTTGGCCGAGGTGAGAGAACTGCCTGAGCCCAGGGGTTTCAGACCAGCCTGGGTAACTTGGCAAGACCTCGTCTCTACAATCAACAAATTAAAAAAATGAGCCAGGCATGATGGTGTGTGCCTGTGGTTCCAGCTACTTAGAAGACTGGGGCAAAAGGATCACCTGAACCCAGTAGGTCGAGGTTGCGGTGTCCATGATAGTGCCACTGCGCTCCAGCCTGGGCGACAGTGAGACCCTGACATACACACAAAACAAGTGATACAGGCAAATAACTGTAGAGAAATCTTATTGCTTTATTACCACTAGCAGTATTTTAAAATTGTAGGTTGAAGTTTTAAAATCTTTAATTTTGTGTGTGTGTGTGTTGGGGGTCTCACTCTGTCACCCTGGCTGGAGTACAGTGGTAGAATCATGGCTCACTATAGCCTTGACCACCTGGGTTCAGGCGATCCTCCCACCTCAGTCTCCTGAGTAGCTGGGACTATAGGCACATGCCACCACACCTGGCTGATTTTTTATTTTTTGTGGAGACGAGGTCTCACTATGTTGTCCTGGACTCAAACTCCTGAGTTCAAGTGTAAAATCCTTAATGTTGTTTTTGTTTTTTTTTTTTTTTAGTTAGGTATTCCTCCAAGATATATACTTTGAGTCACTAATTTCATGGAGCTTTATGTGCTGAGTGATATTCCCAGGGTTACATAAAGTAGAGGCCATAGCTTTGTGTAAGACAGTAGCTTCTGCAGCACAATGCCAGCTCAGAAAGTGCATTCGTGTGAAAACGTTTTGTTAGTTGAGCCCCTGTAGCAAGCCTTTCTTTTGTTGAAATTGTCTTGTGTTATCTTAATAACATAAAGAATATAATGGATTAAGATGTTCTCAGTGGCTGGGCGTGGTGGCTCACGCCTATAACTTCAGTACTTTGGGAGGCCGAGGTGAGAGGATGGCCTGAGCTCGTGGGTTCTAGATCAGCCTGGGCAACTTGGCAAGTCATTATCTTTACAATAAATCAAAAAATTAGCTGGGCATGGTGACGTGTGCCTGTAGTTTTAACTACTTGGAAGGCTGAGGCGGAAGGATCGCCTGAGTTCAGTAGGTCGAGGCTGCGGTGGCCGGGAGTGTGCCACTGCCCTCCAGCCTGGGTGACAGAGTGAGACTCCAATTCAAAAAAAAAAAAAAAAAAAGATACTCTCAGAGGTTGGTAAGGGGTATTTTCTTTTACCCTAACATAAACCACTCTGGCCAAAAATCTTGCAATCAGATCTGTTTCATGCTGGATATTATAAAATATTCCAGCATTCTAGAAAGCAGAAGCCCACCAAGTCTTCATTTCTATGAAATTTTCAGAGGATCCCTAGGGTTTTCATAAACTTGTAGGTGCTAAGATCCTTCAGACTGTATGCTTGGGTATGCAGGGTTCACTCTTCTCCTAGGTTTCCAGAGATAGTCAGCAAAATTAGGTCACTGGAGGACAAGGTGCAGACAACCAGATCTGATGACAAGTCCATCTCACTATCTGGCCTGATTCTAACCACTCCCTGGGCATCCATGAGAACTTGAGAAAGGAATGCCACAGGCTCTGGATTTGGTGGGAGCTGACACAGAAGCAGCAGGTCCCTCTACCCTGTTTTTGTTTTTGGTGTGCTTGGCTTTTGCAACACACCTGGCTTAAAAGGTGGGAATATGGTGATTTAAAAGTTTCTAATTTGCTCTCTCACTTATTGTGGAGGCTTCAAAGTACCTGTCAGACTTGTGAATGGTCTGAAGATTATAGACAAAAACATCTTTTGAAACATTTACTTTTAGCATCTGTTGGTTCCAACATTTTAGATGCTTTCTATTTTAATTTTTATTAGCTTGCTGGGAGCGGTAGTTCCAGCACTGTATTTCCAGCACTGTAATTCCAGCACTTTGGGAAGTGAGAGGATTGCCTGAACTCAGGGGTTCAAGACCAGCCTGGGCAACATGGCAGGACCTCATCTCTACAATAAATCAAAAAATCAGCCAGGGGTGGTGGCACGCACCTGTGGTTCTAGCTACTTGAAAGGCTGAGGTGGAAGAATCGCCTGAGTCCAGCAGGTTGAGGCTGTGGTGGCTGTGAGTGTGCCACTGCACTCCAACCTGGGTGACAGAGTGAGATTCCAACTCAAAAAATACATATATGTTAGCTTTATTGAGCCATCATTCACATACTGTGCAACACACCGGTTCAAGATCCACAATGGTTTTCAACCATCACCACAGTCAATTTGAGAACTTTTTTCATCATTCCCAAAAGAAACCCTGTATCCACTGACAGCCAATTCCCATATCTCCCTAAGTCTCCCCGGATAACTGCGAATCTACTTTCTATGTCTATGAATTTGCCTGTTCTGAACATTTAGTATAAATGGAATCATCCAATATGTAGTATACTGTGACTGTGTTCTTTCACTTAGCCTGATGTTTTCAAGATTTGTCCATGTTGTAGCATGTGTCAGTACTTCATTCCTTTTTATTGTCCAGGACAGTCCATAAAATGGTATATACCACATTTCATTTATCTATTCATCATTGGTGGACATTTGGGTTGCTTTCACTCTTTGACTTTTATGAATAATGCTGCTATGAATATGTGTACAAGTTTTTTGTGTGAACACACATTTTCACTTCTCTTGAATACCTATCCAGAAGTGGAATTGCTGAGTCATTGTGTTAAATGAAATCAGTCAGGGCACAGGACGATAGATACTGCATGCTCTCACTTGTATGTGGGAACTAAAAAGAAAATTGGAGCCCATGGAAGCAGTAAGTAGAATTGTGAGTATTAAAGTCTGGGAAGGGTAGGGAGGAGGGGAGGTTGGGAAGATGTTGGTTAATGGACACGAAGTGACAGATGGACAGAAGGAATGAGTTCTGGTGTTCTGCAGCACAGTAGGGTGAGTGTGGCTGACTTAATTTATTGTATATTCTCAAAAATCTAGAAAAGAGGATTTTGAATGTTCATAACACAAAGAAATGATAAGTATTTGAGGTGATGGATATACTAACCACCCTGATTTGATTATTATACATTGTATACATGTATGGAAATATGATTATCATGTAAATATGTACAACGATTACGTGTCAACTAAAAATAAAAGGGAAAGTATAGCAACTCCATGTTTAATAATTTAAGGAAGTGTCAAAGTGACTGGCATCATCCTGCATTCCTACCAGCTAGGCTTGAGGGTTCCAATTTTTCCATATCCTCATCAGCCAATATTTGTTATTATTTGCCTTCTTAATTATAACCATTCTAAGCTGGGCATGGTGGCTCACACCTATAATCCCAGTGCTTTGGAAGGCTGAAGCAGGAGGATTGCTTGAGCCCAGGAGTTTGAGATCAGCTTGGGCAAATAGTGAGACTCTATCTCTTAAAAATAAAGTGTGTGTGTGTGTGTGTGTGTGTGTATCCATTCTTTTTTTTTTTTTCTTTTTGAGTTGGAGTCTCACTCCGTCGCCCAGACTGGAGTGCAGGCGCCGCTCCCGGCCACCGCAGCCTCTACCTGCTGGGCTCCGGCGATCCTTCCGCCTCAGCCTTCCGAGTAGCCGGAATTACAGGCGTGCGCTACCACGCCCGGCTAATTTTTTTATTTTAGTGTAGAGATGAGGTCTCGCCTGCCCAGGTGGGTCTCAAACCCGCGGACTCAGACAATCCACTCACCTCAGCCTCCCAAAGGTGAGGGATTACAGGCTGAGCCACTGAGCCCAGCTTGTGTATCCATTCTAATGGACATGGAGTAGTTTTGATTATGACTTTAATTTGCATATGCCAAATGACTAATGATACTGAATACCTCTTTATCTGCCTATTGACCATTTGTAATATTTTTTTGAGAAATGTCTATTCATATATTTTGCCACTTAAAAAATTGAATTATTTATCTCTTATTATTGAGTTGTATGAATTCTTTATATATTCTGGATACATGTCTCTTATCAGACATCTCATTTGCAAATATTTTCTCCCATTCTTAGATTGCCTTTTCACTTTCTTGATGATATGGTTTGCAGTACAAAAGATTTTAATTTTGATGAGGTCCAATTGATCTGTTTCTTCTTTTGTCATTTGTACAGTTACAACATTTTAAAAGACATATCTAGCATTTCAGGGAGGAGGTGAAAAAGTTATAACTTGTAGGTCTAATGGTAAGTTTACTATTAATGTGACACTTAGAAGATGAGGAAATAAGACACTTAGAACCAAGAAATAAGAGTACAGTAAAAGAGATGAAAACAAAATCGTTGGCTTAGTTGACTATGAAGTTGTCTGTCAGCCACGGTCAAGGCAGGAAGTTGATGGAATACTTAAAAGTGTTTAATAAAGGGACTCTTATTTATTTTTTTTCTTTTTGAGTCAGAGTCTCATTCTGTCGCCCAGGCTGGAGTGCAGTGGCACACTCACAGCCACCACATCCTTGACCTGCTGGGCCCAGGTGATCCTTCCACCTCAGTCTTCCAAGTAGCTGGAACTACAGGCGGCCACTACCATGTCTGGCTAATTTTTTTATTTATTGTAGAGATGAGGTCTCACCAAGTTGCTCAGGCTGGTCTTGAACCCCCGGGCTCAGGCAATCCTCTCGTCTCTGCCTCCAAAGGTGTTGGGATTACTGGTGTGAACCACCATGCCCGGCCAGAAGGCACTTTTATAGAAAGGCACTGAACATGTAAGGAAAACTAAAGCATGAGGATGAAGTGCTCAGGGCTAGCAATGCTGTGAAGCTGCTATCCCAGCTTGGTGAACAGGGAGGGAATAGTTACTGGAAGTGAGTTACAGGGAAGGGCTGCTGATGGAGAGCTGTGGCTTTTGCTAGAGACTATAGCCATTGCCAGCCTAGAGTTTGCCAAGGAGGATGCTGGAGGAATAATACCTCCAGCTCTCTTTCCTCCCATTCTGACATCTTGTTCCTGGCTTCCTTTAGCTGAACCCAACTAAAGCCAGGTTCGAGGGGAGGTAGTCCATAAGACCAGCGTCTGGGCCCACAGAACAAGGTGGCAAAGAATGGAGGGTGGATTAAGGATCTGAAGAACATCCAGTGAAGTCACCAGGATGGCATTTGCCCTTTTGGTCGGGGAGTCATTCCCTCATCAGGTCTTTTAACTTTCTTGTTCCGTTGCTAGCCCTTCACCCAGGAAGACCAATCCCCCCTACTATGTCAAATTTGATCTGTCACAAGGCTTAACTCAGAAGCCACCTTCTTCTTGTTGCTAGTCCTCATAATTTCCTCAGAAGTGATCTCCCTCTTTGGAAATCCTATTGGAGATAAAACTGTCCACAAAGTGAGTCAACTGTTTGTTGTTATTGACAAATACCTCATATGACTCTCCCTGTGCAATACTCTTGAGGCAGAGTTGTTTTTATTTACTTTTGTACCTCTTGAAGAACCTGCACAATGTCCTAATATTACATAGTACCTCAGCTTAGGGGGTGGAACAAATGAACTTAAGATCAGGAATTGAGTCTTCTTGGAATCTACTAGTGGGAAGGGTCCTCAATGTACTTCCGTCTTTAATGTAACAGTTAAACGCTCCTACTCAGTAAAGACTCTGCCTCCAGGTGGGGGACAGGGTGGCATTTCTCCTTCTTCTAACAGAGCCCTCATTTTGTTCAGGCCTCCACCTTCCCCCAAGCAGCAAGTATCAAAGGGAAAGCTTACCCCAGGCTAGAATAATTCAAGGGTAGCATATTCCCTTTTGCCAGGAATTGGTTTAGGAATGAACACGTGTCCAAGTTTTGGCTGCAGATCCTTGAGGAGAGGTTTGCTTGTGGTTTCCAAGAAAGTACTTTCTCCCCCTTTAGAGAGAAACTCCAGTTGTTCCTGGCAGCCACTTTACAACTAGGAGGAGAACCAGCTTCAGGATGAAGATGCCGATGTAGATGGCAGAGCAGGGATTTGAAAACCTGGGCTCTTGCTAACATCATTGAGGGCAACCTGACGTCTGCTTTATCACTGAGCTTCTCTTTTTATCAATAAGTATTGGAAGGACCTTCGAGTTCAGTTTTCTGTTACTCTATATCTGAAAGCAGAACCATACACCCTGCTGTTGTTTTTCTCTTCAACTCTGCTGATATAGGAGCCAAAATATAACTGAAGGGCCCTATGAATATTTAGATGATCTCTGTGCCCTGGAAAATAAAAATGGTTTATACCAGAGAGATCTTGTCAAGCCTGAAATACTATATATCATTTTACTAGTAGTCAGTACTCTGTAGGGAGAGAGTTTGTATTGTATTTATTAAAAAGTCTTGTTTATGTGTTGCCTCTTGTCCATTATGTTGGACCTGAATTTATTTTTAAATAGTGTCTCTAAAGTGTAAAAGATGTTTTCTATTCCATATACACACAAAAAAATCCTTTGCTTTTTCAAGGTAAGGTTGAGCATTAAGCTCTGAACTCAGGGTAGATCAGCAACAATATTTGCCAAAGCAAACCTATGTTTACTAAAGGGGCCTTTCTACCCAGAACTCCTAGTGAGAACTGATGCTTCACAATAGGGAGGAAGCGGGGTTATTTATATAGTAAATTGACAAGACAAATTCACAGTGTGATTTGTTTTGCCTTTCCTTGCGATTTAGGTGGGAAGGCAAAAACCAGCTCTTAAGTAAATTAAAGTCTATGTAGAGTGATTATTGGAGGTGCTTTGGTAAGCAGGGGGCGGGGGTTTGTTATTGATGGAATTCCTGGCTACTTAATTAGTAATTTCCAGGTATTGTCTTTCTGGGTAGAAAGATTTCATTTTCTTCGTCTATTTCTTTAAGCAGGAATTAACAAAAACTTTTCATTAGCGCTTGAGAGGGTGTAAAATAACACATTAGAAGTAAAAGCAAAGCTTGAAGGACATTTTATTTGCTACCTAGTGAAACCACCTATATAAAATTAACTTAGGACCACAGGGTAAAAACTGTAGAAGAGACCTGAGCCCTACTGCAATGATGATTAGAACTGAACAAATCTGCTGTTTCTAAGCCTGCTCTCCTTGCATGGTTGTTCACACAGTGACTTCAATAGAGAGCAACTGATTATCTTCACGTCCTGACCCCGGTGAAGGGTGGGGGGGGGGGTGGGCGCTGCCCATGAGGTTGATAAACATATTATCCCTTAAACAATGGGCAGAAAGTCTCCTTGATGGCATCCTGAAGTTTGATCAGCCGAAGAGTGTGAGTAGCTCTAATCTCCAGGGATCCCACTCTGCATTATAGCTACCGCTACAATGGCTTACTACCCCTGGGTCAGTAGTAGATCATACCTATTGTAAAACCTAAGAATGGTGTTTTAGATGTTTTCCAGACTTTGCACTCTGACGGACCTATACCCCACCCAGACCAGGGAAACATATCAAGAAGCTGCCTCTACCAGTCCTATGACCTCCTCCCAGAAACTGGCTCTGTTCAAGAAGACAGTTTGGACATCCCTGTGACCTCATCTTCAACTAATCAACAATGCCCATTTTCTAAACCCCTGCTTGCCAAATTATTCCTTAAAAAACCCTAACCTAAAATTCTTGGAGAGGCAGATTTAAGAAATATCTCCCATCCACCAGTTCAGTGGCCTTGCATTTATTAAACCCTTTCTCTATGACAATGACTACTGACAGTATATTGGCTTTTCTATGCAGCAGGCATAAGAACCCAGTCAGGGTGTAACAATTTATTAGGAAAGGGAGCCAGGAAAGGAGGAAGAAAAATGTGTTAAGAGTAAGAAAGAAGCCGGGCTCGGTGGCTCTGCCTGTAATCCCGCACCTTTGGGAGGCTGAGGTGAGTGGATTGCCTGAGCCCGCGGGTTCGAGACCCGCCTGGGCAGCGAGACCTCATCTCTACAATAAATCAAAAAATCAGCCGGGCGTGGTAGTGCACGCCTGTAATTCCGGCTACTTGGAAGGCTGAGGCGGAAGGATCACCAGAGCCCAGCAGGTCGAGGCTGCGGTGGCCGGGAGCGGCCACTGCACTCCAGTCTGAGCGACTGATTGAGACTTCAACTCAAAAAACAAAAAAAAGAGTAAGAAAGAATATAGGAATACAACAAGAGAAGAAGTCAGACTTACCAGCGTACAATGAAAGAAACATATTCAAACTTGATATGCTTTTATCCGGCAAAAGACAAAAAAATGCACTTATTGGTGGTTCCTAGGTGGAAATAGCCTGCAGGACTTTTTTTTTTTTTGAGTTGGGGACTCACTCTGTCACCTAGGCTGGAGTGCAGTGGTATTGATGCTGGGTGGCATGGGGTGTAGTTGCCCTGTGGGTTCTTGATGTCACAAAAAAGAATTTCAGAGCAAGTTCAAAGTATAGTTTAAGACAGAGTTTAATAGAGAAAAAAGACATATTCAAGAGAGAATGTGGGTGCCTTGAAAGAAAGGACACCTACTTCCCTTTGACAAGAAGATTTACAGAACTTTACAATGATGATTAAACAAATTATTCCATAAGCTAGTAGCAGAGGGCTGTAGGTATCTGGTAACAAGTTTTGATTACCGTCACTCAACGTTTTAAAGTCACAAGGACCTTCTGAATAATGAAATGTATTGCTTAACTAGAGTTTAACGTTTTTAAAGAACATCATATCTGTATTTTGGGTAATTCCCTATTGTTTCTATGCTTACTATATTGGTAGTTCCACATTCTAGCTTGCAAGGTGGTCAGGTCTAGTGTGTCTGGTTGGTTGGGTGAAGGTCGTGTACTAATAAGATGTCTGAATGCCTAAATTAGACCTGCCTTGAAGAAATTCATCTATCTATGTCTAAACTATGCTAGCTATCCTACCTCAACATGATCACCATGGCTTTGACCTCCTGGGCTCAGGTGAACTTTCTAACTCAGCCTCTCAAATAGCTGGGGCTACAGACATGCACCACCATGCCCAGCTAATTGTTTAATTTTTTTTGTAGAAGCAAAGTCTTACTGTGTTGCCCAAGCTGGTCTCAAATTCCTTGACTCAAGTAATCCTTCTACCTTGGCCTCCCCAAAAGTGCTGGGATTACAGGTGTGAGCCATTGTGCCTGGCTGACTTTTTTTTTTTTTAAGGCTGGTCAAAATAATGAGTGATTCAAAAACTAAAAGAAGCAGATTTCTCTAGCTATATTTCTCTGAAGGCTGTGGTGTTCTGGTCAGTTAAACAATGAGCATTTATTGCCTAAAATCAAGCAGGAATAATCTGTTCTTTTTCTGAAGTCTCATAGTTTCATAAAACTGGTCTTTTAAGAAGTTCTTCCTTTGTCTCTTTTTATCAGTAAATACACTTTCTGGGGAACTTGACCAGAGACATGTGTGGGAGACCAGAATATATCACCCCCAAATACAAAGGACTGTGGCGCTGAAGACAATTAAGAGGAAACAGATTCAGGAAAATTCTGTGCCTTCCCTCTATTTGCCTAAACTCAGGACGGAGATTTACACAGATAAAAGGCATTCTACTCCTCACTACAAGGGAGAACAAAGGTTAACTACTGAAGACAACTTTAGACCCTTACCTGCCTGGAGATGGTACCAGAGAAATCTATAAGCTTTACCAGATAGCTTATAGCTAGCTAGTTGTCTTGTCGCTTCTCTAAAAATTTGCTGTTCTAGCCGGGCTCGGTGGCTCAGCCTGTAATCCCGCGCCTTTGGGAGGCTGAGGTGAGTGAATTGCCTGAGCCCGCGGGTTCGAGACCCGCCTGGGCAGCAAGACCTCATCTCTACAATAAATCAAAAATCAGCAGGGCATGGTAGCGCATGCCTGTAATTCCGGCTACTCAGAAGGCAGAGGCAGAAGGATCGCCGGAGCCCAGCAGGTCGAGGCTGCGGTGGCCGGGAGCGGCCACTGCACTCCAGTCTAGGCAACAGAGTGAGACTCCAAATCAAAAAAAAAAAAAAAAAAAAAAAAATTGCTGTTCTTTGTTAAAATGCTACCTAAGCTGGAATTCAAAGCCACCTCTCTGAGAATTATTCATTCCCTAGGTATGTTCCATGATATGTGAAATACACATGTTAATACATTTGTTTACTTTTTCTCCTGTTAATCTGTCTTTTGATACAGGCATCATTCCAACTAAGAACTCATGAGGGTTGAGGAAAAAATTATTTTTCTTCCTCTACATATGGTCTGCCACATACATTTCTTTATTTCTGTAATATAAGCGTTTCTCAAAGCGATCTGTGCCTCCTCTTCTTCCTCTGCCAGAGTTGCCATGACAGCCGTGAAGATGCTGAACACCAAGGCCGAGGTGGTCCGAGCCCAGGTGGCGCTGGCGGTCAACATCAGCATGGTCCGGGATGATGCTGCAGGACGTGCTGAAGGCCAACCTGGGGCCCAAGGGCACCATGAAGATGCTTGTTTCTGGCGTTGGAGACACCAAGCTCATGAAAGACGGCAATGTGCTGCTTCAAGAAATGCAAATTCAACACCCAAAACCTCCTTAATAGCAAAAGTAGCAACAGCCCAGGGTGACATAACTGGCGATGGTACTACTTCCAATGTCCTAATCATTGGAGAGCTGCTGAAACAGGGGGATCTCTGCATTTCTGAAGGTCTTCAGCCCAGAATAATCACTGGGGGATTTGAAGCTGCAAAGTAAAGGACTTTCAGTTTTTGGAACAAGTCAAAGTAAGCAAAGAGATGGACAGAGAAACACTTATAGATGTGGCCAGAACATCACTTCGTACTAAAGTTCATGCTGGTCTTGTAGATGTCTTAACAGAGGCTGTAGTGGGCTTTATTTTGGCCATTAAAAAACAAGATGAACCTATCGACTTCTTCATGATTGAGATCATGGAGGTGAAACATAAATCTGAAACTGATACAAGCTTAATCGGAGGGCTTGTTTTGGACCACGGAGTATGGCATCCTGATATGAAGAAAAGAGATAGAATTAAAAAATAATAGAACTGAAAAAGAAAGTCTGTGGTGATTCAGATAAAGGATTTGT
Source organism: Cephalopachus bancanus (assembly GCA_027257055.1). NCBI lineage: Eukaryota > Metazoa > Chordata > Mammalia > Primates > Tarsiidae > Cephalopachus > Cephalopachus bancanus. The sequence continues at coordinate 668,823 of JAPVLO010000577.1, read as the reverse complement.
TGTTATTAATCTAAAGGGAATTTACCCCTTTTCCTGAGATGCTTTTGCAAAAGAAGGCATAGTAACTCTGCGCAGAGCTAAAAGGAGAAATTTGGAGAGGTTGACTCCTGCTTGTGGTGGGGTAGCTCTAAATTCTTTTGATGACTTGAATCCTGACTGCTTGGACCATGCAGGACTTGTCTATAACTATACATTGGGAGAAGATAAGTTCACCTTTATTGAGAAATGTAACATCCTCATTCTGTCACTTTATTGGTCAAAGGACCAAATAAGCACACACTCACACTCAAATCAAAGATGCAATAAGAGATGGCTTGAGGGCTGTGAAAAATGCTATTGATGATGACTGTGTGGTTCTAGGTGCTGGTGCAGTAGAAGTGGAGATGGCAGAAGGCCTGAGGAAGTATAAACCCAGTGTAGAGGGCAGGGACCAACTTGGAGTCCAGGCATTTGCTGATGCGTTGCTCATTATTCCCAAGGTTCTTGCTCAGAACTCTGGTTTTGGCCTTCAGGAAACATTAGTTAAAATTCAAGCAGGACATTCAGAATCATGTCAACTTGTGGGTGTGGACTTGAACACAGGTGAGCCAATGGTAGCAGCACAAGTAGGCATATGGGATAACCACTGTGTAAAGAAACAGCTTCTGACGGGGAGCGGCCACTGCACTCCAGTCTGGGTGACGGAGTGAAACTCCAACTCAAAATAAAAAAAAAAAAAAAGAAAGAAGCAGCTTCTTCACTCTTGTTCTGTGATTGCCACCAACATTTTCTTGGTTGATGAGATCATGCATGCTGGAATGTCTTCTCTGAAAGGCTGAATTGAAGCTTCCCTTGTATCTGATTCTCGAAGACTCTACACAGTAATCCTGAGGAATACAGTTGTGGAATTTTCATCCAAGCTTCAAAAGATTTTCAAAGGAATTTTCGTTTCCCATATGAAAAGAGGAGAGAACAATAATGGCACCTATTCAAATTCTGAAGTTCTGAAATGATAATTACAGTTATTTTAAAAATTGCATTGAAGTAGACATATACAAGCAGGAACTTTTAACCCAGTGAATAGGATGTTTTGCTTAGCTGCAGTGACATAAGTACTTATGTGTTAGATAAGCATATGTTATCTACCTTGTTATTAAATATTCCTTGGAAGACAAATTTTAATTGTTTAATAATAATTTTTTGTAGAGGCAAGGGTCTCGCTATGTTGCCTAGGCCGATCTTGAACTCCTGGACAAGCTTGAGCAATCTTCACACCTCAACCTCCAATAGCACTGGGGTTATATTCGTAAACCACTGTACTTGGCCTAAGACTTTATGTGGATATATCTTAAATTAGCCAGTGATGCCCTGTTAAGCATTTAAGCTTCAAGTATTTATGCTCATATAAAATCACTTAAGTAATTTAAGATTTTGAAGGCATCCCTTTTTCCCTAGTATAAATTTCTATGAGTAAGAGTTCTTCTTGGATCAGTGGGACTTCTCACATTTTTGAAGTAGTTTTGCTAAAATGCTCCCCCAGCAAGGTTGTAGAGACTAAGAAGAGGGGTAAACCAGGAGCAAAGGAGTTGAGAGCTCTGCAGGTATAAAGTGACAAAAATAGAAGAGGAAGGGTAAAAAGGTGGCTGAAAGGCTAAATAGCTAAAAGCTAGGGTTATTGGGTGAAATATGAGATTTTTAGGTTAATTATATTTTAAATCTTCTGAACTTCTTGCTGATGCAAAATATCCATTTCAAACACCCTAGTGTCATTTTCTCACCTAAATTGCTGTTCTTGCTTACATGTTTCTTGTAGAAGAGATTTTTTCTTCTACAGTAGGTATATCTGCAGTCCTTGCAAGTGAAGTTGTGTGTTACTAAGCTCTGTATTTTGAGGGCTTAGCAGTTGCCTACAGTGAGTGTGCAATAAATGTTAAGTAGAAGCCTCAAAAAAAAAAAGTACATAGAAGGCTGGGTGTGGCTCAATGCAGTGGCTCAAGCCTATAATCCCAGCACTTTGAGATGCAGAGGCGAGAGGATTGCCTGAGCCCGTGGGTTCGAGACCAGCCTGGACAATAGGGTGAGACCTCGTCTCCACAATAAAACAAAAAATTAGCTGAGTGTGGTAGTGTGTGCCTGTAGTTCCAGCTACTTGGAAGGCTCAGGCGGAAGGATCGCCTGAGCCCAGGAGGCTGAGGCTGCGGTGGCCAGGAGCGTGCCACTGCATTCCAGCCTGGGCAACAGAGTGAGACTCTGATTCAAAAAAAAAAAAGTATATAAATAGAATAAAACAGAATCTCTGTGAGCAGCGTATTTTTAACAGGACCCAAGGGTTTTATTATTATTTTTATTTTGTATTTTTAAAAGTTTCTCATGTTGAGAAACACTGGTCTACATTTTAAGTTTCTGGAAACAAGATCTATGACATTTTATCTTTGCTCTTTAATGCTCAGCACATAGAAGGACTTCGATAAATATTTTTTCAAGAAATGAATCTAAGAAAAGTGAAAATGTGTAAAAACTTGGCTTTGAATTTCCTTACTGTCCTGTCTCTGTTTATCTGTAGAATAAGCCTTGCCTGTGTGACCATTATCTGCTGTATTTGAGGATTCATGGTGGTGATGGCAGATTCAGCAACGTTGAAGGCCCTAGCAGTGTGTCTTGCCCAAAGGACTCCTGCAAAGTAAGTGTGGTGTCTTTTCAAGCCTGGTCTTCAGGCTATCTTGTTTATCCTATGAGCTACCCAGTATTATTTATTTATGTGTTCATTTATTTATTTATTTGAGTCAGAGTCTCACTCTGTCGCCCAGGCTGAAGTGCAGTGGCATGCTCATGGTCACTGGAGCCTCGACCTGCTGGGCTCAGGTGATCCTTCTGCCTCAGCCTTCCAAGTAGCTGGAAGCACAGGTGTGCACCACCATGCCTGGTTAATTGTTTTGATTTATTGTAGAGATGAGGTCTCACCAAGTTGCCCAGGCTGGTCTCGAAACCCTGGACTCAGGCATTCCTCTCACCTCTGCATCTCAAAGAGCCACCATGTTCAACTGTGTACCCAGTATCATTTAAATAAATTCCTTTTCTACTTAAGTCTGCCAGTTTAGTCGGAGTCTGGCCAAGAGACAGAATTGACACAGGTTATTTGAACACTAAGGATTTAATGTAAAAAAAAAAAGTGCTGGGCTCGGTGGCTCAGCCTGTAATCCCGTGCCTTTGGTAGGCTGAGATGAGTGGATTGCTTGAGCCCGCGGGTTCGAGACCCGCCTAGGCAACTTGGCGAGACCTCATCTCTACAATAAATCAAAAAATTAGCCGGGCGTGGTAGCGCGCGCCTATAGTTCCAGCTACTTGGAAGGCTGAGGCGGAAGGATCGCCGGAGCCCGGCAGGTCGAGGCTGCGGTGGCCAGGAGTGGCCACTGCACTCCAGTCTGGGCGACGGAGTGAGACTCCAACTCAAAAAACAAAACAAAACAAAAACAAAAACAAAAAGTAAGCAAGCAGGTAGAAATGTGGTCATTCTATATAATTCTAAAGGTGTGAAAGGAGAACTTGGAGGTATCATGAAGGTGGCAACTACAGCTTCCATTCTTAGGGTTAAAGAAACAATAAGGAGCCGGGCACAGTGGCTCACACCTGTAATCCCAGCACTTTGAGAGGTCGAGGCGAGAGGATTGCCTGAGCCTAGGGGTTCGAGACCATCCTGGGCAACTTGGCAAGACCTCGTCTCTACAATAAATCAAAAAAACTAGCCAGAAGTGGTGGCACATGCCAGTAGTTCCAGCTACTCGGGAGACTGAGGCGGAAGGATCACCTAAGCCCAGCAGTGGTGGCCCTGAGCATGCTACTTCACTCCATCCCTGGTGACAGAGTAAGACTCCAACTCAAAAAAAAAAAAAGAAAAGAAAAAGAAAGAAACAATAAGAAAGGGGAATGCATAGAAACTTGAGTCAGGGTTAACACTTAGACCTCCCAGGTCGGGGCACCACTCTGATGGGTCTGGTGTTTATGAGGTGGGTGGAATGAGGTCAGTTCTGGAAGTGCTGGGAAAACTGCAAACTGCATTCAAATGCCTCTGTGGAACAGAATAGCTGCTGCTGGGGTGAAAACGCATTGCTGGGGTGACACAGAAACAGTGAACAGACAGGAAAACGTGCATCCTTCCCTCCTCCAAGCTGTAGTCTCTGTTTTGCCCCACTTATTGCCAAAGACCAACCTGGATCCATCTGGCAAAGCAAAACGTGGTTGTGGCTGCCCCTGTATCCCAAAGCCGAGTGTGGAAGGGAGTGTTTGGAGCCCAGGGAGAGTGGCTGAATGGCAGGCACAGACAGAGTAGGTCACTATGGCTCCTTTTCTTGGGGGGTGTCATCCTGCTGGTCTCCTATTTCTTTTTTTAAACACACTGTCTTTGATTTAATTATATTTAATTCATGTTGAAGCATGACTATAGTTTTTCTCTGCTTCGTTTCTTGGAGGAAAAATTTAGATTCTTTCTGTTTTTTGCTTGGTAGTAGCTTTGTGTGGAGGCTTCTTGTCTTCTTCTGTTCATTTTTTTTTTTTTTTTTGAGTTGGAGTCTCACTCTGTCACCCAGACTGGAGTGCAGTGGCTGCTCCCGGCCACTGCAGCCTTGACCTGCTGGGCTCTGGCGATCCTTCCGCCTCAGCCTTCCAAGTAGCTGGAACCACAGGCATGAGCCACCACACGTTGCTAGTTTTTTGATTTATTGTAGAGATGAAGTCTCACCAAGTTGCCCAGGCTGGTCTCAAACCCCTGGGCTCAGGCAATCCTCTTGCCTCGGCCTCCCAAAATGCTGGGATTATAGGCTTAAGCCACCACGCCCAGTCATCTGGGGAAAAAAATGCTTCTTTTCAGGTCAGTCCTGGTGGCTCATGCTTATAATCCCAGCACTTTGGAAGGCCAAGGTGAAAGGATTGCCTGAGCCCACGGGTTCGAGACTAGCCTGGGCAACTTGGTGAGACCTCATTGCCACAATAAATCAAAAAATTAGCCAGGCATGGTGGCACATGCCTGTAGTTCCAACTACTTGAAAGGCTGAGGCAGAAGGATTTGCCTGAGCCCAGCAAGTTGAGGCTGCGATGACCAGGAGCATGCCACTGCCCTCTAACCTGTGTGACAGAGTGAGACTCCAACTTAAAAAAAAAAAATGCAATTGGGCATAACGGCTCAAGCCTGTAATCCCAGCACTTTGAGAGACCGAGGTGAGAGGATTCCTGAGCCCACGGGTTTGAGACCCGCCTAGGTAACTTGGCGAGACCTCATCTCTACAAGAAATCAAAATTTAGCTGGGTGAGGTAGCGTGCGCCTGTAGTTGTCATTGTGCTACTGCACTTTAGCAGTCTTTTTTTTTTTGAGTTGGAGTCTCACTCTGTCGTCCAGACTGGAGTGCAGTGGCTACTCCCAGTCACCACAGCCTCGACCTGCTGGGCTCTGGCGATCCTTCCACCTCAGCCTTCCAAGTAGCCGGAACTACAGGCACACGCTACCACACCTGGCTAATTTTTTTGATTTATTGTAGAGATGAGGTCTCACCAAGTTGACCAGACTAGTCTCGAACCCGCGGGCTTAGGCAATACACTCACCTCAGCCTCCCAAAGTGCGGGATTACAGGCTGAGCCACCGAGCCCGGCTATACTTTAGCAGTCTTAGTGACAGAGTGAGACCCTGACCAAAAAAAGAGGGGAAAGGAACCCAGGCAAGGAAACAGGGGACAAGTGCAGGGCCTGTGCCAGAGGGTGACCAAGATAGAGGTTTCCTGTGGACTCACATCCATGGTGAGACCCAGTATGGGAGTCAAGTCTAGGCGCCTGAAGAGAGGAGTATGGAACAAGACTATTCCTTCTATCATAGTGGGTCCAAATATGTCATTTTTTTTTTTTTGAGTTGGAGTCTCACTCTGTTACCCAGACTGGAGTGCAGTGGCTGCTCCTGGCCACCGCAGCCTCGACCTGCTGGGCTCCGGCGATCCTTCCGCCTCAGCCTTCCAGGGAGCTGGAACTACAGGTGCGCGCTACCACACCCGGCTAATTTTTGATTTATGGTAGAGATGAGGTCTCGCCAAGTTACCCAGGCGGGTCTCGAATCCGCAGGCTCAGGCAATCCACTCACCTCAGCCTCCCAAGGTGCGGGATTACAGGCTGAGCCACTGAGCCCGGCCCATTTTTTTTTTTTAAGTTGGAGTCTCACTCTGTCACCCAGGCTGGAGGGCAGTGGGACTTTCATGGCCACCACAGCCTTAACCTGCTGGGCTCAGGCGATCCTTCTGTCTCATCCTTCCAAGCAGCTGGAACTACAGGCATGTGCCACCATGCCCGGCTAATTTTTTGATTTATTGTAGAGATGAGGTCTCGCCAAGTTGCCCAGGTTGATCTCAAACCTGTGAGCTCAGGCAATCCTGTCACCTCGGCCTCCCAAAGTGCTGGGATTATAGGCATGAGCCACTGTGCCTGGCCTTAAATCTGTAATTTTTTGCTGGAAAATTTCAGGTCAACACAACTCAGGTTAAACACAGGAATTCTTAGTGGGCTGCTGTGTGGGAATTGTTCTCCCAGTGAGACTCCTGGTCTCCTTTGGAGCAATAAATCCATCTCTGTCTCTGTCTCGCTCTTCTCAAAAACATATGTTGAATGAATAAATGAATAAATTCTCAAGAGATACTGATTGACTGAAATGGCATTTGAGTCATCTTAAAAAAATTTTTTTATTTTAAAGATGTGGGGTACAGGCTGGGTGTGGTGAGTCACACCCATAATCCCAGCACTTTGGGAGACTGAGGTGAGAGGATTGCCTGAGCCCACAGGTTCAAGACTAGTCTGGGCAACTTGGTGAGACCGTATCTCTACAATCAATCAAAAAATTAGCTGGGTGTGGTGGCATGCGTCTGTAGTTCCAGCTATTTGGAAGACTGAGGCGGAAGGATCACCTGAGTCCAGCAGGTCGAGGCTGCGGTGACCATGAGCGTGCAAGTACACTCCAGCCTGGGCAACAGAGTGAGACTCCAACTCAAAAAAAAAAAAAAGATGTGGGGTATAATTTAGGATTAGGTATATAAGTGGTTATCATACAGGTAAAGTTTGGGCCTCCCTTTGGTCCCCACTTCACCTGGGTTGAGATCAGCTACCCTTATTGATGTTAGGTGTCCCCTCTTTCTCCCCCTGCCAGTGTCCCACTACTGCCAATCCCTTTCTTATAGTATTATGATAAATGTTCTGGGTCCGCTTATGAATGAGAACATGTAGTACTCAGTTCTTTGCTTCTGTGATAGATCACTGATGAGCCATCTTTTTTTTTTTTTTTTTTTGAGTTTGAGTCTAACTTTGTCACCCAGGCTGGAGGGTAGTGCCATGCTCACGGCCACCACAGCCTCCAGCTGCTGGGCTCAGGTGATCCTTCTGCCTCAGCCTTCGAAGTAGCTGGAATCACAGGCGTGTGCCATCATGCCCGGCTAATTTTTTTGATTTATTGTAGAGACGAGGTCTCACTATGTTGTTCAGGCTGGTCTCGAGAGTCATCTAAAAACCAGTAACTAGGCTGGGCGCAGTGACTCAGCCCGTAATCCCAGCACTTCGGGAGGTCAAGGCGAGAGGATTGCCTGAGCCCGGGGGTTTGAGACCAGCCTGGGCAACTTGGTGAGACCACCTGTCTCTACAAAAAAAAAAAAAAAAAAAATCAGTAACTCACCTTTTGTTTTCCTCTGGCGTATAAGTTAAATTGTCTTCGGCTGCCCCTTAATAGACCCAGACCACAACTGCCCTCTCATTCAGACAAAGGTCACTTTGGGGCCTTTTCCCACTGGGCAGGAGAGCTTCACACTCACATTCAGGGCCTCACATCCAGGGAGGTGCCTCAAGGCTGAGGCTTGTGAACTCCCACTTGCATTTTGAAAAAAAGTTCATTACCTTTTCTGGATGCTGTCAAGGAGAGCAACAATTCACTACCAATATCGAAAATCAAGTGATACGTATCCCCAGAGGCTGCTGGAGGATTCAGAAATGGGATGGGCACCTCATTCTCACCCACCAGATTGGCATCGCCACAAGTAAGGCCATGCTAAGCATAAAACGCCTGGAGCAAACTGGAGGTGAAAGAGGGCCGTTGGGAAGTGTAATAGTCAGCCCCCTCCGCCAGCTCGTTATCCCCACCTGCTCCCCTCTGCTCAGATTAGAATCCTAATGTGAGTTTACAGAAAGTCAGCTGGAGCGTGGCCTCCATGTAATTCAGATCACGATGCCTGCAGCTCTTCGGTACTCACATAAACAGAAGGACTAATATGACTACTGAAAAAGTAATTAAGGGCATTCATTGTAAAGCAATAATGAAGTACCTCACCCTCACCATATGGCCAGAACCGATTAACGCCTAGAAGAAATGATCTCAGACCTCCAAAATCAGAATGAATGTCTCAGACCATAATGAGAAACATATTGGCGGAGGGGAGGAAAAAAAAGTGGTTGAGAGTTTACTAAGCCAAAAGGCACAAACAAAATGTTGAGGATAACACCCTGAAAAATCTCATTCTGATGAGATGAGTTGTGTTTTCAGGTTAAACCATATCACAAATGCAAAAGTATTATTATTATTATTATTGCAAATTGAAATTGTCATTAAATTGGATGTTGTTCTCTTTCTCTATTTTTTTTTGAGTCTCACTCTGCTGCCCAGGCTGGAGTACAGTGGCACACTCATGGTCACCATAGCCTTGATCTGCTGGGCTCAGGCGATTCTTCAGCTTCAGCCTTCCACCAAGAACTACAGCTGCACGCCACCATGCCTGGCTAATTTTTAAATTTATTGTAGATACAAGGTCTCGCCAAGTTGTGTAGGCTGGTCTCAAACTCTTGGGCTGAGGCAATCCTTATGCCTCAGTCTCTGCAAGTGCTGGGATTACACGCGTGAGCCACCATGCCTAGACACTTTATTGTTTCTCTTATAATGATGAGGAGTTAATGGAAGTTTACATAAGTGGGCAGTTTCAGAAATTACTAGGGCTGGGCTTGACCCATGATAAAAAATTACCAGTTAAAATGCTGTTTGTTGTTAGGAAGATCACTCAGTGTGACTTAATCCCTTAAAGTTAGTTACAGTGGCAGAAATGCTAGAATTTTGGGGTAGTGTCAAACAGGTTAGCATTACAAAAGATGCCTACAAATATGCAGACCCATTTGGAAGACAGGGCTGCTTGCTAGTAATGTCAGTTTGCAGGTGCACCTTGTGGAATGATTGCAGTAGCACACTCAAAGCTAATGAAGTCTTGACCTGCTGGGCTCAGGTGATCCTTGCACCTCAGCCTTCCAAGTAGCAGGAACTACAGGTGTGTGCCACCATGTCCGGCTAATTTTTGGATTTATTGTAGAGACGAGATCTCACCAAGTTGCCCAGGCTGGTCTCGAACCCCTGGGCTCAGGCAACCCTCTCACCTTGGCCTCCCAAAGTTCTGGGTTTAACAGGCCTGAACCACTGTGCCCAGCTGAGAATCTTCCTTTTTTGCAAATACTTGAGGCAGAGCTGGTGGGCTGGTGTTCCAAGAACTTGGCCTGGAAGCTTGAAACTGCAGCCATACATTTGGACTCTAGTTCTGTCTTTTGGCTTCCCTGTCTTTGGCCACTAGAGAAATGGACAAACCTCGTAGCACTGTTTCCCCAACTGCCTTTAAAAAGGCTAAAATCAGCCAGGCGCGGTGGTTCAAGCCTATAATCCAGCACTTTGGGAGGTCGAGGTGAGAGGATTGCCTGAGCCCGTGGGTTTGAGACTAGCCTGGGTAACATGGTGAGATCTCGTCTCTACAATAAATCAAAAAATTAGCTGGGTTAATTGGTTCCAGCTACTTGGAAGGCTGAGACAGAAGGGTCGCCTGAGCCCAGCAGGTCGAGGCTACGGTGGCCAGGAGCGTGCCACTGCACTCCAGCCTGGGAGACAGAGTGAGACTCCAACTCAAAAAAAAAAAAAAAAAAGGACTAAAACCTTGAGTTGGGGACTTCTCACGTCTTGAGTGGACCCAGAAGAGAGTAAATCAGATAATCCCCAGGGTAGAAGTTATTCCTAGACAAGGAATCTCTGGATTTGGGCTGAGGAGTAAGCCAGCTGGTTACCCTGGGGGTGAACAGAGCCAAGTCTATAAGCCTCATTGCTTTAATAACCCAAACTGAATTCAGGAAACCTCTGTGCATTTCTTGTGATTAATGCACCAGCAGTGAGGTTTCCCTATGTCATAACTGAGGGTGGGGGCACTGCTGAGATGACCCACAGGGAAGAATAAAAGACCACCACCCTAGAACTGATCTCGATTTCTCTTCTGCTGCTGAGTCTGAGCTCAGTGGTTCTGTGTCTGTCAGTCTCTGGACAGTTTGTATACTAGATGATCTAATTGCTGTGACAGGCAGTCTCATCTGTGAGGGCCTGTCTATGGACATTATTACTCTCAAACCTGGTTCAAGTCACAAAGCCCACTGGAGGACTTCATCCTGAAATCCATGAACAAACAAAGAGATCCTGCAACCCCGTCATCCAAAATGCCTGAAAATGTGAGTGTTGTGACAGATGGGCCTGCTCTCACTCTGGGGTAAGTGACAGTACCCTCAGCAGGCCATTGATTCTGTTTGTAGAATTTAAATATCTGAACAATTGCTGATGGTGCTAGTATGGAGTGCACCTTCAGTCCCTGCCAGGGTTAGTCAGAGCTCAGAAGTCCTAGTGAAAAATAGGGCAGTCAGCGACCTTATTTACGGCGGACGCTTGGGGTTGTTGAGCTGTGAAAATGCATGGAACGGTGGTGTGGGTAGGGACAGGGTTGGAAATAACTCTTCTAGAGAAAAAACAATGTATTTCACATACAAAAACCAGAAGGAACTGGAGGGGACGGGGAGGACAGAGATCAGGAGAAGACCAAGGGAGCTCAGGGAGAACTGAGAGGGAAGTCAATGCTTTCTTTCTGGGAGAAAGTTTTGAAAGGTTTTGACTTTAAGAAAAGGGAAGGCCGGGCGTGGTGGCTCATGCCTATAATCCCAGCACTTTGGGAGGCTGAGGTGAGGAGGCGAGAGGATTGCCTGAACCTGGGGGTTCGAGACCAGCCTGGGCAACTTGGCAAGACTTCATCTCTACAATAAATCCAAAAACCAGCCGGGTGTGGTGGCGTGTGCCTTAGTTCCAGCTACTTGGAAGACTGAGGCAGAAGGATCGCCTGAGCCCTGCAGGTCGAGGCTGTGGTGGCCGGGAGTGTGCCACTGCACTCCAGTCTGGGCGACAGAGTGAGACTCCAACTCAAAAAAAAGAAAAGAAAAGAAAAGAAAAGGGGACTCAGACAATTCACTTGCCGTGGTCTCCCAAAGTGCTGGGATTACAGGCTGAGCCACCGAGCCTGGCCCACAGTTTAATTTTAAGGAATGCGATCGTTTATTTATTTATTTATTCATTCATTTATTTAGAGTTGGAGTTTCACTCTGTTGCTGACGCTGGAGAGCAGTGGCATACTGACGGTCACCCCAGCATCAACTTACTGGGCTCTTGTGATCCTTCTACCTCAGCCTTCCAAGTAGCCAGAATTACAGGCGCATGCTATCATGCTGGGCTACTTTTTGATTTATTGTAGAGATAAGGTCTCACCAAGTTGACCAGACTAGTCTCAAACCCCCGGGCTCCCCTTCCCAAGTGATGGGATTGTAGGCTGAGCCACTGAGCCCAGCCAACATCATCATTTTAAAGATCTATACTCAGCCGGGCTCAGTGGCTCAGCCTGTAATCCCGCGCCATTGGGAGGCTGAGGTGAGTGGATTGCCTGAGCTTGCGGGTTCGAGACCCGCCTGGGCAGCAAGACCTCATCTCTATAATAAATCAAAAAATTATCCAGGCGTGGTAGCGCTTGCCTGTAATTCCGGCTACTCGGAAGGCTGAGGCGGAAGGATCGCCAGAGCCCAGCAGGTGAGGCTGCGGTGGCCGGGAGCGGCCACTGCACTCCAGTCTGGGTAACAGAGTGAGACTCCAACTCAAAAAAAAAAAAAAAGATCTATACTCTTTCTTTTTTGTTTTTTGAGTTGGGGTCTCGCTCTGTTGCCAAGGCTGGAGTGCAGTGGCACAGTCATGGCTCACTGCAGCCTCAATCTTCTGGACTCAGGCGATCCCTCCACTTCAGTCTCCTGAATAACTGGGGACTACAAATGTGTGCCACCATGCCCAGCTAACTTTTTTTGATTTATTGTAGAGATGAGATCTCGATATGTTGCCCAGACTGGTCTTGAACTTCTGGACTCAAGCAATCCCCCCACCTCAGCCTTCCAAAGTGCTGAGATTACAGGTGTGAGCCATTGCACCCAACTGACCTGGACTCTTTCAAATTACTAAATTTTGCTTATGAAAGGAAGAGCTTGAGGTCTTCCTTTTTTTTTTTTTTTTTTTTTTTTTTTTGAGAAAGCAAGATTTATTGAGAGAACAGAAAATCTCCCAGAGCAGAGCAGGACAGGACCCAAGAGGGTTGCCCTGAGATTTTCCTTTAAAATAAAATGGGGAAATCCAGGATTATATTAAACATTGTTTATCAACAGTTAATAAAATAACTATGGGTTTATAGCATTGCTTCGCGCTTACTCTGAAACAGGTTTTACTTTGCTTAAATTAGTAATTAGTAAATATACAGGGAGTGCCGAAAATGTGTACACATTTTAAGAGACGTTATCTATGTATTATTTTTTGAAGTTGAATTAAATTACTGTAACAATGTGTAGCATAACATTCGCTCAACCGTGCTTCTGCCATTTTCTTTGACTGTCCTGCCTGTTGTATGATGATGCTAGCATTCATCTGATTAACACCATCTTTTGAGCGAACATCATACTTAAAATGTATATATATATTTTGGCACCCCCTGCATTTTTGATTTGTCAAGGTTAAAAAATAATAATGAAAAGTAATTAGTAAATATTAATGTATTGTTAGTTTATAATACACTTATTATAAGCAGTTTATTTTCACAGGAAGAACCTAATTATCTGGTATATGAGATAAAATGATCTCTTCCATATGCTATAAAACAGAAATGTTGTAATTGTCATTGGTGGCTATTTATTCCATACCCCATAACCAGGTGCCAGAGTTCACTTGGTGTTCAAAATCCAAATTAGAAACATAGTGCAAAGGACTCTAGTACTATTTCTGCAAACCTAAACCTCTGTTGAAGGAGGTTTTGCAAAATGAGTGCTGTCATGGCATGAGTGATTGGAGGTGACTTAGGCATGAAGGTTCTCTACTGTGAAATGTCTCTGGTACTTCCGAGGTTAGCTCTGCTTTAAGTGTACACACAAAGTCAGCATTTCATAGCTGAGCTATTAAAAAATAAAATCAGGCTGGGCACGTGGCTTAAGCCTGTAATCCTAGCATTTTGGGAGGCCAAGGTGGGAGGATTACCTGAGTCCAGGGGTATGAGACTAGCCTTGGCGAGACTTTCTCTCTACAATAACTCAGACAAATTAACTAGGCATGGTGGCAAGCACCTGTAGTTCCAGCTACTTGCAAGGATGAGGTGGAAGGATTGCCTGAACCCAGCAAGTAGAGGCTGCGGTGGCAGTGAGTGTGTCACTGTACTCCATCCTGGGTGACAGAGTGAGACTCCAACTTAAAAATAAAAAAATAGTCTGGGCGCAGTGGCTCATGCCTATAATCCTAGTACTTTGGGAGGCCGAGGTAAGTGGATTGCCTGAGCCCACAGGTTCGAGAACAGCCTGGGCAACTTGGTGAGACCTCATCTCTACAATAAATTAAAAAATTAGCCAGGTGTGGTGGCGTGTGCCTGTAGTTCCAGTCACGTGGAAGGCTGAGGTGGAAGGATCACCTGAGCCCAGCAGGTCAAGGCTGCGGTGGCCATGAGCATGCCACTGCTCTCCAGCCTGGTCCACAGAGTAAGACGCCTAGGACCCCCTTCAAAAAAAGAGAAAGATTTAGACAATAATTTCAGAAACATGTTTTTGGCAATCACTGACATTACCACCAGACTTACAAACACCCGAATGTAAAGGCAAAGCTGCAAGAGATATGTTTACCCTTTCCTTCTGGGCTGTTGTGTGGACAGCAGTGGGCATGTGGAAATATTTTGCTGCATTAGGGTTAAAACCCTCAGTGGGATTAGACTGCCCCGAGCAGTCCCGTTTCTATTCCGGGCTCTGGTCTGCAGGCCTCCTGGGGACTGTCCACAGCTGCCTCAGGCTCTCAGAGTGGGGTCCTTCAAGGACCCACTGAGCAGCTGCTGCTGTCCATCTTTCCCTTGCCCATCCTGGGGGGCCTCTTCGCCCTCCCCCTCCCTTCCATTCTGGCTAACAGACCCTTCTCCCACCTGGAGGCTTTCTGTTTCCTCCCTCAGCATCACATCAGGGTCTACCAGAGCAATAACAACCCCTACCCAGAATATTTTTATTTTAATTAAAAAATTGGGGCCAGGTTCGCTGGCTCAGCCTGTAATCTCAGTACTTTGGGAGGCCAAAGGCGAGTGGATTGCCTGAACCCATGAGTTCGAGACCAGCCCGGGCAACTTGGTGAAATTTCGTCTCTACAATAAATCAAAAATTAGCCAGGCATGGTAGCGCGCGCCTGTAGTTCCAGCTACTTGGAAGGCTGAGGCGGAAGACTCACTGGAGTCCAGCAGGTCGATGTTGGGGTGACCATAAGCGTGCCATTACACTTCAGCCTGGGCGATGGAGTGAGACTCCAACTCAAAAAAAAAAAAAAAAAAAAAAATTGGGCCAGGCACGGTGGTTTACGCCTATAATCCCAGCATTTATAATCCCAGCACTTTGGGAGGCCAAGGTGAGAGGATTGCTTGAGCTCAGGAGTTCGAGACCAGCCTGGGGCAACATAGTGAGACCTCGCCTCTATCAAAAAAAAAAAAAAAAAAAAAAAAAATTAGCCAGCAGTGGTGCACATGCTTATAGTCCCAGATACTTGGGAGACTGAGGCAGAAGGATTACCTGGGCTCAGAAGGTTGGAGCTGCAGTGAGCCGTATCATGTCACTGCCCTCCAGCCTGGGTGACAGAGTGAGACTCTCATTCAATAAAAAATTGATATCTATTGTTTCTTGAGCTCAAGGATGCTAAGTGCTCCAAATGAATTATCCCTCCAAACCACTTCATATGAGCAATTCCAGATCAATAAGTTATTGCTTGATCTTAGGGTGATATGGCTTCTTTTTCAAGTATCTGTTAACAAGAGATCTGGAGAAATCTCTAGGTCTCCAGGAAAGACATACAGGCCTAATCTTTATCTGGAGAAAAGGAACTGGCTTTGGCTTGGCTAAGCCCCATGGGGCCTGAAATATTGGCTTCTCATACATGGTGCTTTTCCAGACTGAATGAGCTAGATGTTAGTAAATCTAATATTTGTCGAATGACTGCTTTTTTTTTTTTTTTTTTTTGAGTTGGAGTCTCACTCTGTTGCCCAGACTGAAATGCAGTGGCCACGCCCGGCCACCGCAGCCTCGACCTGCTGGGCTCCGGCGATCCTTCCGCCTCAGCCTTCCAAGTAGCTGGAACTACAGGTGCGCGCTACCACGCCCGGCTCATTTTTGATTTATTGTAGAGATGGGGTCTCGCCAAGTTGCCCAGGCGGGTCTCAAACCCGTGAGCTCAGGCAATCCACTCACCTCAGCCTCCCAAAGGCGCGGGATTACGGGCTGAGCCACCGAGCCCGGCTATGACTGCTTTTTTTTTTAAATTTTTTAAAATAATAAAATAAAGATCGGGTCTTGCTATAATGTCTAGGCTGATCTTGAATTTCTGGTCTCAACTGATCCTTCTGCCTCAGCTTTCCAAAATGCTGGAATTACAGGTGTAAGCCATGATGTCTGGCCTACTATGTTTTGATATGAATGTTTTGTTGAACTCCTATGGTCGGACCATACTATTGGCAGGAAATGAATTTTTTCTAAACGGAGTGGTTATTTCCACCATCTCCTGGGAAGATCAATAATTCTGGAACAGAGAAAGTGACCCTTGGCCTGGAGGAAGGAATGGAGAAACGGCTGTTTCTTTGGGCCTCATGGGTGAGTAGAGACTGGGCCGAGTAGTCTGTGCTTTATATATTCTGAAAGCAGTCATATCTATAATTCAGTTTTAAAGGATTTATGCACTGCAATTTTTTCCTATTATCCCCAAGAATAGTGGACATTTGTGGTTTTTGCCACCCTAATATTCAACATCCCCATTTCTGGTAATAGCACCTTCAGTTTTCCTTGGTGCAGTTGGACTCCCCACGCTTTCCATGGGTGTCAGACAGGGCTGGCCCCATGCCATGGCTTCTGGTGTGTGCATGTGATACAGACCTGGCCAGTGAGAGTACCGCACACCCATGACCAATCAGAGTCTTACTATGGGGAGAGAATCTTCCTCTGACCGTTGGGATGAATAAACCTGAGGCTGCTGGGGGCCATCACTTGGAGAATAAAGCTCATAGAACAAAACAGCCAAGAAAGGGAGTTTGAATCCTGAGGACATTCTCTGAGTCCCTGAACGCAGTCATGCCCAAACTAAGAATATGCCTGTACTTTGTTCACTATGTGAGCCGATACACTCTCTTTTTTTTTTTTTGGCTTGCGTCAATTTTGATTGAGGTTTCTGTCTTTTGATCTGAATGGTATCTTAGTAACTGTGTAAGCCATGTTTCATCTATCACTGTGGGACGTTCAGGAAGGGTCTATGTCCATGCTCGGACTATAGTGTATTGTGTGACAGCAGCAGCCATTTAAGAAGCTGATGTAGATCCCACAGGAAGTAATCTGAGGGGAGGAAGTGGACAACAGCAGTCTAAAGCCAGATCGCTGACAAAGGCAGCAAGCTTCCTACTGACATGTGGGGATCATGCCGTTTTCTTTGTAGATTCTAAAAAAATGCCTGGGAAAGGCACCTAGTAAAAGGATCTAGGTGTAATAATTTGGGCATTAAAAGCTAATATTGACCAGGCATGGTGGCTCATGCCTGTAATCCCAGCACTTTGGCATGGTATAGAGATCTGTTAATGTCCGTCCATATTGCCTCAACCCTTAGAAAAGGTCATGAGAAGGGTTCAAACGCTCCTGCACATTCCTGAGCGCATTACTGAGAGTCCTCTTGTCTTCTATGCACTCCCAGTAAGTAGCTTCAAGGGTTCCTTGACTTGCCTGCAGACTATGCCGAAAGACGTAAATCCCTATTTACTCCCTTTCTTAACAGTCATAGGTTTGAACAATATAGTATCAATGTAATCGTGAGTCTTGTGATTTGTATAACTTTTGTAATGCATGCTGTCTTAGGCCTTGTAAACTTCCTTTACTCTAAATGTCTTTATCGAACAGTAAAATGCAGCTGTAACTTAAGTTCTATACTACTTGGTTCTATACTACACGTGGCTAATGTATAGGTACTGACAATTCTGGACTATAAAAGTGGACTGTGAGGCCCAAAGCATGGGCAGAACCATTTTAGAAAGATCTCGAGTCCGGCTCTGCTCCCTGGATTCGAATTCAGAAATAAATTTCTTTCTACCAGTTCCCTGCCCCTTTGATTTATTGGTATCAATGGAGAGCAGCCGGGTGTACTGGGTCCATAACAGGCTGGCTGAGGTGGCAGATTTGCTTGAACTCAGGAGTTCGAGACCAGCCTAGGCAACATAGTGAGACTTTGTCTCTGCAAAAAAATTTAAAAAATTAGCTGGGCGTGGTGGTGCCCGTAGTCTCAGTGATTCAGGAGAGTGAGGCGGAAGGATTGCCTGAACACAGGAGGTTGAGGCTGCAATGAGTTGTGATTGGGACACTGCGCTCCAGCCTGGGCAACAGAGTGAGACCCCCCCACTCTAAAATTAAAAAAAAAACTAATGTTTACACCCATGTTCATATCAGCATCATTCACAATAGCCAAAAGCTGGAAACAACCCAAGTGCCCATCGACAGTGAGGGGAGGTGGGCCGGTGCCAGTACTTGGGGAATAATACAAGATTGCAACCAAGTAAGAAGTAGAAGGAAGTAAAGTTTATTATTCACCTTTCACAGATTGGAAAGGGGGCCAACACTCAGAGGCAAGGGTGGCATCGAAGAGTAAAGAATTGGGTATATTTAAGGGCCTTTGGGGTAAGGGGAGGTTTGGGCCCGCCGGGATCTAAAGGAATGTCCGGGGCTGCGGGTCTTTGATGTTGATTGTAGCCACATGAGTCTTAGATCTTCATATCACCAGACATGAGCATCTCATGACCTTGGCTGATGGACTAGATGGGAGGAGACAAGGGGAGGCGTTTTTCCTGTAAGAGACCTCAAACTCCTTAGCAAAAGGGTGGTCTTATGATCATTTTTACGGCTTTGGCCAACTAAGGGATGATCTTCCACCTTCAACAAGGAAACTGAAAGTTTCTTGGCGATTATTATGCTAAACCATGATTGAAAGGTTGGGCTGTCCTTGTCTTGCATCTGATGGAGATTTGCCGAGGGGGTGGGGTTGACTGCCAGCTTGGCCTGCAGTAAAATGTTTGAATGTTTCCTAAAACCCTCCTGTTGGAAATGTGTCTACTCTAACCTGTGCTAGATTCAAAGTGTGTCAGTCTAAGCAAAAATGGTTATGCTGAGGCAAAATGTGAACTAAATTTATTCTAAGTTTCTCAGGATCCCTCCTTTTAGACAGATAAATAAACGAAATGTGGTATATTCATACAATGGAACTGTATTCAGCATTAAAAATGAGAGAAATTCTGACACATAGATGAGCCTTAAGGACATTATGCTAAGTGAAATAAGCCAACCACAAAAAAGACAAAATACTGTATGATTCTACATGTAAGAGCTGTGTAGAGTAGTTAATTCATAGGAACAGGAAGTAGAATGGTGATTGCCAGGGGCTGAGGGGAGGGGGACATGGGGAGTAGTGTTTATAGAGTTTGAGTTTTGCAAGACGAAAAGGTTCTAGAGATGGGTGTTGATGATGGTTGCACAACGTGATTATACTTAACACTACCAAAATGCACACTTAAGAATGGTGAAGATGGTAAATTCTGTGTTATGTATATTTGACCAAGAATTTTTAAAAAGTCAGTGCTATCTCATTCTTATTGTACTTATCTAGGCAGTGAGAGGACTAACTCTTGGATTACACAGCTGTATTTTACACTGTGTCATTGTTATGGCCTAAGTAACACTCAGCTGCTCCCCTTGATACTAATAAATCAAAAGGGCAGGGAACTGGTAGAAAGTTTATTTCTGAATTCAAATCCTGGGAGCAGAGCCGGACTTGAGGTCTTTCTAAAATGGTCCTGTTCACCTTCCGGGCTTTTACAGTTCACATTTATAGTCCAGAGTTGTCCAGCAGAGCACTGTATAGAACTTAAGTTACAGCTGCATTTTATATTTGGATAGTGACATTTAGAGTAAAGAAAGTTTACAAGGTCTAAGATATATCATACATATATCCTACATATGTAAGATATATCATGCATACATGATAAGATATATCATAAATTGATTATATTGATACTACTTAGTTCAAAGAAGGGGAGTAAACAGGGATTTACATCTTTGGGCATAGTCTGCTGGGAAGTCAAGGATCCCTTGAAGCTACTTACTGGGAGCGTATAGAAGAAAAGGGGACTCTCAGGAATGTGCATGAGTGCTTGAATCCCCGCCATGTCCTTCTCTAGGGGCTGTGGCAATGTGGAGGGACGTTAGTGGGTCTCGGTATTACCAGGGAGGAACAGAGTAGGCTGGAATGAGAAGACTGAATTTAGGTTTGAAGTTTCTTCAAGGCGTTTCAGATTGGAGACAGGTCCTGGATTCATAAAATATCATACAAACAGTCTATACATTTAATTTAGGCTACCCAGGAGATCTAGAAGTCCTTTCTGAGATAATTTTGAATACTCAGAGGTGGGATCTAGGAATGTTGGAGTTTTTATTTGTGATTCTTCATTGTGAATCCGGATTACCTGTAGAATGACCACAGTGGAGAGGCAGAGTGACTGTGAGCCTCTGTATCATGGTAGGAGCGGTTAAGAAGCTTTGCGAGTAAAAAGATCCTTGCCACAGGGAAAGATTTTGGGAGTAAAAAGATCCTTGCCACAGGGAAAGATATTAGTATAGATAAGGAGCTTCTTCCTCTTTCCCTTTCTTCTTCCCACCCTTGCCTCAGGCAGCATTTCTTCTCTGTGTAAAAATTGCACTGAAACTTGTTTTCAAAATGCTTCCCTTTGAAGTTCAGAGGATCAAAGTGAATAAGCCTTGCTGACCTTGAACACAAGAGGTAACATGTCAGGACCCCAGGTGAAGAGGTCTTTTTTACAAGATGAAAATGGACTCTACCAGCCTAAACCCCAGGGACATCAGCAAGGTGGACCTTGTGCTCCAGAGAGAATGAGGCGGGGCAGCTAGCATAGGTTAGACATAGATAAATAAATTTCCAATAGACAAGTTTTAGGAAGTGTTCAGACATTAAAAAAAATTTTTTTTTGAGTCAGAGTCTCATTCTGTTACCCAGACTGGAGTGCAGTGGCACGCTGCTCATGGCCACTGCAGCCTCCACCTGCTGTGTTCAGGTGTTCCTCCCGCCTCAGCCTTCCAAATAACTAGAACCACAGGCATGTACCACCATGCCTGGCTAATTTTTTGATTTATTGTAGAGATGAGGTCTTGCCATATTGCTCAGGCTGGTCTTGAACCTCTGAGCTCAGTCAATTCTCTTGCCTCTACCTCCCAAAGTGTTGGGATTACAGGTGTGAGCCATTGTGTCAGGCTCTTTTTTTTGAGTCGGAGTCTCACTCTGTTGCCCAGGTTCGAGTGCAGTGGCACGCTGATGGCCACCGCAGCCTTGACCTGCTGGGCTCAGGTGATCCTTCTGCCTTAGCCTTCCAAGTAGCTGGAACTACAGGTGCGTGCCACCATATCCAGCTAATTTTTTTTTTTTTAATTTATTGTAGAGGCAAGATCTCACCAAGTTTCCCAGGCTGATCTCAAACCCCTGGACTCAGGCAATCCTCTTGCCTCAGCCTCCCAAAGTGCTGGGATTACAAACTGAGCCACCAAGCCTGGCCGGTTTATCTTCTTTTTAAAAACTTCCCCATTACAGGTCTTTCTGCCACTAATCTTCCTCCTAACTCTTTCTCATTAATAAACCTTGTTTGAGAACTTTGCTGGCTGCTCTAAAATCCATTTTAGAAAAGAGCCAAAGAATCCATGGGTTTTATGCTGCACCCTACCTGGCATCCAGAAGAAGAAAGGTAGAGAAGAAAAGAGGAAGGGAGAAGAGGAGGCAGGGCCTTCTAGGTGCCTATACAAGGAAGGCAGGTTTTTTACATATTGAAAATATTCCTCCCAGGACATGTACAAATTATATTTTGAGGCTGGGCTTGGTGGCTCACGCCTGTAATCTCAGCAGTTTGGGAGGCCAAGGCTGGAGGATTGCTTGAGCCCAGGAGCTTGAGACCAGCCTGGACAACATAGTGAGACCTCATCTCTACAATAAATCAAAAAATTAGCTGGGCATGGTGGTGCACGCTTGTAGTCTCACCTACTCAGGAGTCTGAGGCAGAGGATTGCTTAAGTCCAGGAGGTTGAGGCTGTGGTGAGCCATGATAGTTCCAGTGTACTCCAGCCTGGATGACAAAGTGAGGCCTTGACTCAAAGGAAAAAAAAGTGTATTTTGTACCATTCTCCAATTAAATTTGTGGTTGCCTATGTTCCAGGTATGATTGTCTATGTAATATGCTTACTCTTTCAGATGGTATGAGACATAATGGCAGAATGACATTTGTCTTTTTAAAGTCCCTTTTTATTAATGCAGGGATTAAAGAATGGTGGTCAGTGAGATGCGTGAGAATAATAAAAGAACAAGGGGGTAGAATAGGGAACGATCAAGACGTTCAGATCCTGCAAGTACACACCAGCCCTTATTTCAGGAGGTTACACAATAAGGTTTTATCAACAAGATGAAGTGAAACTCAGGGACTTTGGAAAGTCCACATTTATTTTAACAAATGGGTCATTTGGGGAAAGGAATTGAGTTTCAAGAAATTGAAACTTAGGTGATTGCTTAAAACCCTGATGATGGAAATAAATTTAGAAAATGTCGTTAACCTGGCAAATAGGAGATGATGGCCATTCAATAGATTCCATCTCAGTTACTGGTGTGTTTTGTTAGGCGGCCTGAGGAGCTGTGCCCTGAAGGGTATGGGTTTCTTTGATCCTGAGTTTTCAACCAATTAACAACAACTGCTCAAAATCATCATTCCCCCAGGAAGGTATTAATACAAAATGAGAGAGATAATGAAGGAATAATTTACACCTTTTAGGTGTGTTTACAAAGGTGTGGTAACAATCTTTGTGATCTTGAATTTTTGAGTCTTCTCTGATTTTTAAACAAGGATTGAAACATTTAAGAAAAACGGAAAGACTAAATCTAAAATGACAATGTATTAGATGTATAAAAATTGCCTGAGAGTGGGGAGATTTTGTCTTCTGTAGCAAACGCTGCCATTGCTGTGCCCTGAGATATCCTCTTGAATCCTTTAATGATTTCAGGCATACAAGTTTCAGTCAGTTCCACTCTGACAGCCAGCAGGTTCCTAGGTGTGGGGGACAGCCCCTTTTGAGTGGGCCCCAGAGCAGGAGAGGTTTGCAGCAGACCCAAGATGTAGAGCAAGTGGCTCTCCTACCAGGCCATATGGCTTTGCAGATCCCACGATGCTGGCAGTCTCTATGGCTAATAACGATACCGTCTCTTGCAAGTCCTAAGAGAGTCTGCATAAACCCTAGGATTCTGAAGGAAAGTCATGTCATCTGTGGAAGGAAACTGCACGCCCTTGGGAAAGTCCTTCTCGGGCTGTCAGGCACTGAGTATCTGATCTTGGAGCATCAACTGGCATGTGATCAGAGTACCTACTGTGAATCCAGGGCTGGGCAACTGTCAGACCTACCAAGCCATCAAGTGAGCACAGCAGCAAGCTATGACACAATGCAAGTGGCACATCTAGGACTGAGCCTGAGCATGTCTAGGGGGCACACTTAAGTTACACAAAAAAGGTAGTCCAGACCCCTCTTAGTGCTCTCACTTCCTTCATCGTTCTATAGTTTATATTGACAGCCCCATAGAGCGCTATGACTACTGATAGAGGAAAAATATCTGGGCCCAGCTCACAGAAACTTGTCTTAATGATCCGGATTTTTCAGGTCAGCCTAGGCTTTGAGAGTGTCAGCTCAATGGGTCGGCCAGCCCAGCCCCAGAGAGGGTTGTTGAGGGGCTGGTAAGCCTAGCCCTGGAAGTGTTGGCTCTAATGGGCTGGCAAGCCAAGCCCTGAGAATGTTGCTGGTTCGGTGGGCTGGCAAGCCTAGCCCCTGGAGTGTCTCAGCTTTGGGGTTTCACCTTCTTCCAGCAGCTCTCCTGGTTCAGCAGGCTCTGTCGGCTGGAAAGTCAGCCTCTGGAGTGCATGGCTCTTTGGCTCCCACCATCGTCTGCAGCTCTTCAGGACACAGCTCTTCAGGGTCGAGGTGCTTGTCTCATGCCCAGGAAGAATGAGGGACACAGACGACTGGAAAGTGAGAAAGCAGGATTTATTGAGAGGACAGAAAAGCTCCCACAGTGGGAGGGGACCCAAAGGAATTGGCTGAAAAGCTGGTGCTTATATAGTCCTAAGTCCAAGCTGATTACCTAGCAGTAGCTGTGAGCTGTAGCTACTCTGATTGGTCAGTATTAAGAACCAATCGAGCCAGGCTGGGTGGTTCAGCCTGTAATCCCGCACCCTTGGGAGGCTGAGGTGAGAGGATTGCCTGAGCCCGCGGGTTTGCGACCTGCCTGGGCAGGCGAGACCTCATCTCTACAATAAATCAAAAAGTTAGCTGGGCGTGGTAGCGCACGCCTGTAGTTCCAGCTACTTGGAAGGCTGAGGCGGAAGGATCGCCGGAGCCCAGCAGGTTGAGGCTGCGGTGGCCGGGAGCAGCCATGGCACTCGCAGTCTGGGCGACAGAGTGAGACTCCAACTCAAACACAAAAAACAAAAAACAAGAACCAATCAGCAGGAGGTAGGGACCTAGTGGTGAGCTGATTGGTTACTTTTCGATCCCAGCAGTGAGTGCTTGGGCTCTCGTTTGAGAGGCTTGCAGGGAGTTCACTATATTGTTACCAGAGGACCTGTCTGTCCGTCTGCCTAGACTTTCTCTAGCTATCTCCTTTTCATTAATATCGTTTTTTAAAAAAAGATGTAGGGTACAATTCAGGATTAGGTATACAAGTGGTCATTGTACAGGTAAAGTTTGGGCCTCCCTTTGGTCCCCACTTCGCCTGGTTTGAAATCAGGTCCCTTATAGATGTTGTGTCCCACCCCCCCGTCCCTGGCAGCTTCCATTTACTGTCAATCCCTTTCTTATAGTGCGGGAATCCAGCTCCAGCCGGGTTCAGGGTACCCCAAAGATGGAGACGGTGTTGGCGATTGGGGGGAAGAAGAGAGAAAGAGACTGGACTCCAGTCTAGTGCAGAAGCGAATGAGTGTTATTGGGAATTACAACGGGTCTTTTATACACAGTCAGATGTGGGAGGGGCATCCCCCACCCACCAGAAACCTTAATCCATGAAAACTTAATCAATGATTGCCTTTAAACCCTTTTCATATGATAATCTTAAAATCCCATAACAAAGGATAACCTAATCTGTGACTGACATATTCTATAAACCTTTTTTATCCTAAGCTGATTGATTTATGCCAAGTTAAACAATTCTATAGAAGCTTAAGTATTTACTTTACAAACGAAAGTGGCCCATCCCAGAATGTTTGGAATGTGGCCCAGTCCAAAGTTCACAGTGGGCTACCTGCAAGTAACCCAGCTGCATTCTTTCAACAAAATGGCTATCTTCTAAAACTATATTCTACAATTTACACCTTCAATAAATCCTAAGATCACGACCCAGAAGCCTGTGACCAATACTAAGGCTCTTAGATGTGACACGAGTTTGAATTATAAGTTGTGTGAAAGCCAAAACTGCAGTTTGTGGAAGAATGGGAGCAATGAGCTTCTAAAGTTAGCTTGTGTTCGTTCTGTTCTCAGAGTTTTTATGTTTTGAGCTCACAGGAGCTTAATCTGGTTAGTGCTGAGTAGAAAGGGGGAGGAAATGGGGTCAAATAGCTCCCGAACGCATCCTAGTGGTCTCAGGGTCAACGGCCCTTCCTGATTCCTAACACTCAGTGGGCCTCCATGGCTGGCTCCCAACATTATAGTATTATGGTAAATGTTCAGAGTCCCCTTATGAGTGAGAACGTGTGGTATTCAGTTCTTTGTTTCTGTGATAGATCAGTCAGTATTATAGACTCTAAATTCATCCAAGTTGCTGTGAAGTCCATATGTTTGTCCTTCTTTATGGCTGCATAATATTCCATTGTGTATATGTGCCACTTTTTATCCAGTCCAGTTTCGATGGGCAGCATGGTTGGTTCCATGTTTTAGCTATTGCGAATAGTGCTGCGATAAACAGGCATGTGCAGGTTTTTTGGTGTCTTAATATCTTAAGGTGAGCCAAAATGGACTTCTACTGTGGTACAACCTGACTCAGAAATGACCCTGAAGTCTGTAGTGAGTAGAAATCCTCTTCCCAAAGAGCTTCTGCTTCACATGGAGAGAAAAGTGCCCAGGTAATGATATACTTAGACTCCTGAGCAGTGGCTAAGGCTTGCCTGGTTTGTCAGGACCCTGGGAGAAGTTATCTGCAAGGAGGTTAAGGGAAGAAGGATGAGGATGGACCTGTGGGAATGATTCAAAGTGTGAAACGTTTGGTATGGTGGTGGAGGCCCACCCAGAGCATCCACTCCAAAGGAGACATTGAAAAACCAGGTAGACAAGATGAATCAGGTGTCAGTCAGTCACTGTCCTCAGCCACCCCAGCGCTCACACTGTGAGCCAATGGGTGGAATAGCTTTGGAAGGAGGGATGGAGACTGTGCAGGGACCTGACAGATCTGGGTCCCTCTCACAAGGCTAATTTAGCCCCTGCCCTGCCGGTCAGCAGCAGAGACTCATACTGGACTCCAGGATATGGTGCAATTTATTGAGATGACCTGTAAGCCACTTGGTGGCAAGGTGATTATATTAGATACTTTCCACCCTGGAAATATGTGGCAGTGATTTCCTTGTGACTGGGACTGGTGTATCCTCCAGGTACGGGGTTTAAATTTTCTGCCTGTATCTACCTAAGGGCACACACAAGCCCGATTTATTGATATGAGATCTTGCAAAACATGACCTCGCATCAAGGGGCCCACTTTACAGTAGCTACCAGTATGGACACATGCCCAGGGGAACCACTTGTTATGCCCCTACCATATCACCAATTCTTTCCCAAACTATGTCTCCCCAGTCATCCAGTCTTGGTCCTTGCATGCTCCTGACCACCCAGACAAGTTCCAAGTTCATGCATATTCTTTTTTTTTTGAGTTGGAGTCTCACTCTGTCGCCCAGACTGGAGTGCAGTGGCCACTCCCGGCCACCGCAGCCTCGACCTGCTGGGCTCCGGCAATCCTTCCACCTCAGCCTTCCAAGTAGCCGGAATTACAGGCGCGCGCTACCACACCGGCTGATTTTTTTATTTGTTGTAGAGATGAGGTCTCGCTGCCCAGGCGGGTCTCGAACCCGCGGGCTCAGGCAATCCACTCACCTCAGCCTCCCAAAGGCGCGGGATTACAGGCTGAGCCACGAGCCTGGCTCGTGCGTATTCTTATTGTTTCCTTGGGTCACGTGTCACTTCACACAGAGTGAAAGCTCTGCCCAATGGAAGGATTCCCCTCACTATCTCTTTTCAAGGTAACTCCTGAGTTGGGTTATAGAGCAGTAGCAGTCTGTTTTCAACTCACCCATCCCTGAGCCTGGACCAGCTCAGGTACTGGAGGAACTTTACTAGTAGAGTGTCCTATTAAAAGCATAGCTTAGGTTGGGTGCAGGGGCTCGTACCTATAATCCCAGCACTTTGGGAGGCCAAGGTGGGAGGATTGCCTGAGGGGAGGACTTTGAGCCTAGCCTGGGAAACATAGAGAAACCCTGTCTCTAAACAAAACAAAATGAAAGAAAAAGAAAAGCATAGCTTGATACCAGCTTGGAGATGTCACCCTGTGGGGTGCGTTACTGTTCTTCAAGATATTTGCCTTGGAACCAACAGTCATGTGTGCTCTGCCTTGAGAGGTAACATACATAAATCTGGGAACCAAGGAAGTTAGGAGTGGTCCTTCTCACCATCACTCTCAGTGACATGCATGGGGGAGTTTAAACTTCGTTTACTTGCAACTTTATGTCTGCTGAGTTAGCAAGGGTCTGCCAAGAGGACACTTTCATCAGGGAACACAACACGGTTTCCATCAGACCTAAAGCTATTGGTCTCACCTGCTTGACTCGTCTTGGTGTCCTTCTGCTAGTGGACCAGCAGGCAACGAGGGAGTTAGTACACTGACTGGTCATCATGAGGAAGACTGCTTATTGCTGTGTGATGGGGGCGAGAGAAGTTTGGGTAGAACCCACCAGGGTATCTTTGAGTGCTCTACACTTTTTTCTTTTTTTTTGAGTAGGAGTCTCTCTCTCTGTCACTCAGGCTGGAGGGCAGTGGCACACTCACAGCCACCACAGCCTCGACTTGCTGGGCTCAGGCAATCCTTCCACCTCAGCCTTCCAAGTAGGTGGAACCACAGGCGTGCACCACCACCCCCGGCTAATTTTTTGATTTATTGTACAGATGAGGTCTTGCCAAGTTGCCCAGGCTGGTCTTGAACCCCTGGACTCAGACAATCCTCTTGTCTCTGCCTCCCAAAGTGCTGGGATTACAGACATGAGCCACCATACCTAGCAGTGCTCTACAATTCTAACTGTGCATAGACATTTATAGCAGCTATAGTGTGACAAGGGTGTAGTCACTAGGGGCTCAGGCTTCTCAGAGGTGACCATCTGGGTCATCCCATCAGACAAATACTGGCCTAGGAGGAGGAACATTTAGAATGGAGAGTAGAGGAGGGAACTGAAAATAAATCATAGTCTGAGGACAAACTGGTAGGAGTTTGTTTCATGAACTTTTCTCTTAGATGTCTTTTCTTCTATAAATTGGGACCAGCTACCATCCTAAAGGATTAGTGGAGTGAACTTGTAAGAGTTCAAATGAATCTGAGTGGTATAAGGGGTGGACAGTGCTCTACCCATGTCCTTTAAGACCCTGTACCACTTTGGGGCATGCTGTTCCTGGCAGGTTTTCTCTCCCGATAATCAAGACCTATATCTGTTTGTCTTCAGGAGGCCACAGCAGGAAGTACCTGAGGATTTATATTCTCTCGGAACAGCCCTTGGTCAATGACTGATGGGTACTGGGGTATAAGTACTCTACCTTTTTTGCTGTTAATTCATTGTCTCCTGGGCTTCCCTGTGGGATTGAGTCAAAGTTACTCTACATGAGACTTACTTGATAGTGCACCTTTATCTGGCCTCCTCTCTTCTATCCCTAATTCTCCATTTCTCTACCAGCTTTCCTCCTAATAAACCACTTTTACATGAATTCCTGTCTCAGGGTGTGCTAATGCTGAACTCAGGCTAAGGCATTTTTTTAGGTGTTTGAAGTGGAGAGTCAGATGCATTAATTTTGTAATTAAGAGTTTAAATGTCTAAGGGAATTTAATTTTTTAAGTAAAGTTAAATGTTTAAAGATGATTTGGTCAGGTAAGAATTCACTGAAATATATATGTAATTTTTTTTTTTTTTTTAGTTGGAGTCTCATTCTGTCACATAGGCTGGAGTGCAGTGGCACACTCATGACCACCCCAGCATTGACCTACTGGACTCCGGCGATCCTTCCACCTCAGTCTTCCACCTCAGTCTTCCAAGTAACTGGAACTACAGGTGCGCGCTACCACGCCCAGCTAATTTTTTGATTTATTGTAGAGACAAGGTCTCACCATGTTGCCCAGGCTGGTCTTGAACTCACTGGCTCAGGCAATCCTCTTACCTTGGCCTCCCAAAGTGCTGGGATTATAGGCTTGAGCCACTGCACCCAGCCATAGAAATATTAATAAAAGGACAAATAAAAGTGATTGTTGTTTTTATATAAAATTTGTTAGATTTAGAAATAAAATTGAGCTTAAAGTTTATTTTTAATTTTAATTTTATTTTTTTTTTGAGTTGGAGTCCCACTCTGTCACCCAGACTGGAGTGCAGTGGCCGCTCCGGGCCACCGCAGCCTTGACCTGCTGGGCTCCAGTGATCCTTCTGCCTCAGCCTTCCAAGTAGCTGGAACTACAGGCGTGCACTACCACGCCTGGCTGATTTTTTTGATTTATTGTAGAGATGAGGTCTCGCTAAGTTGCCTGGCGGGTCTCGAACCCGCGGGCTCAGGCAATTCCCTCACCTCAGCCTCCCAAGGCACGGGATTACAGGCTGAGCCACCGAACCCGGCTTAATTTTTTTTTTCTTACACTCAAAGTCTCACTCTGCAACCTAGCCTGGAGTGCAGTGCACGATCATGGCTTACCACAGCCTGGATCCTGGGCTCAAGCAATTCTCCTGCGTCAAACCTCCCAATTGCTGAGACTATAGGTGTGAGCCACTGCACCCAGCAGAACTTAAAGATGTAAAAGAAATTAGGTTTCTTACTTGTGACTTTAATATATTTGGCTTAAAAAAACCCCAAATATTTTAAAGAATTTCTCTCCAAGCTGGGCAGTCCTTTTGGGCCAGTAAAAACTCATTACACTTTGAAGAAGATAGATATAGAATGAATAAACTCAAGGCTTACCTTTATGTATATAAATATATAGCGGTATATTCTTCATTGTAATTGTGAATTATCAAATATATCCAGCAAGGTATGTAAAGTACTCAAGTCAATATCAAAATGTCAAGCCTGAACTAAAAATTAGAAGTGCTCATAAATTATCCCAGAAACTAATTTACTGAACTAGTCAACTAATTACAATTATGCTCATCAGTGCATATAAAATAAGTAGTTCAACATAAAAATGAATCTATAAAAAGGCGCATCAATAATCATACATGCAAGATATCATTACATCCCATTCTGGTAATCATCTGAGGTAACTACAATCTTGAAATCTGAAATTTCACTAAAAGATGGAATAAATACAGTTGCACACATTTTCAGGTGTGTCTGTTTATCTAAGTGCAAGTCTGAACAGACTTATTGAAGAACATGAAGACAGATATCATAAAATGAAATGATGCAGTATTTATTTTATTACAATAAAAAGTAGTAAAAAATTTATTGACATTTTCCTAACTGTGGGAAACAGAATAACACACTTAGTGTTTTAAGAAACATCTCTGTTGTTGATAAGAATTTATGTTTATCTTTGGTAAATTACTTTTACTGTCTGATTATGATGACAAGTCTCTCATAGTTTAATGTGGAATTTCTATTTACTTAGGTCTTTGATTTTATAACAAAGTGGGGACTGGGTATGAACATTCTTGTTTGTAACCCTTTCTCTAGGCAGGCAAAGGAGAATTAGTTTCAGGAGAGAAGAAATGTGAAAGTACAAATAGCACTCTGTCTAAATTTTGACAGTTATATATTCAGTAATTTAAGAGCCTAAAATAAATTTAAATATCCAAATTTGTTCCTCTGTGCCTCAGTTGTGAAGCAAAGTTTACAGTTTTTTTTTTCCCCCACATAGAACTACCCAAGTTGTATCTGTTAAAAAATTTTTATGTAGGCAACCCCTTCAGGTCCCCTCTCACTGTGGGAGCTTTTCTGTCCTCTCAATATATCCTGCTTTCTCACTTTCTGGCTGTCCGTATCCCTCATTCTTCCTAGGCACGAGTCAAGAACCTCTACCTGAAGAGCTGCAGAAGTACCTTGGGGAGGTGAATCTCTCTCTCTCTCTTCTCTCTAATTTACTTTCTAAATAAACTATATTTAAAAAAAAATTATGTATGTTGGCATGGTGGCTCACTCTTGTAATCCTAGCACTTTGAGAGGCTGAGGTGGGAGGATTGCTTGAGTCCAGGAGTTCAAGACTAGCCTACACAACCTAGTGAGACCTCATATGTAAAAAAAAAAAAAAAAAAATTAGCTGGGTGTGGTGTAGAATGCCTATAGTCCCAGCTATTCATCAGGCTGAGGTGGGGATCACTTGAGCGCAGGAGGTTGAGGCTCCTGTGAGTCATGATCGTGCCACTGCACTCCAGCCTGGTTGATACAGTGAGACTCCAACTAAAGAAAAAAAAAATTATAATGTAGGAATTCAGAAATATTGGAAAAATAGATCAGGTAAATGAATACATGTAATCATAAATTGTAATTTATGTAATCATAAATATTAAGCCAGATTTGAAATATTTTGAAAACAAATTTTCTTTTTCAGTTCAAAAATATTTTCCTGGGCATAATTATGTTTTGAATTGAATAAATATAGGTGCTACTTTAAGGGAGTTTATTGCTTTTTTTTTTTTTTTTTTTTTAGTTAAAGTCTCACTGTTGCCCAGGCAGGAGTGCAGTGGCACGCTCACAGCCACTGTAGCCTCAACATGCTGGGCTCAGGCGATCCTTTTGCCTCAGCCTTCCAAGTAACTGGAACTACAGGTGTGCGTCACCACGCCCAGCTACTTTTTGATGTATTGTAGAGACGAGGTCTTGCCAAGCTGCCTGGGCTGGTGGGCTTAGGCAATCCTCTCACCTCGGCCTCCCAAAATGCTGGGATTATAGGCGTGAGCCATCACGTGGGCGATGAATGAAAAGGAGCCCTACACTAAGTGTGAAAAAAGTCTATTCCATCAAGAAAAGCACAGAAATACAAATTCCATACAGAGAGCATTAAATGAATCCAAGAGGGATTTCCAAGTTTATTTAGTGGACCTTGCTAAAATAAAAAATAAACAATATGAATGTACTCTGAATTCGTGTTAAAATTTTTTTTGTGATCTTTTGCAATGCCTGGGATGGTTGTTAAACTGATTGCAGGTCTCCATCCAGAGTGTGGCATGGCTTCTGATTTAGACATGCATAGCCAATGAAGATGTCTTCCTAGTTGTTCTGGCGCTGTTTTTTTTCTTTTAAAAATTTTTTTTTATGGATACAAGGTCTCTCTATGTTGCCCAGGCTGGTCTCTAACTCCTGGGCTCAAACAATCCTCACATCTCAACCTCCCAAAGTGCTGGGATTACAGGTGTGAGTCACTGCATCTGGTCTTGCCTTGTTTGTTTTGTCTTTTAATTTAACCTCACTTAGCAGTCATGAAGATATTTTTTCTATGTTATATTTTAGAAGCTTTGCAGTTTTCCTCTTCATATTTAGGTTTTTACTTCCTTTGGAACTTTTTGGTATGCAATTGATTTTTGTATAGGGGTTCAATTATCCTAGAACCATCTATTGAAAAATCCTTTCTCCCCTGTTCACTGTTCCATCTCCATCCCTTATCAAGTCTTTATCAACATGGGGGTCTATTTCTGCCTTTTCACCTTTTTTTTTATTAGTCTATTTGTCTCTGAGCCAATATCATATTGGCTTAATTCTCAAAACTTTATAATAAATTTGAATATCAGACAAAAACAATTCTTTCTATGTTTTTTCTTTATCTTCAAGGTTGAATTGGCTACTCTTGGACATTTGCATTTGAACATTTTAGAATCAGTTTGTCAGCTTTTACAAAAGCAAAAAGCTACTGTGATTTTTGTTTAGAATTATATTGAGCCTATACAACAATTTAGTGATTAAACTTCAGATTATCGAGCCAACAATTCTTTTTTTTTTTCTTCTTCTTTTTTTCTTTCTGAGTTAGTCTTATTCTGTCTCCCAGGCTGGAGTGCAGTGGCATGCTTACAGCCACTGCAGCCTTGACCTGCTGGGCCAGGTGATCCTTCCACCTCAGCCTTCCAAGTAGCTGGAACTACAGGTGTACACCATCATGTTCAGTTAATTTTTTGATTTATTGTAGAGACGAGATCTCATCGTGTTGCCCAGGCTGGTCTCAAAACCCTGGACTCAGGCAATCCTCTTGCCTCCACCTCCCAAAGTGCTGGGATTACAGGCGTGAGCCACCAAGTCCGACCAACAATTCTTAAACACATTGTATCTCTCCACTTTAAAAAGTCTTCTTAGAACAAACTTAATTTTCTCCGTAGGGGTCTTGCATATTTTTATACCTAGGTACTTCATAATTATTGATGTTATTGTGAATTTCTAAAATTTAATTTTCTTATTATTCCCTGCTTGCAAATTAGACTACAATTCATTTTGGTATGTTAATTTTGTGTCCAGCTATGTAGATAAAATTCTCTAATTGATTTTGAAAATTTATTTGTGGATAAATTTGGCTTTTTTTTTTCTTTTGAGTTGGAGTCTCACTCTGTCACCCAGGCTGGAGTGCAGTGGCATGCTCACAGTCACTGCAGCCTCGAACTGCTAGGCTCAGGTGATTCTTCCACCTCAGCCTTCCAAGTAGCTGGAACTATAGGCACGCACCACCACGCTCAGCTAATTTTTTGATTTATTGTAGTGATGAGGTCTTGCTAAGTTGCCCAGGATGGTCTGGAACCCATGGACTCAAGCAATCCTCTTTCCTTGTCCTCCCAGAGTGCTGATATTATAGGTGTGGGTCACCGCGTCTGGCCAAATTTGTCCTTTTAAGTGCATTATTTTATTTTATTTTTTGGATTGATTTATTTATAATTTTTTTTAAATTTTAGAGTTGTGGGGATCATGTGAGGAGTTGCTACTTAACTAAATTGCATGCAGGTAAGGTTTGGGCTTCTAGCGAGCCCTCTCTCCCCTGGAAGTAGACATGGTATCCAGTGGGTGGTTGTGTGCCCGTTGACACCCCTCCCTCTCTCCTCTAGCAGTGCCCAGCATTTGTTGCTCACACCTTTGGGCTCATGTACCCTATGTTTTAGGGCCCGCTTATGAGTGAGAACATGCAGTATTCAGCTTTTTGTTCCGTGATAGTTCACTTCAAATGATTGTCTACAGGTTGCTGCAAAGGACATAATTTTGTTCTTTATGGCCACATAGTATTCCATCATGTGTATGTACCACATTTTCTTTATCCAGTCTAGTTTTGATGGGCATCTAGATTGGTTCTGTATTTTTGCTGAATAGTGCTGCAGTGAACACACTTATGCAGGTGTCTTTTTGGTAGAGTGATTCTGCATGTGGTTAACCGGTTTTCCTAGCACCATTTGCTAAATATGATTTCCTTTCTCCAATGTTTGTTTTTGTCAGATTTGTCAAAGATGAATTGGTTAAAGGTCTGTGGTTTTATTCGATTCTCTGTCTTGTTCCTTTGGTCTATGTGTCTATTTTTGTACCAGTGCCATGCTGTCTTGGCCACTGTAACCTTGTAGTAAAGTTTGAAGTCTGGAAGTGTGATGCTTCCAGCTTTGTTCTCTTTGGTGAGGATTGCTTTAGCAATCTAGACTCTTTTTTGCTTCCAAATTAATTTCTGTATTGTCTTTTCTAGGTCTGTGAAAAATGCTGCTGGTAATTTGACAGGGATTGCGTTGAATCTGTACATTGCCTTGAGGGTAGAATGGACATCTTGACAATATTGATTCTTCAAATCCATAAACATGGGATGTTCTTCCATCTGTTTGTGTTCTCTTTGATTTCTTTGAGCAGTGTTTTTTTTTTTTGAGTTGGAGTCTCACTCTGTCGCCCAGACTGGAGTGCAGTGGCTGCTTCCGGCCACCGCAGCCTTGACCTGCTGGGCTCCGGCGATCCTTCCGCCTCAGCCTTCCAAGTAGCCAGAATTACAGGTGCGCACTACCACGCCCGGCTAATTTTTTTTTATTTATTGTAGAGGTGAGGTCTCGCCTGCCCAGGCGGGTCTCGAACCCATGGGCTCAGGCAATCCACTCACCTCAGCCTCCCAAAGGCGTGGGATTACAGGCTGAGCCACCGAGCCCGGCTGAGCACTGTTTTGTAGTTCTCACTGTAAAGGTCTTTCACCTCTTTGGCTAAGTGGATGTTGAGGTTTTTTTTGTGTGTGTGACTATTATGAATGGGATTATGATTTTTCTTTGATACTCAGCCTGCTTGTTGTTGGTGTATACAAGTGCAACTGGTCTTTGCACATTGATTTTATAACCAGAGACCTTACTATAGTCATTTATCAGTGGAGGAGGTTTTTGACAGACTATCTAGGATTTTTCAGGTATGGAATCATATCATCTGCAAAGAGGGATAACTTAACATGCTCTTTTCTTATCTGCATACCCTACTTTCTCCTACCTGATAGCTCTGGCTAGGACTTCCAATACTATGTTAAATAGGAGGGGCGAGAGTGGTCATCCTTGTCTTGTCCCAGTTCTTAAGGGAAATGGTTCCAGCTTCCACCCATTAAGCCTCATGTTGGCTGCAGGTTTGTCACAGATGGCTCATTATTTTGAAGAATGATCATTTGATGGCTAGGTGTTTGAGGGTTTTTAAGAAGCAATGTTGCAGCCTGGGCAACATGGTGTGGCCTCGTCTCTACAATAAATCAAAAGATTAGCTGAGCATGGTAGCGCATGCCTGTAGTTTCGGCTACTTGGAAGGCTGAGGCAGAAGGATGGTCTGAGCCCAGCAGGTCGAGCCTGCGGTGACCAGGAGCCTGGGCGACAGAGTGAGACTCCAACTCAAAAAAAAAAAAAGAAGAAGAAGAAGAAGAAGAAGGGATGTTGGATTTTATCAAATGCCTTTTCTGCATCTAATGAGATAATCATGTAGTTCTTGTTTTTACACCTGCTTATGTGATGGATTATGTGTATTGATTTGAGTATGTTGAATCATACGCAAATAAATCCACCTGGTCATGATGGATGATCCTTGAAATGTAAGGTTGGATGTGATTTCCTAGAATCTTGATGAGAAGTTTTACATCTATGTTCATTAGAGAAATTGGCCTGTGATTTTCTTTTCTTGTTGGATCTTTGCCATTTTGGTGTGTCAGGATGATATTGGCTTCATAGAGTGAGCTAGGGAGAATTCCTCTCTTCCCAATTGCTTGGAATACTTTCAGTAGGATTGGTATCAGCTCTTCCTTGTACATCTTGTAGAATTCAGCTGAGAAACCATCTCACCCAGGGTGGGGCCGGTTTCAATTTTACTGAGTCGATTTCTTGGATTGTTATTGGTCTGTTTATGGTTTCAACTGCTTCCTGTTTCAATCTTGGGAGGTTATGTGATGCCAGGAATTCCTCCATTTCCTCTACATTTTCTAGTTTATTGGCATACAGATGTTTGTAGTATAAGTCCCCTACATTTGAACCTTAAAGTTGCGAACTTTCAAAGATGTGAATGTGATACCATTCCGTGTATGCCAGCTGTTGTACTATACTACTGTACTTTTCAAGGTACTGTACTGTAAGATTAAAAATTTTTTCTTTAGTTTTTGTGTTTGTTTTTGTGCTTTATTTATCTTCTAAATATTTTCCAGATTTATACAATATTCTATTTGTGATAAAAATGCTTAATTAAAAATTTTGTAGCTAAAGAAAGTCTTCTAGGAACCTTCTTCAAGGCTCAGATTTTCAAACCATGAAGCACTGGTAATTGAGAGGAAAAGTTAAAGGCTTATCTTTAAAACTCTGGGGAAAACCAGAGAGACGATAAGCTGTGATTAATAACAAGGATTTGTTAGTAGGTACCTGACTATATTAGGCATTTGTATTTCTTTAATATTTCCTTTAAAACAATTGCTTGTTATCAGTAAAGCAAAATTTGTTTGTTAATTTGTGACTACTCGTTTTTTTTAAGACGCATAATGGAATGAAAATGACCTCCTCTATATTGTTATCCACCTCTGAAAAAGCTTACCAATTCAGATCACAGAGTCCATAGAAAAACTTTGTTCAATTGTTGGCAATCAACAGAACTTCATAATTGCTCCTAAACTGTGAAGATAATGGCCTCCCAAGAGACAACTGGGGGAAGTCAGTCAGATTATGATTCATGAGAAGAAAGCAATTTGGAGCAAGACAGTCCGATGTCTGTTGTCAGTTCTGTCAACAGTGAAGCATGTGACCTTGCACACCTTGCACATTATTCCTCTCTGGACCCCAGTCTTCCCGTCTGTGAATTAGGAAATAATACCAGTAGCAGCAACTAACATGTACACAGCTCTAACTGTAAAAGAGTAAATATGTAAGTGTAATCTACATAGCAACCCTTATGGCACATCATATGCGTACCAGTTTAAGCATACTTTCCTCAAAAAACCTTAGGCAATTAGTCAACCTTTCACAAAGGGAATGGAAGTAGAACCTGATTAGGCAACTGTCCAGGTTCACATAGCTGGTGTATGGAATTGGGCATTAAATCCAGGTAACTGCCTCTAGAATCCATTTTCATGCACTGAACTCTTCTGTGAGAACCTTTTGCATAGTAATTATATTATTTTATTTTATTTTTATTATTTATTTATTTTTTAGTTGGGGGTCTCAGTCTTTTGCCCAGGCTGGCGTGCACTGGCATAATCATGGCTCACTGCAGTCTTGACTTCTTGGGCTCAGGTAATCCTTCCACCTCAGCCTCCCGAGTAGCTGGGACTACAGGTGTGTGTCACCATGCCTGGCTATGTTTTTTGAATTTTTGTAGAAATGAGGTGTCATTCTATTGCCCAGGCTTGTCTCAAACTCCTGACCTCAAGCAATCCTCCCATCTTGGCCTCCCAAAGTGCTGGGACTACAGGCGTGAGTCATTGCACTCTACCTAATCATTGTTATTTTAATTAGTTTGATAATTCTAAAATCTCTGCCATATCTGAGTCTGGTTCTAATGTTTACTTTGTCTTTTCAGACTATTTTTTTGCCTTTTACCATGCTTTGTAATTTTTTTTTTTTTGAGTTGGAGTCTTGCTCTGTCACACTGACTGGAGTGCAGTGGCCGCTCCTGGCCACCGCAGCCTCGACATGCTGGGCTCCAGCAATCCTTCCGCCTCAGCCTTCCAAGTAGCCAGAATTACAGGCATGCGCTACCATGGCCGGCTGATTTTTTGACTTATTGTAGAGGTGAGGTCTTGTCGCTTTCAATAACGACTCTCACACGATTCTTCTGCAAGCTGCTTTAATCCCAGGTTACTACATCGTTCTTCTCCCTCTTTCTCCTATTCGTGACCTTAAATCTAGTATCTCTGCCAATCAATTAAGGTAACGCGGCACGCCCCGTAAGAGAGGATTGTATGCTGATATCCTTTAGTTGCCTTATCAGGGCTTGTTTTGTCTTGTGGTCTGGCTGCTTCAGGCGCCATGCTAGGGCGGAGGCGCTCCACAGCTCCCCCTTTTTTATTTATTTTGGCAGGAGAGGGTAGTGGTCACAGCCCCCATATAACAAGGACCATGTAAGACAGTCTATCTCGCGTGTGTAATCGCCAGACCGACTGCCCACCTGTCCGACACCGATTTTCTGGGGATGGGAGAGGCGGTGTCAACCCATATGCAGCTGGACATGCCCTCCACGGGATAACTCCTCCTGGGCCCCCATGTGCAGTACTATTCTTACATCCTGCCCTGTTCTTATTGCCCTAACGCGGCAACCCAGACCTGAGGGGATTGATCCACCTCCATGGCAGTAAAGGCCTGCGCTAGTAGCGCACGGTCACGTGCACTGCGTTGATGCATACAGCAGAGACAATAGAGGCACAGGACACAACAAGAGAATAACAAAAAGGCCATTGAACCCATTCCCGCCCACTCTTTAAGGTGGTATGCCGCCTGGGCGATCCGGGAGGCCAAGGTTTTGAGCGACTACTGGATCTACTCTGATGGCGCTGATGATTTCACGACGTAGAGCCTCCGTCAGGTTGTCAAAACTCTTGGGACCAATTACCTAAAAGATGGAGGGAAAGCTTTCGAGAGAGGTTAGCAGCAATGGTCATATTGTGGTATGGGATGCCGGTTACGCATAAAGCAATAGTGTGCCATTCACACCCTATTTGCACCATGCGCCAGAGAATGTCTACTTGTTCTTGTACTACGTCAACTCTTTGATCTAAGATCATAATGCCGCCACACAAGTGATTGTTAATATTACTTTGGGTGTTTAATGCCGCAGCAACAGTGGAAGACAAGGTGTTTAAAGTGGTGGCGGTCTGTACTGTGGTACACATGGCAACAACGGCTGTA
Organism: Cephalopachus bancanus; assembly: GCA_027257055.1. Classification (NCBI taxonomy): domain Eukaryota; kingdom Metazoa; phylum Chordata; class Mammalia; order Primates; family Tarsiidae; genus Cephalopachus; species Cephalopachus bancanus. The sequence continues at coordinate 629,794 of JAPVLO010000577.1, read as the reverse complement.
GCAGCTGCAGGGGCTGCCATTGCAATTGCTGCAATGATGGCGGCTGTAATGCCGAAGTCTCTCCTCTGTCTAAAAGGAGAGAGAGCATTAGGGCCCCAGCAAGAGTGTAATAGAAATCAGGGGCTGGTGCCAGTTAAAAATCTGGGGAAAGTACGTGCCGAATAAATGTCTAGGAAATACTGTTAAAATTCCCCATTGTTGCTTAGCACGACTTATGGGGAGGTTCAGCATCAGCATTCCCAGCAGAAGCCACGTCGTCGGATTCATCATCAGCAATCGGGGTTCGTTCCTCGGGGGTCTTTGTAGTGCGTGTTAGTCGCTCAGGTACCCACACTGGGTCTGGGCTGTCCTGTGGAAAAACACACACAGATCCTCTCGCCCACGTTAATACTGGGTCGGGACCTCTCCATTGTCCCGTGATAACATCTTTCCATTTAACATAGCCCCTTTTATGCGGTACTGCGCCTAGATGGCGGTCCGCAGCAGAATTGTTCTCGTTGTCCAGCTGAAGAAAATTTAAAGTTAATAATGCTAATGACAGTCTTTGTTTAGGTTTGTAACCCATGCCTATTCCCCCTTTTTGTTTTTGAAGTAGTTCTTTTAGTGTGCGATGAGCCCTCTCGACTATCCCTTGACCTTGGGGATTATAAGGGAGCCCATGGCGCAGGTCCACGTTCATTTGTGCACAGAACCGTTGAAATGTTCGGGAGGTGTAGGCGGGGCCATTATCTGTTTTGATTTGCTGAGGCATGCCCCAGGCGGCCCACGCCTCCAAGCAATGGGAGATAACATGATGTGCCTTTTCTCCAGCCATGGCCGAGGCAAACAAAATTCCGGAACAGGTATCTATGGAAACATGGACATACTTGAGGTTACCGAACTCTGCCACATGAGTGACGTCCATTTGCCAAACCCGTGAGGGGAGAAGGCCTTTTGGATTCACCCCCCATGAAGGGGGGTGGTGGAAAGTAACACATGATTCGCAAGATTTTACAATATCTCTGGCCACATGACGTGGTATTTGGAAACGGGTCTGTAGTGTTTTTGAGTTAACATGAAACTGGGCATGAAAATCTTGTGCCTTTTGGGCAGGGGTTACAAAGAAAGCCTGTTGAAGTCGCGTAAGGTTGTCAGCCTGGGCATTACCCTCTTTAAATGTCCTGGTTTACCACATAAGAAGCAGTTTCCAGAACTGGTGGCTCGTCCGGTACCACCTCGCTTGGTTAATTGTAAGACTGCCGCGGCCAATCCAGTATTGGACAGGGGCCCCCCAATCTCTCTGCACACTTTCATCCACACTTCCATCCCTTTTCCTTTGAATGGTGTTATGGCAGCCCTACATTCCTTTGTACACTGTTCATAAACCAGCTGCTTCACTAAGGGCATGGCAGTGTCTGGGTCCCCAAAAATCCGCCCTGCGGCCTGCATCATTCGGGCCACAAAGTCTGAAAAAGGCTCTGTGGAACCTTGAGTAATTTTGGTGAGATTACCTGATACCTCCCCTCGGCTAGGCAAGGCCTTCCAGGCTCGCATTGCCATGTGATTAATTTGATCATACACAACCTGGGGGTATCCTATCTGTTGGTTAGCAAAACGGCCCTGCCCCAACAGCATACCAACGTCCCAAGCCCCGTTACCCGCCGCCCGGTTTCTTGCTGCCTGCTCATTAGCCAATTCTATATAATAGGCCTTCCAATCTAAATATTGTCCTGGGTTCATGCAAGCCTTCACTAATCTCTGCCAGTCTCCGGGGGTCATGGCGAACCGGTCTAGTGCCTCCACCATTGCTGTCGTGAAGGCAGCAGTGAGCCCGTACGTTCGTACGGCCTCCGCGAGGTTTTTTACTGTTTTGAAATCTAATGGTTCATGGTACCGGTTTCCTGCATTGTCCACGAACACCGGAAAAGTTTGCCATGTGCCGCTGGCATGGACCTCCCTCCACACTTCATTGTTGAAAGAAGCGCCTCCTTTTCCGGGAGGCGCAGAAGGATTATACGGGGGAGGAACTCCTACCGACCCAGGGACAGAGGCTCCGCCCTTATCTCGGGCGCGGCCCCGACTGAGTTCTAACTTTTCAACTCGAGTCACGAGATCTCTAAGTTCCTCATCTGACTCCAGTTCTGAGTCAGAGGCTGCCTCGCTGTTCCCTCTTGAGGAAGTTGATCGTTCCTCTTTTATTTGGTCAAGCGCTGCTTGGCCTTGCTTGACTGTTTGCACGCACTTTTGATCTTCCAAACAGGCACGAACCAGTCTCCAAAGGGGCTGGACCCCGCCTGCCACCTCTCCTAGCTCTCGGGCGCGCTCAATATCCTGCCCCACTTTGTCCCAACTACCCACTGTGAGATTCCCCGAAACGGCAAACCACGGTGCAATCTCGTCTACCTGTGTGATAAAATCAGTCAAGGTTTTATCCCTTAATTTTAGTCCTTTTGTTCTTAGGAGAGTTTTAAGAGCCTGAAAAAGCGGGTGAGAGGAAGTAGTGCCCATGTTAGCAAAAAGGGGATCACCTCTACACCGAGGACCCTTTTAGATCGCCTCTTTACCGAGGACCTTCCCAAATCGCCTCTTTACCGAGGACCTTCCCAAATCGCCTCTTTGCCGAGGACCTTCCCAAATCGCCTCTTTGCCGAGGACCTTCCCAAATCGCCTCTTTGCCGAGGACCTTCCCAAATCGCCTCTTTGCCGAGGACCTTCCCACATCGCCTCTTTGCCGAGGACCTTCCCACATCGCCTCTTTGCCGAGGACCTTCCCAAATCGCCTCTTTGCCGAGGACCTTCCCAAATCGCCTCTTTGCCGAGGACCTTCCCACATCGCCTCTTTGCCGAGGACCTTCCCACATCGCCTCTTTGCCGAGGACCTTCCCACATCGCCTCTTTACCGAGGACCTTCTTAAATCGCCTCTTTACCGAGGACCTTCCCAAATCGCCTCTTTGCCGAGGACCTTCCCAAATCGCCTCTTTACCGAGGACCTTCCCAAATCGCCTCTTTACCGAGGACCTTCCCAAATCGCCTCTTTGCCGAGGACCTTCCCAAATCGCCTCTTTGCCGAGGACCTTCCCAAATCGCCTCTTTGCCGAGGACCTTCCCACATCGCCTCTTTGCCGAGGACCTTCCCAAATCGCCTCTTTGCCGAGGACCTTCCCAAATCGCCTCTTTGCCGAGGACCTTCCCACATCGCCTCTTTGCCGAGGACCTTCCCACATCGCCTCTTTGCCGAGGACCTTCCCACATCGCCTCTTTACCGAGGACCTTCTTAAATCGCCTCTTTACCGAGGACCTTCCCAAATCGCCTCTTTGCCGAGGACCTTCCCAAATCGCCTCTTTACCGAGGACCTTCCCAAATCGCCTCTTTACCGAGGACCTTCCCAAATCGCCTCTTTGCCGAGGACCTTCCCAAATCGCCTCTTTGCCGAGGACCTTCCCAAATCGCCTCTTTGCCGAAGACCTTCCCACATCGCCTCTTTGCCGAGGACCTTCCCAAATCGCCTCTTTGCCGAGGACCTTCCCAAATCGCCTCTTTGCCGAGGACCTTCCCACATCGCCTCTTTGCCGAGGACCTTCCCACATCGCCTCTTTGCCGAGGACCTTCCCACATCGCCTCTTTACCGAGGACCTTCTTAAATCGCCTCTTTACCGAGGACCTTCCCAAATCGCCTCTTTGCCGAGGACCTTCCCAAATCGCCTCTTTACCGAGGACCTTCCCAAATCGCCTCTTTGCCGAGGACCTTCCCAAATCGCCTCTTTGCCGAGGACCTTCCCAAATCGCCTCTTTGCCGAGGACCTTCCCAAATCGCCTCTTTGCCGAGGACCTTCCCAAATCGCCTCTTTGCCGAGGACCTTCTTAAATCGCCTCTTTACCGAGGACCTTTCTAGTTTTTTCCCTCCCTTGTGGGATCTACATACCAGTCGACTGCCCTGAGCAGCTGCAGTTCTGAATCCAAGGATTTCAGCTTCTTTGAGTTCCCCGTACGGGCCACCACTTGTCGCTTTCAATAACGACTCTCACACGATTCTTCTGCAAGCTGCTTTAATCCCAGGTTACTACATCGTTCTTCTCCCTCTTTCTCCTATTCGTGACCTTAAATCTAGTATCTCTGCCAATCAATTAAGGTAACGCGGCACGCCCCGTAAGAGAGGATTGTATGCTGATATCCTTTAGTTGCCTTATCAGGGCTTGTTTTGTCTTGTGGTCTGGCTGCTTCAGGCGCCATGCTAGGGCGGAGGCGCTCCACAAGGTCTCACTGCCCAGGCGGGTCTCGAATCCGCGGGCTCAGGCAATCCACTCACCTCAGCCTCCCAAAGGTGCGGGATTATAGGCTGAGCCACCGAGCCTGGCTTTTAATTTTTTTTATGATAGCCAGATATGATGTATCAGGTAAAAGGAACAGATGTAAGTAGGACTTGAGTGCAGATTTTATGAAACTGGCTAGAAGTTGGCTGTGCTTACTTTTAACTGTAGGTGTCACAGGCTATCATATCCTCTGATATCCTTGTTTTTGTCTCTCCTGTTGTCTTTGAGTTTCCCTAGAGACTCTTTATTAAATAGAGTCTTGAGGCTTGTAATTCTTTTAGCTGTAATCCCCTATACAGGAGGCTTACTGAGGTGGTGGTAAGGCGTGAGGGAGGAGAAGTATCCTCTTGTCAGCTTCAGTCTTGTAATAAGCCTGTGTCCTTAGGCTGTGCCTCTCAGCCTGTTTCCCCTTCCTTCTCCCTTTTGGTTGAGGCAGAAAGGATAGAAGGGGCTGGAGTTGGGTATTTTCTTTCTTTTTTTTTGAGTTGGAATCTCACTCTGTTGCCCAGACTGGAGTGCAGTGGCCGCTCCCGGCCACCGCAGCCTCGCCTGCTGGGCTCCAGCGATCCTTCCGCCTCCGCCTTCCGAGTAGCCGGAATTACAGGCACGCGCTACCACGCCCGGCTGATTTTTTGATTTATTGTAGAGATGAGGTCTCGCTGCCCAGGCGGGTCTCGAACCCGCAGGCTCAGGCAATCCACTCACCTCAGCCTTCCAAAGGCGCGGGATTACAGGCTGAGCCACCGAACCCGGCTGACATCTTATATTTTATATATATATTTCCACTGGCCCTCCTATTATAAAGATTCTATTGCTTCTATCTCTATCTTCTATATCTTTAGCTCTTTTTTTTTCTTTTGAGTCGGAGTCTCACTCTGTTGCCCACGCTTGAGTGCAGTGGCACGCTCATGGCCACCGCAGCCTTGACCTGCAAGGCTGAGTTGATCCTTCTGCTTCAACCTTCCAAGTAGCTGAAACTGCAGGCACGCACCACCACGCCCAGCTAATTTTTTGATTTATTGTAGAGATAAGGTCTTGTCAAGTTGCCCAGACTGGTCTCGAACCTGTGGGTTGAGGCAATCCTCTCACCTCAGCCTCCCAAAGTGCTGGGATTATAGGCATAAACCACCGCTCCCGGCCAGCTCTTTCTTTATAATTTAAATCTCTATTTTTCTCTGCTACCTTATCAAATTATTAAGCATTTCTTATTCTGATCTTCTAGTTTATTAATTTGTTTTTCAGTAGTAACTCAGCTATTTATCACATCTATTTGTTTTTGTTACTTAAAATATTATTTTTATACATAATATTTCTGGTTGATTCTATTTTTTTTGTTTGAGTTGGAGTCTCACTCTGTCGCCCAGACTGGAGTGTAGTGGCCGCTCCTGGCCACCGCAGCCTCGACCTGCTGGGCTCCAGCGATCCTTCCGCCTCAGCCTTCCAAGTCGCTGGAACTACAGGCACGTGCTACCACGCCCAGCTGATTTTTGATTTATTGTAGAGATGAGGTCTCCCCTGCCCAGGCGGGTCTCGAACCCGCGGGCTCAGGCAATCCACTTGCCTCAGCCTCCCAAAGGTGTGGGATTACAGGCTGAGCCACTGAGCCTGGCTTGATTCTATTTTTATTGTTTCTTGTTCTTATTTCACATTAGTAGTATCATTATTTACAGGGCTACCACATTGTACAACTCATGGGTGTCATTCCCACGGAATGCAGTGAGACTGGTGCCTCAGGAGTTGTGCAATGAAGTGGCCCTGAGGCCCTGATATCTTGTAAGTATTTTTATCATGCTTACTTAAATTTCTTGGTCTATCTTAGGAAGACACATGTTGCTCCATTTGTTGTCTTTCTTTTATTTGTACTTAGGGATGTAATTACTTTGACTGAGTAAGCTTTTTTTTTAATCTTCTGGAATTATCAGCTACTCTTTCCGATAATATATGTGACTCCAGTCTGTATCAAGATCTGTTACAATACACTAGGAGTGTGGAGAGGAAGAGATTGGAAGAGCGAGGCCTTCTGTTCAGTGGAGGACAGCTGGTCAATTTGCACCCGTTAACCCAGCAAAGCATTTATGCTGTCCTGACCCTACCCCCTGAACATTACAGTGACCTAAGCTGTGGTCACCAACGTCTGTAGGAAAGAGACAGATGTGATGGTTCCAAGACATTTAGAGAGAGAGTCAAGAACAGAGCTTAGCAAGCGGTCCTCCAACCTGTCCTCTCACTGCTTCTTCCTGTCATCCTCTGCCTCAGACCTCCCTCATATACAGGGTTCAAGACTAACTTCTGTTGTTTTTTTTTTTGTCTTCTGGAATTATCAGCTACTCTTTCTGATAACATGTGTGACTCCAGTCTGTATCAAGATCTGTTGCAATACACTAGGAGTGTGGAGAGAAATAGATGGGAAAAGTTTGTTTGTTTTTTATGTGTTATTTGTTTATCACATGTTTCTATAATTTCTCCAGGGTTAATAATATTGTTGGCGAGAACCAGCAAGTAGCTAAATATATCTAAGTTTACCATCTTTCTTTCTTTTTTTTTTTTTTTGAGTTGGAGCCTCACTCTGTTGCCCAGATTGGAGTGCAGTGGCTGGTTCTGGCCACAGCAGCCTCGACCTGATGGGCTCTGGCGATCCTTCCGCCTCAACCTTCCAAGTACCTGGAACTACAGGCGTGTGCTACCACGCCCAGCTAATTTTTTTTTGATTTATTGTAGAGATGAGGTCTCGTCAATTTGCCCAGGTGAGTCTCGAACCTGCAGGCTCAGGCAATCCACTCACCTCGGCCTCCCAAAGTGCTGGGATTACAGGCTGAGCCAAGTTTACCATCTTAATAGGAAATAAATTAATTTGTATATCTAGTTTGAGGAACCACTTGATAAATTCCTAAAAAATTACTCATCTTTTTTGTATAATGTAAATCAAATCAACACAAATGCTAAGACTGTAGTATGTAGCATTTTAAAGATGTCAAGATTCCTGTCCCTTTGTTATTCAGTCTAACACTAATATAGGTACTGCTGTGAAGGGGCTTTACAGATGTAATTAAGGTTACTAATCAGCAGCCTTGAAAATAGTGAGATTATCCTGGATTATTCAGGTTGGTCAAATGTCATCACATTAACCCTTAAAAACAGAAGAGAAAAGAAGAGGAAAAGTAGGCCAGAGTGATACAACAGGAACATGAAGGGAAGAGAAGGTCACAGAGATCTGAAGCATGGGAGGGGCACGGGTTACCAGTGCTGACTTTGAAGATAGATGAAGGAGGCTGTAAGAGAAAGTGGCCTTCAGAAGCAGAGAATGACGCGCAGCTAACAGCCAGCAAGGAAGTGGGGACCACAGTCCGACAATCACAAGGAACTTAATTTAACTTACAACCTGAAAAAGCAAATTTATTTCCAATGCCGCCAGATAACAGTCTAGCTGGCTGACACCTTATTTTAGCTTTATAATGCCTGGAACAAGAAAACCAGTTTAATTTGCTCAGATTTCTGACTTGCAAAACAGTGAGATAATACATTTGTGTTATTTTAAGCTGCTAAATTTGTGATTAGTTATTATAGCAACAATAGAAAACTAAAACAAAGGTTCAGATTTAAATATAATGGATTTCCCTTGCTGAAATTTTTGTTTTTTGAGTTGGAGTCTCACTCTTGTCGCCCAGACTGGAGTGCAGTGGCTGCTCCTGGTCACCTCAGCCTCGACCTGCTGGGCTCCGGCTATCCTTCCGCCTCAGCCTTCCAAGTAGCTGGAACTACAGGCGCGCGCTACCATGCCCAGCTAATTTTTTGGTTTATTGTAGAGATGAGGTCTCACCAAGTTGCCCAGGCGGGTCTCGAACCAGCGGGCTTAGGCAATCCACTCACCTAGGCCTCCCAAAGCGCTGGGATTACAGGCTGAGCCACCCAATCCGGCCCTTGCTGAAATTTTACACACACACACACACGCGCACACACACACACACACACACACACACACACACACACACACATTTTTTTAAAGTCAGAGTCTCACTCTGTCACCCAGTCTGGAGTGCAGTGGCATGCTCATGTCTACTACAGCCTCAACCTGCTGGGCTCAGACGATCCTTCTGCCTCAGCCTTCCAACTGGCTGAAACTACAGGAGCATGCTACCATGCTCAGCTAAGTTTTTGATTTATTGAAGAGACAAAGTCTTGCCAAGTTGCCCAGGCTAGTCTTGAACTCCTGAACTCAGGGCAGTCCTCTAGCTTCAGCCTCTCAAAGTATTGGGATTACAGGCCTGAGTCACCACTCTCAATTTACTTCGAGATATGTATATATTAGATTAGAAAATATGGTTTATTTAGAAAGTAAATTAGGGGGGAGGTAGAGAGAGAGAGGAGATTCACCTCCCCAAGGTAGGGGAGGGGGCTACTTTGATATTTATTATATAAAAAATACAAATATAGCACAACAAAAGCAGTGTAACCCCGTGGCAGGTTGCTTATTCCTGCCCTCTAGCACAAACTGAGATGGCAGACTGTCAAAACATAGATCAGTTAAGATGAATGCACAGTTGCGAATAACCAAACTTTGAGATAAGCCCCATGATAAAAGAGAGAGAGAGAGAGAGAGAGAGAGAGAGAGAGAGAGAGAGAAAACCACATTCAGCCAATGAAGACTTACTCTTAAAAAAGGCAAAATGAATGAAACAACCCAAATAGGACTTTAAATAAATCTAATATAGTAAGTCCCCTATACATGAACTTTTAAGTTGCGAACTTTCAAAGATGTGAATGTTCATTTGCTTGTCCAATCGTGTAAGTTAGTTCATGTGTCTGGTGTACATTGTCACATGTGGGAAAGGTACTGTACTGTACCTTCCTTTATTTTTGTGTTTGTTTTTTATGTATTATTTGTGTGAAAAGTATTATAAAACTATTACAGTACAGTAGTGTATAGCCAATTATGTTCATTGGACACCTAAGCTAACTTTGTTGGACTTGTGAACAAATTGGACTTATGAACATGCTTTCAGAATGGAACTTGTTCATATGTGGGGGACTTACTGTATAGTCAGAGCGGTAAGGGAAAATATACTGTGGAAATAATATCAAGTGGTTATAAAACAAGGACATCTCAGTAAGGAAAATACAGTCAGTTCTGCTATAAGTGATACATACACTCCTAAAAAATCAAAGTACTATGCAAAATCATGTAACAGAAACTACCAGGTTTATGAGGGAAAAGGAAAAAGAGCACAATTCTAAAACATGTTGACACTTAAGAAAACCTCCTACCTCAGAAAAAAAAAGGATTCTAACAAAAATGCTAGCATAGTTTTACATGTTAACTGGTAAAGAAGTATGTAAACGCAACAATAAACATGGCACATTACTTTGAAAAATGCCTAAAGTTTGCTTATAGAAATGGGCATTGGAAAGGTTATGAGCTGTGGAAGCTAAAATAGAATGGAAAGGGGTAATAACAGATGTGGATGGAAGTGGCTTAAAACATACACGGTAAACTGAGGTAGCTGGCTGATGTTTGAGGTATGTGTGTGCACATGTGCACACTCTTTGTGTATTAGTTTGCAATTCAGTTGAGTGCTTTTTTTTTGGTTCAGGTAGCATATTTCTTGGACTAAAAAACACATTATAACATTCACATTAAGCACTAATTGTTCCTTAGTATGTCAATTGCATTAGAACAAACTCAATTTTGTTTTTGAGTTGGAGTTTCACTCTGTTGCCCAGACTAGAGTGCAGTGGCACAGTCACAGCTACTGTGACCTCGACCTGCTGGGCTCAGGTAATCTTTCCACCTCAGCCTTCCAAGTAGCTGGAACCACAGGCACGCGCCACCATGCCCAGCTAATTTTTTAATTTATTGTAGAGATGAGGTCTTGCCAAGTTGCCCAGGCTGGTCTTAAACCCTTGGGCTCAGGCAATCCTCTTGCCTCTGCCTCCCAAAGTGCTGGGATTACAGGCGTGAGCCACTATGTCTGGCCAACAACCTCACATTTTCAAGAGTATTAAAGCAGAACTAACTGTGACTTTGAAACCAAAATTCTTTAATCAGCCACCAACAGAATATTTTTAGTCATTTAAGAGCACAGACAATTTACTATTTCTAGACATTCTCTGAAAGAATTCTTAGGACTTCAGTAAGAATAAAGAATTCTGGGAATCTGAGGTGAGTGGATTGCCTGAGCCCGTGGGTTCAAGACCCACCTGGGCAGGGGAGACCTCATCTTTACAATAACATAAAAAAATCAACCGGGCGTGGTAGCGCATGCCTGTAATTCCGGCTACTTGGAAGGCTGAGGCGGAAGGATCGCCGGAGTCCGGCAGGTCGAGGCTGCAGTGGCCGGGCGCGGCCACTGCACTCCAGTCTGGGCAACAGAGTGAGATTACAACTCAAAAAAAAAAAAGAATAAAGAATTCAAGAAAAAATAGTGAGATGCAATAAACTGTTGTGAACAAAGAAAAATGAAACCTTCTTTAAATATTATTTTATGCTTATGATCGCTATATCTTCTTTCTGCATTGTTTCTCTCGTCAGTATGAAATAACCCTCCTTTTCCTTTTTTGCTTTGAATTATATCTGACATCATTATATCTATGTTGCTTTTCTTTTTTATAATATTTACATTATTTCCATCTCTTTATGTTCAATCTTTGTATGTCAATCTTTACTGAGTATCATTGCTAAATGTTATATGACTAATTTTTATTTAATCTGAGAGACTGTATTCATCACAGGCACAATTATTCCATTCATATTTTATCAGTATGTTGATTTGTGATTTACTAGGATCTTATTCCTTGTATCCTATTTTGTATTTCCTATTTTCAGTTCTTTCTTTTTTTATTCTGTTCTTTCCTGCTTTTAATTGGCTTTTCTTTGTTCCTTTTCTCTACTAATTGGTGATTTTATCATTTTTCTAAGGTTACCTATAAATTTAATATTTTATGGCAAAACCTAGAGTCAATCCATTTCTGTTTCACACTACCTCCAGCCTCCAGACAAGAAGATAATCATCTTGCCTTTACTTCTCCCTCCCCACACCCTTCCAACATCCATTTCCTGGACTTTCATGTCAGCATGGCCTGGGACTTTAGATCCAATATATTTTTTCCATTTACAAATAATAAAACTTTCAAAGTAGATAAAAGTGATAAAACTACCTGGAGAAATTAACAAAACCAATGGAAATATTTAATATTCCTTTCAGAAACTGACAAATCATGCCAGTTCAAAATAAGCATATAAAGAATTTAAGTAAATATAATAACAGGCCTGGTCAAATAGATTCTCTGTACTCAGCAAATAGAGAATGCACATTTTTATCAACTCTAGGTAGAATAGTTACAAATATTGTCATGTATCAGGCCAAAAAAAAAACAACTCAACAAATTCCAGAAATTGCTATCATAGAGCCCACATGGCCCTTGAGCACAGGAAAGAAGGATAAGTATATGGGTATGGCTATAATAAATAAAGTGGGCTGCAGATTTGTATTCTTTAAATTAAAAAAAGGATTCAGCACTTTATTTTAAATTTACATACAATAAAATTCACCCCTTGTGGTATACAGTTCTATGGGTTTTTTTTTTTTTTTTTTAAGTTGGAGTCTCACTCAATCGCCCAGACTGGAGTGCAGTGGCTGCTCCCGGCCACCGCAGCCTCACCTGCTGGGTTCCGGCGATCATTCCGCCTCAGCCTTCCGAGTAGCCCGCATTACAGGCATGCGCTTCCACGCCCGGATGAATTTTTGATTTATTGTAGAGATGGGGTCTCATTGCCCAGGCGGGTCTCGAACCCGCGGGCTCAGGCAATCCACTCACCTCAGCCTCTCAAAGGTGCGGGATTACAGGCTGAGCTACCGAGCCCGGCGGGGTTTTTTTTTTTTTTTTAATCAGAGCCTCACTCTGTCACCTGGGCTGGAGTGCAGTGGCATACTCATGACCACAGCAGCCTCCACCTGTTGGGCTCAGGTGATCTTTCCGCTTCAGTCTTCCTAGTAGTTGGAACTGCAAGAGTATGCCACCACACCCGGCTTTTAAAAAAGTTAATATTTATTGTAGAGATGAGGTCTTGCCATGTTGCCCAGGCTGGTCTTGAACCTGTGGGCTCAGGCAATCCTCTCACCTCTGCTTCCCAAAGTGCTGGGATTAAAGGCGTTGAGCGAACCGTGCCGATCTCTGTGGGTTTTGTCAAGTGTGCAGAGTGTTGTGTCCACCATCACAATTATGCCATAGAACAATTCCATCACTCCAAAATTCTCTCACGCTATCCTTCTGATGTCATCCTCTTCCTCAGCCCCAATCCCTGGTAAACACTGATCTTTGGTCTTTTCTAATAGTTTTGCCTTTTCCAAAGTATCATACAAGTGAAGTCATACAATATGTAGCCTTTTGGGACCTGGCTTCTTTCCTTTAGCTAAACGCATTCGAGATTTTTCCAAGTTGTTACATGAATAAATAATCTGTTCTTTATATTGCTGAGTAGTATTTTATTTATTTATTTATTATTTATTTATTTTTAAAATATTTTTTATTATGGTTTTGTGGGGTACGGTTAAGGGTTAGGTATACAATTACGTTTCATTCAGGCACCCTGTAGATAAGAGATGTTTCCCCTTCCCCAGACAGATATTTGCTACTGTTAATCCCATCTCCCTCCCCCCATAGTTTCCCAGTACCGTCAGTCATTTTCTTATAGTATTACATTGGATGTCCATTATATGTGTGAGAACATGTGATACTCAGATCTTTGTTTCTGTGAGAGGTCACTCAGTATTATAGACTCTAGTTCCATCCAGGTTGCTGCGAAATTCATGATTTTGTCCTTTTTTATGGCTGTGTAGTATTCCATTGTGTATATGTACCACATTTTAAAAATCCAGTCCTCTTTTGATGGGCAGCATGGTTGTTTCCAGGTTCTTGCTATTGTGAACAACGCTACGATAAACATACATCTGCAGGTATCTTTTTTATAGAGTGATTTGAGTTCTTCAGGGTATATTCCCAGTAGGGGGATTGTGGTGTCATATGGAAGGTTGATTTTTAGAGCTTTTAGGAATCGCCACACTGCTTTCCACAGAGGTTGCACTAGCTTACACTTCCACCAACAGTGTAGAAGTGTTCCCTTTTCACCACACCCTCTCCAGCAGCTGTTATTTTTTGAGTTGTTGATAATTGCCATTCTGACTGGAGTTGGGTGATATCTCAGTGTGGTTTTGATTTGCATCTCCCTGATGATTAGTGAGGTTGAGCATTTCTTCATGTGTTTGTTGCCTGCTCGGATGTCTTCTTTTGTGAAGTGTCTGTTATATCTTTTGCCCATTTTATAATGGGGTTGTTTGTTTTTTTCTTTTCAGCACATTTGAGTTCCTTGTAGATCCAGGATGTTAAGCCTTTGTCAGACCTGGTGTTGGCAAATACTTTTTCCCAGTCTATAGGCTGCCTCCCTGCTCTCTTGATGGTTTCTTTGGCTTTGCAGAAGCTTGTCAGTTTAATAAGGTCCCACTTGTCTATCTTCTCTCTTATGACCTGTGGGTTTTGGGTTTTGTTCAGGAATTGGATGCCAGTTCCAATTTCCATAAGGGTGTGTCCTGCATTTTCTAAGGTTCTTATGGTTTGAGGTTTTACCTTTAGGTCTCTGATCCATTTGGAGTTAACCTTTGTGCATGGGGATAGATAGGGGTCCTGTTTCAATCTTCTGCATGTGGTCAGCCAGTTTTCCCAGCACCATTTACTGAATAGGTTCTCCTGTCCCCAGTGGTAGGTGGTGGGGGCTTTGTCGAAGATGAGTTGGTTGAGAAATTGAAGTTTTGCTTCTGGAATCTCAATTCTATTCCATTGATCTATATGCCTGTTCCTGTACCAATACCAAGCTGTTTTGATGATTGTAGCTTTATAGTAAAGTTTGAAGTCTGGTAATGTGATACCACCTGCTTTGTTTTTTTTGCTGAGGATTGTTCTGGCTATTCTTGGACGTTTGTGTTTCCATATGAATTCCTGTGTTGTTTTTTCTAGGTCTGAGAAGAATGTTGCTGGTAATTTGATGGGTATTGCATTGAATTTGTAGATTACCTTAGGTAAGATGGACATCTTCACAATGTTGATTCTTCCAATCCATGAGCGTGGCATATTTTTCCATTTGTTTGGGTCATCTTTGATTTCTTTGAGCAGTGTTTTATAATTTTCATTGTAAAGGTCTTTCACGTCTCTGGTTAGGAAGATGCCAAGGTATTTCTTTTTTTTTTGTGGCTATTGTGAATGGAATTGTGTTTTTTATTTGGGCTTCTGTTTGTTTATTATTGGTGTAGAGAAATGTGATTGTCTTTTGTACATTTATTTTGTATCTTGAGACTTTGCCAAAGGCCTTTATCAATGTAAGGAGGCTTTTGACAGATTCTCTTGGGTCTTCAAGGTACATAATCATATCATCTGCAAAGAGAGATAACTTGACTTCCTCTTTTCCTATTTGGATACCCCAGATTGCCTCCTCTTCTCTGATTGCTCGGGCCAGGACTTCCAATACTATGTTGAACAGGAGGGGTGAGAGTGGGCATCCTTGTCTAGTTCCAGTTTTCAAGGGAATTGGCTCCAATTTTTGTCCATTTAGGAGTATGCTGGTTTTGGGTTTCTCATCGATGGCTTTTACTATTTTGAGTTATGTTCCCCGTATGCCTAGATGTTCAAGGGTTTTTATCAAGAAGGGGTGCTGGATTTTATCAAAAGCTTTTTCTGCATCTAATGATATGATCATGTGGTTTTTGTTTTGACATCTGTTGATGTATTTAATTACATTTATGGTTTTACGAATGTTGAACCAGCCTTGCTATTTATTTTATTTTTTTGAGTTGGAGTCTCACTCTGTCACCAGGCTGGAGAGCAGTGGCATGGTCCCAGCCACCGCAGCTTCGACCTGCTGGGCTAAGACGATCCTTCCACCTCAGTCTTCCAAGTAGCTGGAACAACAGGTGCGTGCTACCAGGCCCAGCTAATTTTTTTTTTTTTGAGTTGGAGTCTCACTCTGTTGCCCACACTGGAGCGCAGTGGCTGCTCCCGGCCACCGCAGCCTCGACCTGCTGGGCTCCGGTGATCCTTCCACCTCACCCTTCCGAGTAGCTGGAATTACAGGCATGCGCTACCATACCCGGCTAATTGTTTGATTTATTGTAGAGATGAGGTCTCCCCTGCCCAGGCGGGTCTCGAACCCGCGGGCTCAGGCAATCCACTCACCTCAGCCTCCCAAAGGCGCGGGTTACAGGCTGAGCCACCGAGCCCGGCTAATATTTTGATTTGTTGCAGAGACGAGATCTCGCCAAGTTGCCCAGGCTGGTCTTGAACCCACAGGCTCAGGTAATCCTCTCACCAAATCCTCTCCCAAAGTGGGGGGATTACAGGTGTGAGCCACCACTCCCAGTTGATATTTTTTTCTCAGTGGATTATAAAGCAAGATCATCAGGAGTGAGGATGAAAAAGGAGGTATAGAAAGTTTAAGGATTAAGGAAAATACTGGAAGCAGTCTTCTGAGGTAGCAGGGATATAGGTTATGATACCTGGAAACTGGGACACATCACCATGGTCAGGGTTTATTTATTTATTTTTTCCAGCCATGACTAGTTGCATGGACAGAGGGATGAAGCAAGTGGAAGGGTGGAGATAACTGGGGCTTTACTTTTTCCAAGGGAGTACAACAAGCAAAAGTGGAGGAGGAGCCGGGCTCGGTGGCTCAGCCTGTAATCCCGCACCTTTGGGAGGCTGAGGTGAGTGGATTGCCTGAACCTGCGGGTTTGAGACCCGCCTGGGCAGCGAGACCTCATCTCTACAATAAATCAAAAAATCAGCCGGGTGTGGTAGCGCATGCCTGTAATTCCAGCTACGTGGAAGGCTGAGGCGGAAGGATTGCCGGAGCCCAGCGGGTCGAGGCTGTGGTGGCCGGGAGCAGCCACTGCACTCCAGTCTGGGTGACTGAGTGAGACTCCAACTCAAAAAAAAAAAAAATTAAATAAAAATAAAAAAAGTGGAGGAGGGGAGTTGAGGGTACATGCAAGGGATAAGTTATAGTGACTGACCATGGAACCTAAATTGAGTAAGAGTGGAAGAGAGCAAGGATGAGGGACAGTCAAAAAGGATGAGGGGTCAATAGATGGGAGGTTCCAGCACAGTCAAAGGATTGTGGGAGTTGGGGTATAGGAGGGAACAGAGTAGAAAGATAGAAGACAGATTTCTGAGAACAGATGCTTGCAATCAAGGTCATGTTGGGGTTGCAGTTTCAGTAAAGACAAGGTCAAGGGTATGTCCACAGTTGTGAGTGCCTGTGTTGGGTAGGAAATTCCAACATTGGAATCATTGGGAAAAATCATTGGAAGAGGACAGGACAAGAAACCGAGAGGCCAGAGTGTATACACATTCACTCGGAAACCTCCAGTCTATTGACCCCTCACTCCTTTCAACTGCCCCTCACCCTTGCTCTCTTCCATTCTTACTCCATTTAGAGTCCATGGTCAGTCACTATAATTTATCCCTTGCATATACCCTCAACTCCTTTCCTTCACTTTTGCTTGGATGGTATTGAAGAGAGTGACACTGAGCCAAGAGCTAAAAGTTAAGAGGGATGACCTTGAGGTTGGTAGGTGACAGTAGCAATAGACGAAGTGGAAGGCATAGTCTGATGACATGAAACTCAAAACTGTGTTGTGTGTGTGAGCGTGTGTGTGTCTTCATGGAAGACAGAGGGAGAATGATCTAGAAGCTGCTATAAAAAGGAGGAAGGAAGACAGCTATTCTACCTCTGGGACCACTGGATGGGGCTCTGGGAGAAAAAGGGGCTAACGGCTGAGAAGGCTACTCAGAAGGCAGTGGCCTCATGGGAGAGCCAGAATGTCACAACTGAACACAAAGCAAGTCGATCCATCCATTTTATGAGCAATGTTGACAAATGACAAAAGCAAGGTGCAGCATGATACCTCAAGTAAGATACCATTTATGTGTAAAAAGAAAGAAGTTCCAACAACACTGTCATTTTTCTTCTGGTGCCCAGAAGCCTGTGTGCGTATACATAGGGAAACTCTGGAAGAATGTGTGCTGCTACCAAGGGTTAAGGAAATCGACAGTTGGAGTGGCTATCAAAAAACATTTCAGCCTTATCTGGAGATGTAGGTTTCTACAAGAAGAATGCATTTTTGTATTACCTGTGAAATTAAGCATAAATTTACATGAGGAACTGAATGGAACTGTGGATCTGTCACATGTAAAGCTTGTTGAGGAGTAACCCAGAGTGCACTGACATCGGATTGCTAAGCTTTGAACAGATTGGTGTATTGAGGGTGATAGGGGAGGTTCATACCTCATACTGCAGGGTTTGAGGTATTCCTGAAGGGAAGTGGATATTTTCACCATCAGGCTTCAGGGAAGAAGTTGCTCTTGGACCAAGCAATGTGATCAGGAGAGGAAAGAAAGCCATTAGACCTTCAGAGTGTTGGATCTGAGATCCCAGGAGGGAAAAGAGTTGTTGCCTGACATAGAGGGACAAGCTGGAGAGTAGGCAGAGAGGAGTTCTGGGAAGGACTCCAAGGACAGATCTAGAACTGTGCTGTTCAACAACTGGCCACATATGACTACTTAAATCAAAACTCATTAAAGTGGCATAAAATTAAAATTCAGTTCCCTCATCACAGCAACCACAGTGCTCAGCAGCCCCATGTGTTAAGCGACTCTTATACTGAACAGCACAGTTAGGGAACATTCCTATCATTGCCAACAGTTCTGGTGGCCAGAGCTGTACTAGAGCCATGGGTTCCCAAAGCGGCCACGTCATATCTTCTCTTATCCCTGAACTTTTGTAGAATTATAAAGAGCGACCACATTGCTCAGGGGCACTGTGAGGAATTCAGAGAAAGGACCGTGCTGAGGATGGGGAAGGGTGGAAACGCAAGGGCAGCGGCTCCTCCCTTGAAGGTGACCTGAGTCTTGGAGCTGTGGGAAGGCAGCCATAGTCAAGGCAGCCAGGCCACATGAGGAGGCTGGAGAGGCAGAGAGGAGGTCTGATTTCTGAGCCTACTCAAGGCTACACCTTGAGATAATCAGCGATGTGGCAGGAATGGAAAGGATCTAGACAGAAGGGACTCCATTCCTGTAATCCAGTAGGTGGGAATTCTTATTAATTTCAATAGCTGTGGGGGATACAAATAGTTTTGGGTCTGAGTTTTAAGTGTACCCACCACCTCACCTGTACACATTGTACCCCATAGGTGATTTTTCATGTCTCCTCTCTTTCTTCCCACCCTCTTCTGAGTCTCCAGTGTCCATTACGTCATTCTCTACGCCTTTGTGGGTCCTTAGTTTCGTTTCCCTCTTATAAGTGAGAACATGCGGTGTTTGGTTTTCTGAGTTAGTTCACTTAGAATTATGTTCTCCAATTCCATCCAGGTTGCTGCAAAAGACATTATTTCATTCTTTTTGATAGCTGATTTGTGTTTCATAGTGTGTATATACCACATTTTCATTATCCACTGATCGGTTGATGGGCATTTAGGTGGATTCCACATCTTTGCAATTGTGAATTGTGCTGCAGTGAACATGTGGGTGCAGATGTCTTTTTTATATAATGACTTCTGGGTGGGAATTAAACTGTGGCATTATTTTTATTTATTTTAATTAATTTTTTTTGAGCTAGGGTCTCACTGTGGCACGATCATGGCTCACCGTAGCCTCCAACTCCTGGGCTTAAGTGATTCCCTGCCTCAGTGTCCCAAGTAGCAGGGACTACAGGCGTCCACTACCATACCCGGCTAATTTTTCTGTTTTTTGTAGGATGGGTCTTGCTTTGTTCTCTAGGCTTATCTCAAACTCCAGGCCTCAAGTGATCCTCCTCCCTCAGCCTCCCAAAGTACTGGGATTACAGGCATGCCCAGCTTGTGGAGTTGTTTTATACCCAAAGGTGGTAAGACCTGAGCATGCTAGTTACGTGTCTAGAAAAGTTGCTTTATGTTATGCAGGCTGTTCTTGATCACCTGGCCGCAAGCATTCCTCCCATCTCAGCCTCCCAAGCAGTTGGGATTACAGGAATTTATTTATCTTCAGCTGCTCACCAGATGCATTCTTTTTATGGGGTCAGATGGCTATTGCGTTTGGCAAATAATCAGTGCTGCTTGATTATTTTGTGCCTCTTCCTCTGTATCTTGCATGTAGGGTCATGTCTAATACTCTGATCTCAGAGATATGTCATTGCTGTTTTTTTTTTAACCCCAGCATACCATTATGACAACTTTGAGGCATAGGATAGAATCATGTTTCACTGATGAGCGTCCATAATCATTGGAGCTTAATGTTAATTATTTATTTTCACTTCCAAAAAGAAAAGCTCTCTGAAAACTCAATGAATAGTGTTACATTTTCTTAGTTTACATCATTGGTAAAATGCTCTCATTTCCTGCTTCCCCTGACTCAAAAGGGACAAAGTGACACATTTTTGAATGTGTCTTTTTTTTTTTTTTTAAAGCTCTGGATACTTTAATATAGGATTCATGATGGCCAAAGGGTATTAGCTCCCTGGGAGCAATCTTTAGCCCAGGGAGGAAATTATGAGCTTATGGTTCATTTTACGGTCAACACCATTCTTCCTAGTTTTTGCTATGGCCTAAACTGTGAGGAAATGCTATGATGAAAATAATAGAATGATTCCTCTTGTTTCCATGGTGATAAGAATAAATGGAATCCATTGCTATGAAAAATTGCTGCAAAGTGTACTTTAGCATTCCACAGTGGGTGTATTTGCTAAGAATTTTAATCTGTCAGCTTCCATCAAAATGGCGCAGCATTCAGAGAAATATTTTACATCTATACTTCTAGCTGGTTTTGCTTATTTTAAAACAAAGTCATGGAGAAGAAACAGGCATCATTATATTGGAAATTTAAATAATGTTCTGAAAGTATCTTGCCAGGTACAAACCTAACAGCATGTTACAGTTTTGTTTCAACCATCATGGAAAACATCACTGTTAGCACCAGTGGAGCTTTGGAAGATTTTTCAGGTCATTGGTAATCACTGGAAAGATACGGGACTCCAAAGGCCTGGGTTAGAAACCTAAGGAAGTGGATTTCAAATCTTATTCAGTGTAAGGCGTCATTCAGGCTTAAGAGAGTCAGTAAACCCCAGTGCCTTGCTTTTTCCATTTAATTTTTGGTTGTGTGCATTTTAATAATGATGGCACGTGCAAAATTCACAGCACTAAGCATTTTATGGGTATTGTCCATATCTAAACAGCAACCCTTTAAAAAAAGGTTATTGTTTACAATTTAATTTCTTTTTATTTTTACGATGAGGTGTCATTATGTTGCCCAGGCTTGTCTTGAACTCTTGGGGTCAAGTGACCCTCCTACCTTGGCCTCCCAAAGTGTTGGGATTATAGGTGTGAGCTACTGCGCCTGGCTAAACACCAACTCTTTTTTTTTCTTTTTTGAGTTGGAGTCTCAGGCTGAGCCACTGAGCCTGGCAACACCAACTCTTAACATGTAAATATTATCTATATTTTTATCTATATAGTTTGCAGATGAGGAAACAAACGCAGAGAGGCAAAGTGAGTTACTCAAAGTTGCACAGTATAGTGGAAAGCTGGGATTTAAGCTGAGCATCTTGGCCCTGTGCTTTCCCTTGACTCTACTGCTTCTCTACTCCCTAATTTGTTGTAATAGTTGACTTCTAAATATTTGAGCTTCTATCATGAGCAGTATATTTGAAAGACTTAATGCTTGCTTCAAAAGCTTTTGCCAGAGTGGTGAGAGGAGCATATACCTAAGAAGGCCTTTTGGTTTTGATCATTTATTTTGCCATCTTTAGTATTTTGTTTTCTATTTATTTATTTGTTCATATATATATATATATATTCTTTTTTTTTTTTGAGTTAGAGTCTCACTCTGTCGCCCAGACTGGAGTGCAGTGGCCACTTCCGGCCACCGCAGCCTCAACCTGCTGGGCTCCGGCGATCCTTCCGCCTCAGCCTTCCAAGTAGCTGAAACTACAAGCAGGGGCTACCACACCCAGCTAATTTTTGATTTATTGTAGAGCTGAGGTCTCACCAAGTTGTCCAGGCAGGTCTCGAACCTGCGGGCCCAGGCAATCCACTCACCTCGGCCTCCCAAAGTGCTGGGATTACAGGCTGAGCTACTGAGCCCCGCCTATTTATATTTGTAGAGTTGAAATCTTGCTTAAGATTTTGCTTTCTTGTTGTTTATTTGTATTTGTAGAGACGAGGTCTCGCTATATTGCCCAGGCTGGTTTCGAGCTCCCGGACTCAAGAGATTCTCCCATCTCAGCCCCCCGCAAAGTACTGGCCTGTCTTCTCGTTTTAAAAACAGTTCTTTAGCCGGGCTCAGTGGCTCAGCCTGTAATCCCACTCTTTGGGAGGCTGAGGTGAGTGGATTACCTGAGCCCGTGGGTTCGAGACCCGCCTAGGAAACTTGGCGAGACCTCATTTCTACAATAAAAATCAAAAAATCAAAAAATCAGCTGGGCATGGTAGCGCATGCCTGCAATTCCGGCTACTTGGAAGGCTGAGGCGGAAGGATCGCCGGAGCCCAGCAGGTGAGGTTGCGGTGGCCGGGAGCGGCCACTGCACTCCAGCCTGGGAGACGGAGCGAGACTCCAACTCAAAAAAAAAAACAAACAGTTCTTTGGTTTTTCTGGGAAGAACAACTCTTGCATAAGAACCAAGAGCCTGATTCTACCCTGCCTATCTGAGAAATGCTTTTTCCATGGCTCTCTTCTCAAGCAGCCAGGAGACAGGCTCTTCTGTCATCTTCTGAAGCCAAACTCGTGAGTGAACGCAGGGAATCATCCAGCTTGGACTGCGGTGACACAATCACGGCTCACTGCAGTCTTGACCTGCTGGGCTCAAGCAAGCCTTCCACCTCAGCCTCCTGCATAGCTGTGACTACAGGCATGCACCACCACACCTGCCTAACTTTTTATTTGCTGAAGAGATAAGGTCTTGCTGTGCTGTCCAGGCTAGACTCAAACTCCTGGACTCAAGCAATCCTTCCACCTTGGCCTCCCAAGGCACTGGGATTACAGGTGAGTGCCACCACACCTGGCCCTGCTTTATTACTTTTAGATATTACCTACTGATTTCCTATTACTGTAGATGAGAATGTGGCTCATTCTTACACCCACCCATACATTCTCGTCATATGGGTAGTGTCACATTACTATGACTAATTGCCAGTAGTTAGTCAAACAGTGTCACAAGTTTACTTTTTTTCTCTTGCGTGTTGAATTTTCTGATATGGTGTGCCTAATTGCTTCATTTTTTTTTTTTTTTTGAGCAGGAGTCTCACTCTGTCACCCAGGTTGGAGTGCAATGGCACGCTCACGGCCACTGCAGCCTTGACCTGCTGAACTCAGATAACCCCTCCACCTCAGCATTCCAGGTAGCTGGAACCACAGGCACACCACCACGCTCGGCTAATTTTTTGATTTATGGTATAGACGAGGTCTCGCCAAGTTGCACAGGCTAGTCTAGAACTCCTGGACTCAGGTAATCCTCTCACCTCTGCCTCCCAAAATGCTGGGATTACAGGCGTGAGTCATCGTGCCTGGCTTGATTCACTTTTTAAATTTGCTCAGTTTTCTATGAAACGATCCAAATGCTTCATCAAAGTTGTGAGAAGCAGATTGGGCGTAGTATATACTTGCCACAGTGTCTGCTGGGTTCTTGCTTTTGGGGACCTATGTCTTTCCGCAGTGGGAGTTAAATATGAAAATGGGCTCAAGTGTGCGAAATGAGCAAGGAATTGGGACTTTTTTTCTTGGTGATGACCGTCAATCTCCTGCTCCTTCATTCTGGATTTTTTCTTTTCTTTTCTGATTAAAGATATTAAGCAGCACAGTTGTTGGCTGCTTGTCTATTTTGTCACCAGGGATGCTGTGCCCTGTTACCCATCTTGACAATTTCTTGAGGGTCCAGCCCCTGATTTTGCCTAGTTTTTTTTTTTTTTTTTTTTTTTAGAGTTGGAGTCTCACTCTGTTGCCCAGACTGGAGTGCAGTGGCTGCTCCCGGCCACCGCAGCCTCAACCTGCTGGGCTCTGGCGATCCTTCTGCCTCAGCCTTCCAAGTAGCTGGAATTACAGGCGTGCGCTACCACGCCCGGCTGATTTTTTGACTTATTGTAGAGATGAGGTCTCACTGCCCAGGTGGGTCTCAAACCCGCGGACTCAGGCAATCCACTCACCTCAGCCTCCCAAAGGCACGGGATTACCAACTGAGCCACCAAGCCCGGCCTATTTTTAAGGTAATCATGTCATTCTGGTTCTTGGAGGCTAAGCATAAACATTTGCCTTCTATTCTGTTGATGGGCCCATCATTGTCATGCTGTTAAAGAGCCCACCTCTATGACCAGGTCTTATAGCACCATCCCAGCCTGCAGAAAGAAACCACATTGAACTTCTTAGTGATGCTGGTGCCTCTCTCACCAGGGTATCCCCGATGGCCTTGGTGAAGGGGATGTCCTCTGTGTCCTCTCCTGGAACATAATCCTTGGGAGGCCTCTGGCCTCACATAATCTATTCACTCAGTCTTTTTATTTCTTCCTCTACTGTCTTCCAGGATAACTCAGGCATTTCCACTTTACCAAGAGTAGGTCATTGTTTTTCTCAGGCTTCAGCCCCTCAATGAATTGGCTTCCTCTCCGGGGTTCTTGCTAGGGTGTTGAATCCTATGTCCCAAGAGAGTACCTATATGTCAGTGGATTCTTGCTTATTCAGCCTTACATTCTGGCCTCCTGGATCAAGCCTTCTTACATCCAATCCCAGGAGCACTTCCCTGGCTTCTGCTAATACTAGCAACACATGCCAGCCAGTTCTTATAATTCTTTAGGTGTATAGCTCTTTCTTTCCTTGCCAATCTCAGCACATCCCCAGCTGGGTGATCCTGAGATTTCACTCTAGTTATGAGTCCAACAGCCAGGATAAGGGGCATCTTGTTGCTCTGTGGGGAGAGGATTCTGTTGTATGCTTTCCTGACTAGGGAAAAGTGTGTCACCTCTGCACACCCAAAGGTTCCAGAGAGTTTTACAGCCAACATCTTCAGGGGCATCCAGCCAGGTGTCCCTGACCCAGTTTTCAGAATTTCTACTGGGACCCTGACCATCACATAACAGACCTGACTTGATGAGATGGCCAAATGTCTCTGGAACTCTGCGAGCTGTTAAATCATATCTGTCCTCGCCCTCCTGTTACCACCCGAACTCTCTGTTCACACCCCTAGCTAGCAACTGTGTGTTGGCCAATGGCTTTCAGCCTCTCAGTATCTGTATGTCGGGCGTCAACACAACTCTACGTAGCCATTGTCCTTCCGTATTTCCAAATGCCTGCATCATTGTACCAGCCACAGCATTTTCCTCCCTCTTGTGCCAGGGTTATGTGAATCTCACCTACAAATCAGGATGGCATCTTCTTCACCTTCTGGCAATGGATGAGCTAGCTCTAAGTCTCCATCTGACTGACCTTCTTAGACCTCTCCTGGTCCCACATGTATTAGCTGTAGACTCTATGACGCGGACACCAAGTTGGGACCTATCGTACCATGGTTTTATTTATTTATCTATCGAAATTATTATTAAAAAAATATTTTACTTTAAAGGTGTGGGGTGCAATTCAGGATTAAGTATACAGGTGGACATCATACAGGTAAAGTTTGGGCCTCCCTTTGGTCCCCACTGTGCCTGATTTGAGATCAGGTACCCTTATTGATGTTGTGTTCCACCCTCCTACCCCGGCAGTATTCCACTACTGTCAATCCCTTTCTTACAGTATTGTGGTAAATGTTCAGGGTCCGCTTATGAGTGAGAACATATGGTACTCTCTTTGTTTCTGTGATAGATCACTGAGTATTATAGGCTCTAAATCCATCCAAGTTGCTGCACAGTTCATATGTGTGTCCTTCTTTATGGCTGTGGAATATTCCTTCGTGTACAGACCACAGTTTTTTTTTACCCAGTCCAGTCGATGGGCAGAAAAAATATGGAATGCTTCACGAATTTGTGTGTCATCCTTGCCCAGGGGCCATGCTGATCTTCTCTGTATTGTTCCAATTTTAGTATATGTACTGCTGAAGCGAGCACACCATGGTTTTATTAGTAGAAATGCCTCCATGAACGAAAATAGGAAGGGACCTGAAAGCCATGAGAATGCCTGGGCGGCAATGTAAGCCTAGCCCTGGAGAGGGGTAGAAGTACTGATATGTTGGAGCCGGCTTATGCCAGTTCACGGAAGCTCACTTTTAATTTTCAAGAATTTTGCAAGCCAGTTATTAAACACAGGAATTATTACAAATTGAATCAGGCTGGATGTGATTGCCTGTTAATCCCAGCAATTTGGGAGGCTGAGGCGGGAGGATTGCTTGAGCCCAGGAGTTCGAGACCAGCCTAGGAAACATAACAAGACCTTGTCTCTAAAAAAAATAATATATAAAAAATTAGCAGCCGGGCTCGGTGGCTCAGCCTGTAATCCCGTGCCTTTGGGAGGCTGAGGTGAGTGGATTGCCTGAGCCCGCGGGTTCGAGACCCGCCTGGGCAGGCGAAACCTCATCTCTACAATAAAATAAAAAAATTAGCCGGGTGTGGTAGCGCGTGCCTGCAATTCCGGCTACTCGGAAGGCTGAGACAGAAGGATCGCCGGAGCCCAGCAGGTCGAGGCTGCGGTGGCCGGGAGCGGCCACTGCACTCCAGTCTGGGTGACAGAGTGAGACTCCAACTCAAAAAAAAAAAATTAACCAGGTGTGGTGGCGTGTGCCTGTAGTCCTACTTGGGAGGCTGAGGAGGGAAGATCACCTGAGTCCCAGAGGTTGAGGCCACAGTGAGCCGTGATGATGTCACTGTACTCCAACCTGGGCGACAGAGGGAGAACGTAATTCAAAAAAAAAATTGAATCATATAAACTTGCAATTCAGTAAATTATATTAAAAGCAGAATTAAGAAATACCTAGAAGTCATCATGCCCTGATCATTGTGGTCCAATTTACTATGATTTGTACTCCTGAGGTGACTTAGGTCTACTGCAAGTGTCTGGTAGAGATACTGCATTATGGGGGTTAGGGCCCAGCTCCTCCTGTGTGACTCACGCTGGTAGTTTGAACGGGCCCTGATGAGACTATTTCCATCACAAGAATTTACAAATGTTTCAGACCAGGGCCTGACTTATTCTTTTATTGATTGTCAGGCTTAAGAAAGTGATGGAGAACATGCTGATATGCATATTAAACCTGAAAAGTATGTCATGTCTGTAGCTGTAACATTGTGAATAGCACAAACATTGAGGATAGATTCTTTCAAGAATTAAAACTCCTATCTGATTCAACAAAGAATTCACTCATGTCATTGTCTAGCAGATGAAGTTCTGATACACATTTTTTTGGTTTCACATTTGCCTTATTCATTAAAAGTGTGAATTAACCTTCATGTTGGATGACCCTCATTATCCCTCATGACCCCAGGCTGACTATGGATGCAGGATTCAGCAAAAAAAATCAACAAACACATTCTGTGAGAATCGATGGCTACATGGAGCTTACAATAAACAGTATTGTATGTTTTATCATTATTTAGAAATTGTAAATGAGCGTGGTGGTTCACACTTGTAATCCCAGCACATTGGGAGGTCAAGGTGGGAGGATTATTTGAGGCTAAGAGTTTGAGACCAGCCTGGGCAGCCTAGCGAGATCCCATCTCCATTTAAAAAAATAAATAAATTGTATGTTACACATCCTTTATACCAGTACAATTTATAATAAACTTGTGTAGTTGGTGAACCATTTACCCAGCTTCATCACTGGGCCTGTTGAAGTTTGAGTGGAACCATCGAGATTGCTGTCAAGGAATGCTTGAGCCAAAATCTGCTGGCAAAGAAATTCGGTGCCTCTGGGAATGTGCTTGTCTTAGTACCCTCCACATTCAGACATTGACTGGCAGTAGCCCACGGTAAGCATGACCTCAGTGCAAACATGAATGGGTTTCAAAACCTAGGGCCCTTCGTCCATCATGTTCCCTGATGTTGGATTTCTTCCAGGCTCATTTCCATGGCTTCCTCACTGATGCCCAGTGTGGTTGTCACCAAGGCCTCAGCCCACCCTCCAGAGACCTCTGGGGCTGGTACGGCCCTTCAGACTGGTTCCATTTTGAGGGAAGAGGGCCAGGCCTTTTTATTGCCAGCCATTGGCTATGGTCCCCTGGGGTGGCGCTTTCTCCTTGAGTGAGGCAGTTCTCTGTGGCTGGCCCTCCATTCCCAAGTGAGGGCCAGAGCTCTGAGCAGTGGGCTGTGAGTGGGTCAATGGCTGATATTCCCAGAAGCTCTCCTGAAGAGAGGATTTGACTGGAACACCACAGTATTTATTAGATTCCCCTTGGAAATTTACAATGTTTATTAGCATTTGAAAGGCTCTGAGAAATCCTACAGTCATCTTTGTCTGAGCCAGCATTTCCTCAGTTTATTTCACCAAGAAACCATTTGGTGTGGGCGTGCCTGTGACATCCTTTAGAATTAGAATTCTGCGGAACACATTCAGGAAATGCTGGGCTGGGAGAGAAAAGGTCAGATCGTAAAGGGCCGTGTATGCTGTGCTAAGCAGTTTTCATTTTATGCTGTAGGCACCGGGGAGCTGTTCTGATTTGACCGGTGTTCTGGAAAAAGCACTTTGGAAGTTTGTGGAGGATTGATTGGTGTGAGAGAGATGGGGGCAGCAAGTCTGTTGAAGAGGCTGTCTGCCATGTCTTCTGAGAGAGACAGGATGTGGGCCTGGGTTTGGTTGGCGGAGGGAAGAGGCAAATGAGAGGGTTGTTTAAGAGAGGGAATCATTTGTGTTTAGTGACAGGTTATTTTCACATTGCTCTGTGATCCAGCTCAGTGTTATTCTAGCTCACACCTTGTTCCAGTTTCCAAACTGCTTCCCTCCCTCCCTCCTTTCCTTTCTTCCCTTTCCTTTAATTATCTTTTGTGTGTGTGTGTGTGTTGGAGTCTCACTCGGTTGCCCAGACTGGAGTGCAGTGGCCGCTCCCGGCCACCGCAGCCTCGACCTGCTGGGCTCCGGCAATCCTTCCACCTCAGCCTTCTGAGTAGCCGGAACTTCAGGTGCGCGCTACCACACCTGGCTGATTTTTTGATTTATTGTAGAGGTGACGTCTCGCTGCCCAGGTGGGTCTCGAACCCGCGGGCTCAGGCAATCCACTCACCTCAGCCTGCCAAAGGCGCGGGATTACAGGCTGAGCCACCGAGCCCGGCTAATTATCTTTTCCTTCCATTTTTTATGTGTCCCCGAAATGGTATGCTTTACAATCTCCATTACCAGAATAGTTTTTATATGTTAATCTTTTCAGGCTCCGATTGGTTTGTATCTATTCTATCCTCTTGTGTTCTCTGGTGAAAAAAGAGGATCCTCTGACGATTGCACACTTGTCGCTTTGGAATTTCATGTTCTGATGGCTTTTCCAGTGTTTCGCAGTTGCTTAAAGTTTATGGCACAAATAAGCAGGTAATGAGGGTGATACAACATACTTTCATGCATTTAACTCAGAATGCATTTGTTCCTATACTTTTCAGTTTTTAATACTATTGGAAGAATGTTATTTCTCTTCAAGAGGCTGGTCTCTTTTTATCAACTGTATAGGAGGGTGGGTTTACTTAGTTTTTGTACGCTGTCTCTTCTTCTTTCTCACTTTGTGTTATTTTATTGGCAAAGAACACCTGTACCTGGATTATTTAAAAAATGGAATCAGGCTGGGTGTGGTGGCTTGTGCTTATAATCCCAGCACTTTGGGAGGCCGAAGCCAGAGGATTGCTTGAGGCCAGGAGTTTGAGACCAGCCTAGGCAACATGGGGAGATCTTGTCTGTAAAATAAATAAATAAATAAATAAATAAAATTAAAAAGGAAAAGAAATTTAAAAAGGAATAAACTCTGATGCTCTTTTATTACTTTTCCCGGGAAAGGAAGTTTAAATCAATAACTGAAATAAGCTTTTGTGGTATTCAGAGATTTCACTTATTGGTGGTCTACCTCAAGTGAATTAATGGATATAACTGGAGGTAGTTCTTGTGGAGATAATTAATATATCTCCAGATAGTTTCTCCTTAAGAGGACCAAAGACACTAACAGAAAATACAGGACCAGGATTTTTTCTTCACCTCTAGAATTTTCAAATAGCTGGACCAGTAAAGAAGCACGTTTTCAAACATGCCAACACAATCAAGTGTGGCGTTTTAATTTGGGGAACTTTCTCAGATCTGGAAAAGTTATTGCAATTCAAGGTAGAAGGAGTTAGCTTACATATTTTACGTATTTATCTTTTAAAGATCACAACTTAGGACTTTATTTTCATGTTTTTCTATTTTGATTAGGGAAACATTGACAAAGGGGCCGTTTCCCAATCCTCTGCCACCTGCACATGTTGGGGGTGTTGATGGGCTCTGTTTTGTTGCATTCTCTTCAGGGAACACGGAAAGCTAACTGCGTCCTGCCTTGCTGCCCATTAGAGA